>CAJHNH020001940.1:0-50000 GCA_905116865.2 Candidula unifasciata | reverse complement strand
ACAGACCAAGAACATGAAGGAAAGACAACAGAGACACTTTATGTCAGTACAATGTGTTGAAGGTGAAAGGAACCAGAAGTGCAAGAAGCAGAACCTCATATCTCTCTTGACATCTGAAGAGGTAAATGAGGAAGTGAAAAAGGGAAGAGTCTTTTGATTAAGTGACTATGTTTTAAAATTCCTCTTTATTTAATTCCAAACAGCTCCAAGTACGATTCTGACTGCCTGGGCAAGTATTCCCTTCTTAAAGGGCTGTTACTAATAATCTACAAACATTCATTAACTGGCGCCTGCTCAGAACAGAGGGATATGATATGGTAAAATCACTAATGTAGAGCTTTGGGAGAACTAGAATGTCTGTGCACTGGAACCCACAGGGGCATAGAAATAAAGGCAGACCAAAAAACACATGGAGAAAGGAACCAAAGAGTGAAGTTAAAAAGGCAGGGAGTACATAGGGTGAGTGGCATGTGACTGCGAAGGATAGAACGACCTGGCATGAGTTGTTTGGGAGCCTATGCTTCATTGGGTGTAAGAAAGGCAAAAGAAGAAAGGGCTGTTATGCTTTTGTGTATTTCACTTGATACTAGGGCTGTACTGAATAGTGATTTTCACTATTCGGCCGAACATGAATTATGGGATCGGCCGAACATGAATTGTGGGACCAACTATTCGGCCGAATACGAATAGTGTATCACCATCATCAGGTGACTTGCTGACTGGCGTGTGCAATCATTGCCTCTCCATAATCTGCTATCTTTTGCAGCATGTATCAGTTCATGTGCTGACACACCTCCGTGCCTTGCAACAATACTGTCAAGAATCTTCTATCGTTGTCTTCCTCTATCCCTCCTTCCACAGATCTTTCTAGTGGTCACCAAATGTTCCATTTTCCCTCTTCTCATAACATGGCTGAAAAATGATGACTGTCTCCTTCTGATGTCTGTGATTAGTTGTCTTCGGGCTCCCACCTCTTTCAAAACCAATGTTCGCTCTGCCGTTCGTTCGATGTAATTTAAACGCACCTTCATATTCTCGTTAAAAATATCTTCAGATTTGATTTTGGCGAAGAAACCCTGATAAAACCAAAAAATGCATGATCTCTCTCTTTCTCTCTCTCACACACAGACACACACTCACACACACACACTCACACATACACACACTGCGGTTGGCATTTTATGCAGTTTGTACCACGCAATCAGGTCGCAGTTTCCCCCACTACGACAGGCTCGGGCAACAGCAACTATTGTGTTAATGAGAGAGTTATTTCAGTCCATCACAGTGTATGCAGAAATGGGAGTAAGGTAACCACTATTCGGCCGAATACAGAATAGTTATTAGGTCCACTATTCGGCCCCGAAGTGAATACGAAGCGAATATTCAGTACTTCCCTACTTGATACTCATATTATGCTTCTTCATAATATGCTTTATACATAAAATACAACTGCAGTTTGAAATGTTTTTAAGGACTGAACGTAATTTGGGTTGCGTGCCCAATTTGTTACCTTTTAAAAATAAAGTTTGTTCTGTCATTTTTACTTACAAAGAACAATTCTACATTACCTGATCTGCAGTTTGTACATACAGCCCACATGGGCAAAGTAGGGAACTACTCTGACAAAGTCTATTAAGCTTGTACTGATTGCCTCAAATATACACTAAAGCTACTAAAACAGGTTGACATTAAACAACGAAGAAGCTCAAGAAATAAATTAGTACCAGAAAAAAAAAAAGTATAGACGTACTGGGCTAAAAAAAAACTGTTGTCACCACATGTTGTGTGTTGTGTAACTTGTTTTACATGCATTACTTTGAATGACGATGTTAGCTAGTTGCGTATCCTTTACAGGACGTTGCAGAATCAACCCAAGCTTATTTGGCTGTTGTGGTTTTTCTAGGCAAATTTACATCCAGTAGTTTGCCATTGCTTTCTGGACGGTTGGCTTCTCGATACCACTGTCGAAACCAAAGCAAGGCCTGCAGCTGGGATCGAACCCGGCACTAAGAAGCGCGTAAATGACGATGTACACTGAGAATTTGGAGAACACATTAAACCCCATAAACTAAGTCATTACAACAGCGACACGTTTAAAAATGCTATTTTATAACCATGGAAACCGCAGCTGTGTAGCGGCTAGATGCTCGCCTGCCGATCAGAAAGTCATGGATCAATATGCCCGAAGGTGTTAAAAAGCGCTCTTTACTTTTCATGTTATAGCCATGCTGATTAGGGCAATTCAGGTTTTGAACAACGTCAAGAATTAGGGACTGAAGATGGTCAAAGCTAAAGGTGCAGGACTGGACTCCATGCAGGTCACTGAAACAACTACCCAGGATAGGATGGAACGGAAGGAAAGACTGAGAGCTCTGTGGAATAATGGCACAACAGAATGATGATTATGATCATGCACCATTCTGGCAAGTCAGTAGAATGCTCCTTCCAAGCTTTTTCCTCAAACATATTCATGAGCAAAGCTTTTCCCCAAGCATATTCATGAGCAAAGCTTTTCCCCAAGCATACTTATGAGCAAAGCTTTTCCCCAAGCATACTCATGAGCAAAGCTTTTCCCCAAGCATATTCACGAGCAAAGCTTCTCCCCAAGCATATTCATCAGCAAAGCTTTTCCCCAAGCATATTCATCAGCAAAGCTTTTCCCTAAGCATATTCATGAGCAAAGCTTTTCCCCAAGCATATTCATGAGCAAAGCTTTTCCCCAAGCATACTTATGAGCAAAGCTTTTCCCCAAGCATGCTCACGAGCAAAGCTTTTCCCCAAGCATACTCATGAGCAAAGCTTTCCCCCAAGCATATTCATGAGCAAAGCTTTTCCCCAAACATTTATAAGCACCGCAAAGCATGTGGATGCAAGACAAGGCTGTTGTTTTTCTACCATCAGCAAACAAAAAGGCTACAACTGCAGTCTCAAAGCAGTCAAAGTTTAATCCTTGGAACATTTCAGAGCCCCATTCCTGGGAGGAAAAAATAACATGCCCTCTGCTTCCCTATCAAGCATGTCATACAAGGTGACTAATTAGAAGTGTGCTGAAATCTGATGTGTGCATGCAAATCTCTAGTTTTGTAATTAGATTTAAGTTCCACAAGTGGACGAACAACCATTGCTTTCCACCGAAGGTTACAGCCACCGAATGCTTAGAAGAACAGAAGGACCCTGATAGCTGTGCTGGCAGTCGTGTGGCTAGCAGCAGGTCTTCCCAAGCTCAACAGGTCAAGGGCAGAGAGCTGACAAGCAGAGGCGGCCTGGTCCTCCCGGTTGGAAGCTAAAGTGTGGAGCCCAGGTCAACCTTCGTAAAACTTCATTTCATCAAAAACCCAAATATAACCATGCATGATCACAGCACATTAAATACTGACAGGATCAGTTGTCATATGGTTCTGAAACCTGGAAAACAAGTGAAAGAGATGAAGCCTTATTATGTGTTTTTAAGAACATGGTCCACATGACAAATCTTTCAACCCATCAATTAGTGAGTGAAAAGCAACCCTACCCCCACCCCCCCAATAGTATACTGCCCATTACTGCTTTTATTATTCCACTTTTCTGGTGTATGTGGGGGGGGGGGGGGGGGGGAGGGAACGCTCTCTAAGCCAAAAGATTTAGAGCCGCATAGCTAGTGCTGTCGCCACGGACTGTGCAGGTGAGGATTTTATTTTTGCCCCCACCAGAAAAAAAAAATCCCTGTTATCGAGGATTCAAACCCGGGTCCCCCACATGAGAGGCCAGCATTCTAACCATTTGACCAGTCGCTCAAGTGAAAAGCAACAAAGCAATTCTTGTCTGTTTAATTCAACACTGAGCACTAGCATCAGGAGGTCAAAAAGACAAATGGCTGGGCATAGAAAGAAAATGGGAGATACCAAAGAGGCAAAAACTGTGTTCACAAAAGAAGTGAATTAGGGTTGACCACGAGGCAGACAGACAAAAGGTAATAGGCAGACATACCTACAAACACTTGGTGTAACTTACTGGAAACAGAGATGAATAGATGTAGGTGATAACTGCAGCAATGAACCTCAAGGGCTCAGAATGTTAAGGAAGAAGAAGAAAAATGTTTAATTTTCAAATCATACCTCCCTTGGCACATCTATATCCTCATGGTCTTTAGAAGCCAGGAATTTCTCACACTGATAAATTGCCGTCTCCAGCACTTGAACAGGGATGACATATCGTTGTTTGTTTTTCTTTTTTATGGCTGCCAACTTTGTTATTACTGGCTGGTCTGAAATCATAGTGTCAGTTAAAAGTCAGAAGTCTAATTTTAAGTAAAGTGTGAGTTTCATAGTGCAAACCTGGGCATCAGTGGAGGTTTATGTTTGTAATGCTTCCCAGTGTAAACCATGTCACCAAGAAAAAAGCCAGTTTTCAAACTTGTACAGTGGCGCGGTGATTTATGTCACAGGCGTGAGTCCAACATGATGTGTATAAGGAGATACTCCGTACGTCACTCAGGCGCCAGTCCTTTACTATCCTGGTTGTACGGAACCTCACGCAAGACCCCTACAGCACGTCCTCGTCGTGCGCCACGGATAATGTCTCAAATGAGCATTAACAGAGCTGTCAGGGGATCTCGGAGTTTGGCGGCCCCCAGAGGTGATGTGTCCTTGTGGCTCTCATCAGCCCGCCCCCAAACGCTTGGGTGAAAAATGTTATCAAAACTCGTTAGGAACATGAGTAGGTTAGACAAAAGTACAGCTAAAACTACAACCCTTGGTTAAAAGACTGCGGAGTAAAGAGAACATTGCTCAATGCTCATCCTTGGTTAATTCTCAGTGTCGTCGTTACCGCGCTGAGGTGCACCACAACAGCAACCATACATGGGCTGGCCATCCTTGTGCATCCTCGGTTGGCCCTCAGTGTCGTCGTCACCGCGCTGAGGTGCACCACAACAGCAACCATCCATAGGCTGGCCAGTCACGTACATCCTAGGTTAACCCTCAGTGTCGTCATCACCGCGCTGTGGTACACCACAACAGCAACCATCCATCGGATGGCTAAGCCTAAATGTCCGACAAAACTAGATCATACGGATCAAAATCTGACCATCAAAATTTGCACTGAACTGAAAAAGGCCGAATGTCCACACCCAAAGACCCCACTCGCCCGAGTGTTGGGACAAAACTGATAACGATATGCCTGATTCAGGATGTGAAATTCTGTCGGGCTAATGTACCTATCTGTGTGGTCACAAAAGTCCAAAACCAACGGGCTGCTCCCCGCTGACTTCCAGAGGGCGCAGCCCCTGTCGAGCGGAAGGCCTGATACGGTTGTGAGGTTAAGCAGGCATGTGCAGGACGTGACGATTCCTTGGGTGAGCCCAGAACCAGAGCGCCATGTGCCGGCTCTGCATGCATGGAAGCCTCCTTGGATGGCGGGGAAAGCCCATGATCTGCCCCTGCCTTCCCTTTAGGGCCAACTTCCAAGAAGGACGTAAGGAATTAACTTAATGTGGTAGGTAGGATATTCAGAACAACACACATAACAACTGTGAGATATTATTTGGGTGAAAAAAATTGTACGTGGGTGTGAGTGTGTCTCTCCACCTCTCTCCTCTCACTCTCTGGTCTTTGTAACATCACAATAAACTTATGAGGAGGTTACTTTGCTCTCTGTGGCTGTGTCAATAAAACCCCTGTTTTCTTGTTCAAAGGAAATGAAAGTTATATCTTTGCTCCAATTGTATTTAATGATTACTTCCCTTCATATAAAAATTTAAAAAACACACACACCTTTGTACAAAATAATGACACTTAATATGAAAAATGCATCTGCTTAGTGACTGAGAGGGAAAGGAGGTGGGGGAGGGGGGCTGTGAGCAAGCTTGTCCATCTGCTTGATGTCCATAGATTTCAACCTCCTGGATGCTTACAAACACTGATCAAGACTCCAAATTGCTTCTGCTGCTTCTTCTCTTTCTCAAGCTTCTCAGGGTAAAGGTTTTGGTACGTGTTTGCTAATAAAGTTTCGTCCTTTTCAGGACGAAATTTTTTGTCATTTGAAGCCCTACTCTGGCTTTTGCCAGGGGCCGCAATATAGGCAGGCCATAAATATGGCCAAATGTCTGAACGCGGTTTCTGGGACCTCTCCACGGTGATCCTCATCCACATGGTGGCACTTTGTGTCATCGGGTGTTTATCGCTTGTGTGATGTCCTGGTGGGGAAAAAAAAAAAAAAAAAAAAGTTTTGGAACTGATTGCTACCCTTAACCCCTTTGCCCCCTAAATGATTAAAAAAAATGGATCATAAAGAGTAGGAATATCCACCCAAAAAAATCCTTAAAAAAAATTTTTTTTTTTTAATAACTAATTAATTTTTAGTTTTTAAAAGATATAAAAGATGAGTAATCAATAAACAAGAACAAAATAAAGCATTAAATAGAATACATTCACCAGGGCCTAAAATAAATATTTATCAGGTGACCAAAACAAATATTTATCAGGTGACCAAAACAAATATTTATCACATGACCAAAACAAATATTTATCAGGTGACTTCTAGCAGTGAGGTTTATGGGGAAAATGAAAGTCAACCTGCTTTTAAAACAAATCATTGAATTCATAAAGAAAAACCTCGAAATGCTATATCTAGTCAATATATACACATCCAAGCCTCCTAAACACTATAAAGGTGCACACAGAGATAAGTAGTATTTAACTAAACTACTCAAGAACAGGCCACTGAAGATTTCAATTTAGAGAGGCTGTCTCACAACCATACTGAAGCCTTTTCTAGGCGATAGGGTAAAACAATGGCCAATGTTTAATTAGTTCGCTTGAATTTATCGCGATCTGGTATCTACTTTATTCTTGTAGAAATATACATTTGCATGCCATTGGTGAATTCAAGAAAGGTGAAAAAATACAATAAATGTCTGGACAAAACTGTTATCAACAGTAAAGGTAAAAGTAAAGTCGGAAGATGTGAACCAGCGTCACTGCACACGGTTATAAACTATAAGTGCTCTGCCACCAGTATGGAAAGCTGATAAAAAACTGTCCGCCTGTGTCGCCATCCTCATGCAACTCTGTAGCTACAGCGACATTCCTCCCTTTACCCTAGAGTGTTAGCTCTGGTACCCATTACCTAGAGACTGGGGAATCCCCTGTTACCACCCGGTTTCGTAAACCGGCTGTGGTTTGCAGCAGTCGCAGCTGGATTTTAAAACAAGTCTCCTATCGACTGCGCTAACGTGGCCCCTGTTATCAACAGTCATAAAACAAAGAAGATGGAGCTTATACAGGGCCCACCCTGAAAAGTAAGCAGAGAATCCCAAAACATGCACTGAAATAGGAAACAAATGTTTTCCAAACGAGAATGTCCTGGAACCCTTAAACAAACACTGATGAGAGAGGCCAAAAGTGTTGGACTAGATTCAATCTATGAAATCAAAAGGATTTTACAAAGTTAGAATAGATTTAGTGGAACAGACTGCAACCTCTATGGGTTCTTTATTGAAATCTTACCCCAGATGACGTCACAGGACAGTCTAACATTTTAGAGGTTGGTAAGACTGGGTTTCCTGGTTTTCTGATGCTTTTAATGACCCTAAAACATCTAGTACTGGCCACTTACGTCCCACGAGAGAGTGCAGCCTAGGTCCAATGACTGCATGCAGCCTATCTACCACTCCCTGAAATATTAGATTGTTCAATGACCTGTAGATTTCCCATGTTTGGGGTAGGATATTAATAAAGCACCTCTCTATGTGATGCATAAATGATGTATAAATTGTCAGTTACATAAATAATTTGCTTACAGTCTTCATCGATTGTTGTGTCCACAGTCAAGACAGGATTTTTGATGTCTTTAAATGTGCTCTCTTCAGCATCAGTCGTACACACACATTTGTCAGATCTGGAGCCGCGTCTCAATGTGCTGCAGTCTGGATTGCTGCATGACTGTCATGATTTATGACCAGAACAGGTTATCAGCAGGTTGCCAACAAACATTTGTGTTTCTTTTAAAAAAAATGATATGTGCCAATAAGTTATATAACAACCTATGTCACATAACGAAAATAATCAAACTCGACATTTCCCATAACAATTCTTCATAATAACCCTTGAAAGAAAATGTTCTTTTGTTATTTAACAATTCTATCTCGTTATAAAATGATACTAGATCAATATCATCACTGTCATAGTACACATATTGCCCAGTCTACTCCTCCATTCCTGTGCAGTTTGAAGTTTAAAGTTTGAACACAGGATCAACATCATGGAACACAGGTAGTAACCCATTAGTGCTCGATTCTTCTTCTAACTCAAGTCTGAGTCCAAAGAAGCTCAGCACAGTGCACAGGTTCTGTAGCACCGGCCAGGATCCTGAAATATTTTGGGTAGATTTTTTAACTCCAGATTTTTGCCCGGGCAGCGCCGTTAGGTTACTCTTTTCAATTTCAAACTGACAAGGGATTTTTTTTATGTGCACGATAATGCACACAGGTGACCGATCACACTATCCAGAGACCAGGGGAAATTACTAGAAGTCCATGTGAAAAAATCCCAGCCCCCACCAGGGATTGAGCCTGGAACCTCTAGCACTCAAGGCAGACACCATGCCTAGAGACCAGGCAGCACTTTGTGCATTCAATTCAAAATCAGGGATGGAGTCCAGTTCAGTCCAGCACCTCTGACCTCTTTCATCAACGTTCACTCACTGGTAACTGGTAATTCCCTGCTCATTTCTTGACAGGATTTGTCCAATATAGCGTCACCTTCTTTGTCTTGTTGCTGTTGTTAACCAATCAACATATCTATAACAATTCATTAAATAATTATAACCAGTGCATGTCTATGCCCTGTGAATTTTGCAGTCACTAAGAACATCCTCTGTAAACTACTACAATATAAAGAAGTGTGCAACATGGGGTGAACGTGAATGATACAGGTATTGAGGAAACAAAATGTCATGGACCGTGTTGCATGAAGGGGGCAAACCAGGAAGATAATGAGAAGAAGGAAGAAATGATTGCAGAAGGGATGAGAGCTGAGCGTCTGAGAAGAAAAACACTAAATACATATGATGACAATTAGAGTTCTGAAATCCCATACTATGGATCTTGCTAGTCACACTCGCCATTGCCATGGGCTGTGAGTTCCATGCCTCCTCATAGTGCAATAGAACACTATCATCTGGAAAGACGGAAAGGTGCCAGCAGTGTACCGTAAAGATCAATGACAGAAATCTTAACTGGTTATGAATGAGATGTAAGCTTCAGTGTATGTTAAACATACCTTTGTTGTTACTTAGGTATTGGTTTAAATCCACATTGAGCCGGATCTTTTTAAAACAAACTGATTTTGGCTACCAGGTAGACCTCAGCCTCAAATGGGTACCAGGTAATGTCATGGGAAGCAATGGCGGCCAGTGAGATGTTGATCACATAACCAACCAAGTGCCGACTGGTCTATTAAAATATTATTCTAGCCTAATGTGCTACAGGCGTAAAAGGGGTTTCTGTGCTTTTACTTTATGTTGGAACCCGATTACTTGTAATTTTGAGTTTCCCTATGTGTAGATGAAAACAATGATAACATACTGGAACTCTGCGCTGGCTGCTAAAGATGAGGACGAAGCACACATGGAAATGCTCCTAGTGCTGTGGTGTCAATTCTGAACTAAACTCAACTCAACTGATAACGTTTAGTTCTTCTTAATGTTACCTGGTTGTAAACTCTGGCGGAAAGATCACTCACCCGCTTCTGGTCTTTAGTCTGGCTTGAGAGCTTAAGCTTTTCATGCACATCCATTCAACAGATCTGGCTAAATTGAATGCAGACTATTGGTTCCTCACCTCTCAAGCATATGGCAGATGTATCCCAACTTCAAAGACCCCCCCAAATTAGTCGCCTCCTACGACATGCTTGCTGGGGGGAGCAGTGAGTCTATCCCCCCTCCTCTCCAAATGATGCCTCGGAACCCACACAGGAAGCATTTGGTTAATTTTAGGGTGACAGATTTTCCTGGTACACATGTAACAAGCCAACCTGTGTCTTGTTCTTGCCATCTTCTGGTATATGGTTCCAACTAGCATGCTGTCTGACTGCTACTTTGATTATGTTCATGCACGCTGTCAGACGATAGTCATCTGCAGAGATAGAAAATTAACCATAATTTCATCTGTTCAAATTAGAGACTAAAATAAACAAAAATTAGTCCACTGTGGCCTTGCAGAGCTCACAAAAAAGAGATATGAAGACTGTAAAGTAAAGGACCCTTTTCAGTTAAAGAAACGTGCTTTGTTAATATCCTAATCCAAACAGGGGGAAATCCACAGGTCACGGGACAGTCAAATATTTCAGGGGGTGGTAGAAGGGCTGCATGCAGTCGTGGGACCTAGGCTGCATGCAGTTGTGGGACCTAGGCTGCACTCTCTTGTGGGACACAGATGGGTTGGGGTTAGTGCCAGTTCTATATGTTTTGGGGTCGTTAAAAGCATCAGAAAGCCGAGAACCTGTCTAACCACCCTCTAAAATGTTGGACTGTCCTGTGACGTCATTTGGAGTAGGATATTAATAAAGCACCAAACAAACCTTTTACCCGCTAATGACTTATTGGACATATGGTGCTAGAGCCATATTTTTACAGACCATTTGGCATTTTATGGGTGAAGTGGTCAAGGACAAGCCAGTCACCTTGACTCTCCAAGACACTTCCTGATGTGAATGTTAAGATGTTTTGAGCTGCGAACCTAGGCCAATTCCACCTTGATGCAGACTTTAGCCCTAGACATTCAGGCTGTCTAGCCAGCTCTAGCTACTCTCACTGAAGTCTGTGGGTTCAAATCCGAGGAAGGTGTATTTTCCCCCCTAAAACACAATGAACCAAGGAGTTCGTCACCCGGTCACGGCGCAATCCGGTTTAGCCAACTACGCTAGAGAGCCGGGTGCCGATTGGTCTAGCACTATATATCCAATACAGCTGAAGCCGTGGAAAAGGGTCCTTTGCTCTACATAAAGACACTGGAATCTTTAATTGAGCTGCAACATTTATTTTATAAATCAGGTGCACTTTTTACTGATCCCTCTTCCTGGCATGGTCAACGACTGCTGCTGACAAGGTGCTCTTTAAGCAGTTACAAATACAGAAATAATGCTGGGTTTAGAGCATGTGGGTGCCACCACGGCGTAGCAACAAGATGCCTGCCTAAAGGTCGTGGGTTCAAATCCACAATTTTTTTTTTCAAAATGACTTTGGCTTCCAGGCTGACACACATAAAATGAGTACCAGACAAAGTCCTGGTAAGTAAAGGTGGCTAGCGTGATACTGACATCACCACGGCTAGCGTGATACTGACATCATCACGGCTAGCGTGATACTGACATCACCACGGCTAGCGTGATACTGACATCACCACCGTGTGACGACTGTTCTATAAAATATAGATCTAGTATTATATACCCGATACACATACAAAAGTTAGTTGCGTATCCTTTACAGGACGTTGCAGAACCAAATCCAACAGCCCCTGGCTGTTGTGTGGTTTTTTATAGGCAAATTTATGTCCAGTAGTTTGCCACTGCTTTCTGGACGGTCGGAATTCTTGATAACACTGTCGAAACCAACGCAAGGCGCATAGCCCGCAGCTAGGATCGAACCCGGCATCCCGGCATTACGAAGTGTTCGCATCATCTTAGCCACAGAGCTGACTACACATCCACTATAAAGCATGTGGAAGATTAAGAAGCAGATAGATTGACAACATCAATAGCACTTTACGAGACAGACTAAAAGTGCAATACACTTTGGCATTGTTTAACTAGCTACAAATCTTTTTCAAATTCACAAACTGGCAGAAAATCATGACAGCTGATCCACTTCTGGACTTATTCCAAGATCTGAGTGTTGCATGTACATCCAAATCTGGTTTAGCTGTGTGCAGACTGTTTCCTCTATGTGGGTTTGTTTCTTCCCGTTTTCCCAAATGGGTGGCTTTAACCCACATACGGATAGTAGATAATATAATAAAAAAGTAACGGTGAGAGGGTCGACTTTATTGCTTTTGTTTTTTGATTTTCTCTTCTCTCAGGCAGTTACACTTCAACTTCAAAGAAAACATCGATCCTATCTAAGTTGGCCAGGTCTTGGGTTGGGAAAACCAAGGCGAGGTGTCGACAGGTCTTGGCAAGTCTGTCCCCTGGTGCACCAGAATGTGCAAATCAGTACCTCTGCACCCCTAGTGATTAATCAAGCAAGAAGAATGGTTGGTTAGAGAGCATGAAGAAAACAAGCAGCAGGTGCTTTCAACTCACCTATAAATGCGTCTCTTTCCTCATCATGGCTGAGACGATAACATCGAGGGAAGAATGCATCGTGATCACAGTTATCAAACCAAACAACATTCTTCATATTGACACACAGTCCAACCTGGTTCAGAAAAACCAGAGGGGAGAATTATATTTGTACCAGGTAATTCAGAAGAATATTTCTTCTTCAGCCTTTCTAACCCCCAATGGAGCATAGGCCCTCAACCAACTCAGGCCATGTCGTTCTATCCTTCGCTATCGCATGCAGCTCTTCCCTATCTCCCTGACTTTTAAAGTTCAATCGCTAGCTCCCTTTTCCTTGTGTTTTTTTAGTCTACCTTTATTCCTGTGGGTTCCAGTAGTATTAAGATATTCTATTAATATTGTTCTCAAGCTTTCTCAACGTGTGTCATATCCAACATCTTCTTTTTACCTCTTGGTCCACTGGAGCGTGTAAGTTCTCTCCCAAAGCTCTACATTAGTTATTCTAGAAGAATGTTTAGATCACTTCAAAAACTCAAAGCTCATGTGCTAAGGGGCCATCAAGGGAATCAAACACTGTTTCCTACCAGGCATGCGGTAAGATACAATTAACAGTAGGGTTGGGCTTAGGGTTGGCGGCTTCATCATATACACCTCTTTTTGGCAGCATCTCACAAAGAGAAGTGGCTGGTTAAACATAATAACAGTGGGCTATCATACCGAAGATCAAGGTTCAAATCTTTGGCAAAGTTTTTCTGTTGAGGCAAAAATTAAACCCTAGCCTGCACAGCCTAACCTGCACAGATGGGAGTTAGCCTAACCTGCACAGCCTAACATGCACAGATGAGAGTTAGCCTAACCTGCACAGCCTAACATGCACAGATGGGAGTTAGCCTAACCTGCACAGCCTAACATGCACAGATGGGAGTTAGCCTAACCTGCACAGCCTAACATGCACAGATGGGAGTTAGCCTAACCTGCACAGCCTAACATGCACAGATGGGAGTTAGCCAAACCTGCACAGTCTAACCTGCACAGCCTAACCTGCAGTCTAACCTTGTTAGCCTAACCTTGTTAGCCTAGCCTGCACCGCCTAACCTGCACAGCCTAACCTGCAGTCTAACCTTGTTAGCCTAACCTGCACAGTCTAACCTGCACAGCCTAACCTGCACAGATGGGAGTTAGCCTAACCTGCACAGCCTAACCTGCACAGATGGAAGTTAGCCTAACCTGCACAGATGGGAGTTAGCCTAACCTGCACAGCCTAACCTGCAGTCTAACCTTGTTAGCCTAACCTGCACAGACTGCAGTTAGCCTAAACTGCAGTCTAACCTTGTTAGCCTAACCTGCACAGTCTAACCTGCACAGCCTAACCTGCAGTCTAACCTTGTTAGCCTAACCTTGTTAGCCTAACCTGCACAGCCTAACTTGCACAGCCTAACTTGCACAGCCTAACCTGCACAGCCTAACTTGCACAGCCTAACCTGCACAGCCTAACTTGCACAGCCTAACCTGCACAGCCTAACTTGCACATCCTAACCTGCACAGCCTAACTTGCACATCCTAACCTGCACAGCCCAACTTGCACAGCCTTACCTACACAGCCTAACCTACACAGCCTAACTTGCACAGCCTAACCTGCACAGCCTAACTTGCCCAGCCTAACTTGCACAGCCTAACCTGCACAGAGTGCTGTACCCCTAACCTTGTTAGCCTAACTTGCACAGCCTAACCTGCACAGCCTAACTTGCACAGCCTAACCTGCACAGCCTAACTTGCACAGCCTAACCTGCACAGTCTAATCTGCACAGCCTAACTTGCATGGCCTAACCTGCACAGCCTAACTTGCACAGCCTAACCTGCACAGCCTAACTTGCACAGCCTAACCTGCAGTCTAATCTGCACAGCCTAACTTGCATGGCCTAGCCTGCACTCTAACCTTGTTAGCCTAACCTGCACAGCTTAACTTGCACAGCCTAACCTGCACAGTGCATGGCGTCTGCACTAGCCATGCGGCATTAAGTCTAAAGGCTCGAAGACACCCACCCCCACCCCTCGCCTGCTTAGCAAAAGTGGTAAATACAGTCAGTAATGGCAGTTTCTATTTTGGTGTGATCCCACATGGACACATGACACACTATATGGCAAATAAGATATTTTCTCACCATAATTGAGGAATGACACTATGCTATCAATGTCAAAACTGGTCAGTCTTCAGAAGACAGAATGAAAATAGTCACAAAAGAAATGAAATGTTTATGTAAAATGCTAGATGTCACAAGGAAAGATTGACTTATGAACGATGATATCAAGAGGAGAGTCTGCAGTGAATACAACACTGAATTCCATAGGTAGAAAACAAATCAAATGGTTTGGCCATGTAACAAGATTAGCCTTAGACAGGGCACCATAGTGAGCAAAGTTACACAGATACAGCTGTAACATAGCCCATAGTGAGCAAAGTTACACAGATACAGCTGTAACATAGCCCATAGTGAGCAAAGTTACACAGATCGAGCTGTAACATAGCCCATAGTGAGCAAAGTTACACAGATACAGCTGTAACATAGCCCATAGTGAGCAAAGTTACACAGATACAGCTGTAACATAGCCCATAGTGAGCAAAGTTACACAGATCGAGCTGTAACATAGCCCATAGTGAGCAAAGTTACACAGATACAGCTGTAACATAGCCCATAGTGAGCAAAGTTACACAGATACAGCTGTAACATAGCCCATAGTGAGCAAAGTTACACAGATCGAGCTGTAACATAGCCCATAGTGAGATAAAGTTACACAGATACAGCTGTAACATAGCCAATAGCGAGCAAAGTTACACAGATACAGCTGTAACATAGCCCATAGTGAGCAAAGTTACACAGATACAGCTGTAACATAGCCCATAGTGAGCAAAGTTACACAGATACAGCTGTAACAGAGCTACCAGGTCAATCATGTAGAAGTTGGACCACAGAAATATCAGAGACACTGAAAAGTACTTCATACGAAGTGAACCGAAGGGCCTGTTCCAGAGATCTCTTCCTGCCCTGATGCCAGGAGGCATTCCAGAAGTAGAGAAAAGAAAAAGAATAATACAAAAATAAGTTTCTAACAGAAAGTGATGGCTTAATAAAAGCAAGAAATGTATTAAATTAATCAATCAGGCCACCCCCCCCCCCCTCCCCCCCCCCCCCAACAATGGTTTACCACACTGAAGCTCCAACACGCTGTCTTTCACACAGGATGTACACTCACTCAAATTACCAGTCACGAATCTCTTTTTTTTTTTTACCCTTCCATTTGTACCACTGTCTACCTCTTGCCATCAGCTTTTCAATCCATTATGATTTTTATGAGTGTTATGTCTTTTAATATAAACTCAAATATTTCACTTGTAATTACAGAACAAATCTGTGCAGACCTGACAAAGAAAACACAACTTTTTTTTTTTTTTTTTTAGCTGAATGTGACCAGCCAATATCCATCCTCAATATTAAGTGATTTACTCCAATAAATAAGCAGTTACATAAACAGACGTTATATCACCTTTGTGGTAAATGAGCCAGCTTTACAATAGTGATTGACCATCTGATCTTTTGTGAGGTAGCGGTAATCGATAGCGTCTCGCTTCAGCACCCAGAATAACGAAGGAGTAACGTTGCGTACCATTCGGGACTGCATTTGAAAACATGTTATTTATGTAATATTCATAAATAGTACTTATACAGCATATCACACAAAATATATTAAATTATGTGGGGGTCTCCGTGGCGAAGCGGTCAAGCCATTTGCCTTGAGCTCTAAAGATGGTGGGTTCATTTTACAGCGGCATCTTCGGTTCACGAGTGCAATTTTTACTGAGATTCCTGAAGATCTATGGAGCTATGGAGGTGGTGCTCTGTTTGACACTCTCCACAGGCAGCTATCTATTCTGTTGAGAGAGACTGAGCCATATGGGATAAAACCCACAGCAATAAAGTCGATCTTCTCACCTCTACCTTTTTATTATATTATGTGCCATCCGTATGCGGGTTACAGCCAACCATTTGGGAAAATGGGAAGAGACAAACCCACATAGTTTATCGACTAACTAAATGATGAAACCTAATAAGCACAAATACATAAAACAAGACTGGTAAAAGGACCTTTCTCCACACCCTTAGGCATATTGGGTATACAGTGCTAGACCAATGTTTTATAGACCAGTCGGCACTCTTTGTGAAACAATGTCTTATCCAAAGATAAACGCCTGGCTCGCTGGCATAGTTGGCTAAACTGGACTGCGAGGTGACCGGGTGACGAACTCCTTGTGGTCCGGGTTCACGCTTGGGGGTAGGCATAAAAGCCACATTTCTCCCAGATTTACGGTATTTATCATGGAATCAAGACCGAAGGGTTGTGATATCCATAATACAGAGCCTAAGGGTTAAAAACTAATGGTTTCTGGATACTAAAAAAAAAAAAAAAAAGACAAACAGCCAAAAAGAAATATCAACTGGATATGAACCAAGAAAGAATGCAAACACTCTATACCATAATTCCATATAAGCCATCATCTTCTTCCCAGGGTGGGATTTTGGGCTGGTCATCTGAAACACAAAGAAATAAATTCTGAAATGCAGTGGCATGCAAAGTCAGCTTTAGTCAAAAATATTTCACATGCCTCGCCAGACTACTGTCTTGACATCGACCCGGCTGCCACGAGATATGAAGATAAGTGATGTTGTATATTTGTGTAGTATTGTCTATTCTGTGTATGTGCTGAAGAAGGTTCCATAGTCGCAACGTTCACATTTTGTTTGTGTTTTTTATTTTTTGGTGAGAGTGGGGGGTTGCGTGGCCTTGAGGCATGGTCTTCACCTCAAGTGATAGAAGTTCCGGGTTCAATCCCTGGTAAGGACTAGGATTTTTTCACGTGGACTTGACTTCTAGTAATTTTCTCCTGGTCTCTGGGTAGTGAGATCAGACACCCGTATGCATTGCTGTGCACGTAAAAAATCCCTTGGCAGTTGGAAATTGAAAATAATATCCTTGTGGCACTGCTCGGGCAAAATTTGGAGTTAAAAATCTACCCAAAGTATTTCAGTACCCTCGCCGGTGCTACAGAACCTGTGCACTGTGCTGAGCTTCTTTAGACTTAGACTTAAGTTAGAAGAAGAACGAAGCCCTCATGGGTTACTACCTGTGTGCCTTGATGTTGATCCGTTATCAAAAACCTCAAACCTGTTATATGGTGAAGCTCGCTGATATACTTTTCGTTTGGTTTTATATCTTTTATAGTCAAGTAGTTAGTCAGTTGAGATTCTAACTTCATGGCAAACAGGTCACCCCAGATTTTCTCCATTCCTGTGCCAGTGGAAATCAAACAAATCCTCTTCAATGTCCCATTTGAAAGCTGCTGGAAAAACAGAGCAGTATTATCAAAATTAAGAAGCTCGCACATTCAAATTAAATGCACAAGGCAGCGGCGAGATGTGTCATCACTTACTCAGCTTTTAAAAGTGTCAACAAAATATGCTTGTAGTCTATGCTATGGCTTTAATTCAGTGACAGTGATTGCAAATCATTTTATAGTATGTCTTAAGTGCATCTTATTTTTCTTTTGCATTTGCCCTGGAAATGGCATTTGGCACATTTTAATGTGGTGTACAACACTTAAGCTCGCACATGCAAAGTAAATGCACAAGGCACCTGCGAGATGTGCTAACCCTTACTCAGCTTTAAAAAGTGTCTACAAAATATGCAACTCTATACAGTTTTGAAACCTACACCCGTAGTTACATACAAAAAGTTAAAAAGAAAGTAAAGGACCCTTTTCCACGCCTTTAGGCTATAGGACGTATAGGGGTAGACCTATACTTTTATAGACCAATCGGCACAAGATGGGTGATGTGGTCAGCATCACGCTGGCCGCCTCTACTTCCCGG
Organism: Candidula unifasciata; assembly: GCA_905116865.2. Lineage (NCBI taxonomy): Eukaryota > Metazoa > Mollusca > Gastropoda > Stylommatophora > Geomitridae > Candidula > Candidula unifasciata. The sequence continues at coordinate 31,822 of CAJHNH020001940.1, read as the reverse complement.
GACTGCACCCGATACCCACTCAAGAGTTACATATAGCAATTCTAATATTATTACAATTTTAGCATATGCCAGTGACAGCTGGAGAACTACAAAAGATGTGGAACCAAAGTTTAATATGTTTGAAAACAAATGACTCAGGAAACTGATGATTTTTAAATACCATGAATTGGGGAAAGGTACAGAAATCAGAGAAATGTCTGCATAACTGCTGTTACATACAGTTATAAAAGAAAGGCAGTATATGGGCATGTTCTGAAATGAAGAAGACAAAGAATTGGCAAACAGGCTCAGAAATGGAAAACGAAGATTAAAAAAGTGAGGACATACAAGAAAAACTCTAAGACGAACGTTGGTGAGAGGTCAAAAGTACCAGCCTGGATTCCACACTCTACGAACAGGACACTGCAGGTTCAACTACCACATGCAATAAATAAAGACTACAATCCCCACAGTGTGCCTGTCAAACAGGACCACAAACACCTGAGCACATTCTGCAGACCCACCCACTCTACATACAACTTTGAAAAGACACCTGACCTCAAGAGCAAAGTGTGCAGAGCAAGCTATGGGAAACCATGAAGGACCTGCAGCTGACATGTGAGTTTATAGAAGCAATCCACTTGGTGGTCTGATCTGAGCATACGAAACCGAACGCAAAGAAGAAGAAGGATTCCACCTCAAAATAGAAAGGATTGTAGGATATAATGGAATGGAAGAATCTACTGCAAATCCTATGTGCCTAAATACTGGCACAATAGTATGATGAAGATGTGAAACCACAATAGCAGAATTTGTCCAATCATTGTTTTCTCTTCCATCTTTGCGTACAGAGGTCAAATGTCAAGGCTTACAGCTCTTTTACAAATTCATCTTATAATCTGTACAAAGATTACGTAATCTAATTATAATTAATATATTATAGCTCATTATTACAGCACACTATTAGGATTAAAATGCAAGAAAAATAACTAAAATAGACACAATAAGGCCACATGTAATAAAAAATAGGTCATCGAAATGTAATTTCATAACAAGCTGCAACATTTGAAAACAAATTAACCGGAACTCCATTTAATCTAAAACTGCCCACTTTTTATCAGACTTGTGAAAAACAAAAAGAAAAAGCTAGCAAATACAGAAACACAGATATTAAAAAGTTACCAACTCTCCAAAAATTAATCATAACATTATATAAAAACATTAATCAATTATATCAGAAACACAACTATGCACGTAAAGTAATTGTTTAAGAAAAAGGAAATAATAAATAGTGAAGATATCTCTGTGTGGGGTTCAAGGGCCATTTCAAGGGAAAAAAGAACAGAACCACTGCCATTCAACAAGTGTTTCATAAAAGGCGACTAATTAGGAGTTATGCTGAGATCAAATGTGCGGTTAAAAGGCACAGATATCACAGCCTAGTTGTACACCACAACAAAATGTGCCAACTACCTTTTTTTTAGGGCAACTGCAAAAGAAAAATAAGGTACACTTAAGACATACTATAAAGTGATAAACAGTCACTGTCACTGAATAAAGCCATAGCATAGACTACGAGCAATACGAAAACAGCGCTCAATCTGAAAAACACACATGAGGAATAGAGAGCATTAAAGAGTTCAAGAGTATGGTAAAACAGCTTATAACAAGTAATGCACATATGTAGGTAGGTGCACAGAGAAAGGGTTTCTGGTCAACAGGGTGGTTAGAGAGGTTTACTGTTTTTAGTCCTGGCAATATTTTGCTGTAGCATTTTCCTCCATATCTAGACAGAAAGGATATAGTTCAATCAACTAGCCAGTGGGTTGAGTGCATGGGGCAACACTGTGAACTGGAGATTTCATTCTGAATGCTTTCTGATTGTGCCTAACATGGTTTGTGCTTTGAGCTGCAGATTCACAAAATGGTGAGTGGCCTATTGCTAGAGAACTTGAGGTGTCTTATGTGATTAACTGTGTGTGCAACTACTGATATATTGCAACTGCTGCTTCCATTGATAATAAACTGCATTTCTAGTTTTGTACTGTTGGTGTTGACAATTCTGACAGCTGCTTTATTTATTTATTGCGTGTGTATGTTGGATTTGCTAGTCCGTGTACATTTTTTCACAAGTGACAGTGATATACATGAGGTGTGTGGCTTTCATTGGCAAAGGAACGGAGCAACTATGGGGTGACCTGTTTGCTATGAAGCAGGAACTGAGATTACCTTCTCTAACAAGCATGTCATAAAAGGCAACAAATTATGATTTTTACCCCAGAGTTGTTACACAACAGCCTCAGAGGCAAGAAGCCAATAGTCTGCACACAAGTAAGCCAGATATGTAAAACTGACGTGCTTGCAAAATTCCAGTTCTGGAATAAGATTAAAGTCCAGATGTAGACGAACAACAAGAACTTTCCGCCAGAGTTTATATCGGTGAACGCTAAGAAAAAGCCAAAATGAGAGAGAGAGGTTCAATATTTAATCATACCCACACTTAATCCAACACTGTAATGTTGGTATCTTCCCACAGGGATTCTCTAAATTATGATATAGGAGTAAACATGAGATGAGAGAGAAATACATGAGAATGTGAATACTCGTAGAAACACCAGATATACGAACGGTGCTAAAGCAAGCATATGAAGCTCAGGGAGAGGGTTATAGCATTAGACGAAGAGCTAACCTGTTAGTTTGTGTTTGGCAGCTGTCGTGAAAGGTCGTATTTGATAGAAGAGTGAATGTGACATTGTGTAACTGAAGATGATTCTATTCCATGAGAGGACAGCCAGATGACCGTCTAACCAGAAGTTGTAGCCGACAATATCCAACCGGCCAGGGAGTCTAACAGTCATGATCAGAGATTCTGGATCAACCATTGTGTGTATCGTGTGTGTAATGAAACAGGACTGTAAGGTAAAGAGTGTGGATGGTAGTTGACTTTGATTCTGTACTTGATAATCGTTATCATCTCTTGTTGGACCTGCTAGCCAGTGGTAGACACTGACTAGACCAGACTACCTTTGAAAGTTGAATAAACAATATAAACGGACATCTTGTCTACTTGTTACCAACTGCGTGCATTCAGAATGTCTTCCATGTCATAGATATTAAAAAACCATAGCAACCAGCTAGCACACTGAGAAGACAATATTTCTTGGTTTGTGGCCTAGCTATATGAATGCCTGACACTTCCCAGCCTATCAGTGCAGCCCCAGTGTCCACCCAACCTCTTGTACACCCAACCTCATAAACACCCCAACCTCATGAACCAAGAAAGTTTTCAGAAAGGAAACTGTTCTGGAAAAATAGAAAGGTGGCAAGAAAGAGCATTAGCCACCAACCTTGTTATGTTATGGTCCATGCTTGTGTGTTTTTTTTCTTGGTATTCTTTATATGCATATGTAAATGATCATATCATGCTTTATTGATAATATACAACTGCTGTGTGAAAGGTTGATGTTTGGAATGGTTAAATGTAAGATGGGAAAGCATCCTAAATTTGTAACCCTTTGAAAATAAAGCTTGTTCGTTTTGGATCTAGAAAAAGAATGGAGATCTAACACTTCACAGCCCAAAAGCACTATGTGTTGCAGTGTCACCTGGTGTGGAGAGGAGTGATCAAAGTGGCCGAGCAACAATCACATTTGGGTAGATTTGTCTAATAACTTTAGGTCATCAGTGTAGAGACTGGCCAGCAGGCGCTGCAGAATCAGAAATTTAACAAATGATTCAGGACAATTCCCAACAAGGTGATTTGATTATCTATATCAATGGCTCTTTAATGAGAGGCAGAAGAAGTGCATGAGGGTTCATAGAAAAAAGTAAATGGACAACCCTCAGTGTAGCAAAGCCTGGCATAAGATATCACAACATAAAGTTTCATAATGGAGGTAGAGGCAGTCACTGCAGTCTTCCATTGGCTTGAGAACCAGCTGCACACACTTGCTGTGATTTAAACTGACTCAAAAAGCATGCTGAAAAAGGTTAAGATAGGTAGGCTTCATGCAGATTGGCAAGCATCACATCAGAGATCCAGAGTATTTAACATCCTTTAGATATTTTCTTCAGGGTATGCAGGTATGTTATGAAACAAACAGGCAGACAGACTGGCTGGCTGGCTCTGCACCACTCAGTGATAAACTGATACATTACAAGCTAGATGTCATCATGGCTTTTTAGAAGCTAGTGAACAGTGCAGAGGCACAACGGGAGTGACAGGGGTTCTGGCTGACCTCCAGAGGGTAGACAAGATGAACATTCCACTGGTACCACTGCAGCTGGAACCCTTTTCTCGCTGCTGACTATGTGGACAAAGAACTTATGGGAACGACCCGAGTGCTTTGGTGTTGGTTCTTGAAATTCAACCCAACTATTTCCTCTGTAAACAATCATGTGGAAATACTTCACAGCAAAACTGTAGTAACGTTTCTGAAGTTCTAGCAATTAGCAACCAACAATAAGTACTGCAAACATAAACGGGGAAAACCCAACAATTTATAATTACCTGCTTGAGCTGCAACTGAAATTTGTGAAACAGCAAAATAAAATGTTACATTCACTCTTCCTAATTGTAACTGTGTGTTTATGCAAATTGTAGCAAAAAAGAAATTTTGAAATTTATTACATCCAAATTACTAATGCAATTAGATAAAAATTACTAATATTTTATAGCCCAGTTTTATTTATTCTTGTTATGTTAAACCTTAAAGAGGCAGTTGGTGCACTGTGTTGTTGTAGACAGCTAGGCTGCAATATCTTTTAGCCCAGCACATCCAATCTCCGTAAAGACTTGATTAGTTGCCCTTTATGACAAGGCCCTTTGGCAGCAAGTGAGCAGTGCAGAAGCTCAATTAGATGGTCTGGAGAGAATGGTGGAGGGGGATCTGTCAGATACCCAACACTCAGAGAAAAGGCACAAAGGACAATCAATCTGATTGCTACTAGTACCATCAGAATTGGAACTCTTTGCTGGCTGCTGAAGACGGATGGAGAGCCAGGCACTGTGATTAAGTCTATTTTTCGCCCAGAAAATAGGGGCCCTGGAACCTACACTGGGAGCAAGAAATTGTAATCAAGTACACTCTCACTTGGGAGTTGCCGTGGTGTAGCGACTAGATGCTCGATTGCAGATCGGAAGGTCGTGCGTTTGGGTCTTGACGGAGCCAGACCTCCCCCCCCCCCCAAAAAAAAATGACCCATTCTCCTGGTTGATATTGCCTAAAGTTGGTACCAGGTGCAGTCTTGGGAAGAAAAGGTGACCAGCAAGATGCTGACCACATTATTTACCATGTGCCGATTGGTCTATAAAATATTGGTCTAGCCCTATATGCCCAAAATGCCTAAAGGTGTGGAAAAGGACCCTTTACCTTTTTACACTCTCACCTTGGTTTTACAAATTTCCACTTAACAAATACCAAAAGCAAGTGACACGATCTGAAGCAGCTAATTTGGTATTTTTCAATTTAGAAGTCATGCCTGCTATAGATACAACTACAGCATCAATGAAAGGGGAGCCGAGGCTTCAACAGCTAGCTGCTGCTTGTTGATGCCAGCTTTCACTGTTTGCATCACTGGTGGTGACACTGGTGCTGTATTGCCGGACATTTTTCTTATTTTTTTTTTTTTAAATAAGTGTTTTAACTCTTTCAGGATGACATTTTTTCTGGGGTTTGGATCTAAATTATTTTTTTTTAATCACAAAATAATGCACCAACCACGAGGAGTGTCGCAAATGAAAGTACTTCTTGTTTTTAATCCTAATTGTTCAAAATCTTGTTCATAAAAGTTTGTTTTCCCTACAAACGGAAAAAAATTAGAATGTCTCTGTCATGATCCAGTAAACTGGCTATACGTCTATAAGGGATAGACTTAATCGCCAGTAAACTGGCTAAACGTCCGTAAAGAGTTAATAATGAAAATCACTGAATGGATCCGCCCAACTGGGTGGTAAATTGATACATGACAAGGCAGATGTGGTCAAGGCCCTTTGGGAAGAAGCAACAGGATTAGTAGAGAAACAAGATTATTATGGCCTGGAAAGAATGAGGCACCTGGGTGTAACCAGAGGGTCTGGCCGGCTCACTACACTTAGAGGAAGGGCAAGGCGGACATATAACCAGATTGTGACCGGTACCATCAGTATTGGAACTCTGCGCTGGCTGCTGAAGATGAGGACGGAGCATGCATGAGAATGTACGGAGTCCTGTGAGGTCAATTCTTGACTCAACTCAATGTATCACTGAAAAAGACTCTATTCTTCTTCCTCTTAGCATTCAGTCTGAAAATAATTTCACAGATCTGGCTTTTTTGTATTCGGATTGCTAGTTCCTTGCTGCTCAGGCAGATGCACTCTGACTTCGAAAGAAACACCCCTAATTATAAGGCCTTTTATGACATGCTTGTTGGGGGGAGAGGGGGCAGTGGATCTGTTCATTTTCTCCCCTGAAATGGGGCCATGGAATCCACACTGGGAAAATGGGAAAATACATTTCTACAATCATGCTTTTTGGGGAAGGGAGGGGGGGGGGGGGGAAGAGAGGAGAAGAGAAGAGGGGAATTTACAAAAAGCATGTGTTGATTTTTTTTTTTAATGTGTCATTTGAAAAATGAAGTATGAGTGTACTTACTATTTAAAAAATGGTAGGATTACTACAAAGACACTTAGCAACAAACTCTTTACGACAAACACTTATTTCTAACATTTTTCACAAAAATGACTTTCGATCTCCGTGGATAACGCCATAAATTGTTTAGTTTTCTTCCATAGATCATGTAAGAAAAATCTCCACAGTACAAATTCTACTGATCTGACATGGATGCATATGTGTATATATGCAGGGACGTGTCAAATTAGACTAAGTTCCGTTCCGTCTAACACGTCACGAGTCATTGGCTGTAAGTCCAATTGATATTTTTCAACATTATTTTAATTCAAATGAGTAAAACCTGTATCTATGCAAGTAAATAAATTGTTTATAATGTGAAAAATACACAATAGGTACTCTACTGCATCAGTTCCAGGAACTTACTGAGCCTACCAATGTTGTTATCTATCTTTATTTAATACTTTTATTTCCCAATTTCTTGTGAGGTCTTAAGTGCAAATGCTTGTTCATTCGCAATTGTCATAAGCTGAGAAAAAAGTATATATATATATATGTGTGTGTCTGTATATAATCATCATCATGTAGCAGGTCCTTTGCAGAACGTCGCTCTCATCACAGTCTGCCTGAAAGAAACTCGGTCTCTCACCAGTTCTCCCACCTCATGCATTTTCACATTCAAGGAGTCACCTATATCCCGTGCCCATCTTCGTGTCGGTCGGCCCCTGCCCCTCCTTCCTGGTACCACACCTTCTACTATAATTTTTTCCAATCCATCGTGGCGCTTGATATGACAAAAATATTTCAGCTTTCGAGAAAGGATGCTGTTTATTAGCCAATCTTTCTTGATGTTCAGATCTTTTAAGATGTCAATATTTCTCATCTTCTTTGTCCAAGATATTCTCAGAATCTTTCTATAACATTTCAGCTGAAAATCCCCTATTCTCTTTCTCAAGGACTGAGAGATAGTCCACGACTCACATCCGTATGTAGCCACAGGGAAGATGCATGCTCTCAAAATTCTAATTTTGATCTCCTTGCTGGTGCTTAACCATAGACTTTTAAGGCTGTTCAATCTTTGCATTGCTATGGCCATCCTCCTTTTAATTTCTGTCGAACAGTCTCCAATGTTGTTTATTATAGAGCCTAGATATTCAAAGTTTGTGACATTTTCAATTTTTTCATCATTTATTGTTATTTTTGGGTGACAGCTAGTTTTATCTGTGGACTTTATTTTCGTTTTCTTTAAATTCAAGAACAGATTTTGTTCTTCACTGTGCTTTTGGACAGACAATATTAAATTGTCTATTCCCTTTACGCTGTTCGAAGGGAGGACTGTATGTCTGTGTATATATATATATATATATATATATATATATATATATATATATATATATATATATATATATATATATATATATATATATATATATATATATATATATATATATATATATATATATATATATACACACATATATATATGTATACACACATATACATGTATGTATATATGTATGTGTGTGTGTGTGTATATATATATATATATATATATATATATATATATATATATATATATATATATATTTACATACATATGTATGTGTTTTATGTATATATGTGTGTGTGTGTGTGGGTGGGTGTATGTGTGTGGGTAGGTGGGTGGGTGGGTGTGTGTGTGTGTATGTATATATGTGCATACATAAACAAAAAATATACATAAATATTTCTGGGTGAGTATTCTGACCCTGAAATTTTGCCTGGGTAGCGGTGCAGTAGCATAGTTCTAACCTGCATCAAGTCAGATTAATAATTTTTTTTTAAAGAGGGGAATAACATATTCAAACAAGAAAAATTGGATGTTTAGGCTGGAGCCTTTCTTGACAAAAACCACAGATTTCTCTTGTGTGTGTCAATTGTCCATCTTTTATTAATTATTTTATTCACCAATCCGTAGATTCTTGGAAAAATAAACCTCTCTTAAAAGCCACCAATGGCCCTTGGCAACAAAATTATAGCAAAACTGTTACCACAATCCACAAAAGAAAAATTATCTCTGTTCCAAGTATATACAACACATAGTAAAAACAAATCTAAGGCACTTACAAAACATTATGACAAAAGTAAGTGAAAAAAAAAGTAAAGATCTCTTTTCATGCCATAGGCGTGGGAAGAGTATATATGGGAAGAGCATCTCATATTTGTACAGACCAATCAGCACTAGATGGGTAATGTGGTCTGCAATATGCCAGCCATCTCTACTTCCCCAAGACAGCCATCCGGGTACCCATTTTAGGCTGGGTCAACCTGCGACGCCCCATACATGATAAAAATCCACGCATCCAGTGGTGGGTTTTGATCGTGGTACGTTGGAATTACTAGTAAGACTTGCAACGCTTAAGCCATGGACGCCGCAAACATGACAACTGGAAAAAAATTTAATTTATAATGAAAAATCCTGCAGTTCCTCAATAACTATGAAACAAAGCCAGTACCACTAAATAAGAGCACTAATATTATTAAACCAACGAGCTACAGAATGATCACTCACTCACACGTCTAATATCAACTTACTATCAACATCATCATCATCATCATCAACATCATCATCATCAAAATCATTATCATCATCATCGGAGCCTTTCTGCTTCTTCAGCTGTGGTGTTTTCTTTTGGGGCACTGGAATTTTATAGAATTTCTCAACCCAGCCACGTCTCCGTAAACTATGGCGAATGGTAGAGTAGCCACCTTGGATTGTGAACACTTTCTTCAGCTGAAAATGATTGAAGCAATAAAAAAAATTTACTTCTTTTATATTGTTTCTTTTTTTCAAACTTGCAACAACAACAACTGCTGCTGCTCTTCTGCTTCTTCTTCTACTACTACTACTAATACTACTACCCTCAATGCGCCTTTGCATGCAGTATAGGTCCTCAACCAACTCATACCAAGCCATCTTTTTATTTGTTATCACATGCATCTCACACCATGTCCTCCCCATCTTTTGATCTCACTTTCTAGTTCCCTTCTCCATCCATTTTTAGTCTGCCTTTATTACCATGTCCCTGTGAGATTCTAGTTATAATGTTCTCAAGTTTTTTCACCATATACAGATTGTAACTGGGGAGAAGCAAATGCCGATAGGCTGGCTCAGTGGGTAAGATAGCTGCATGTGGGTTGTATAGACCTAGTTCATTTCATGGTCCAGCCTTGTTACCTTATTTTTTTTTTTTTAATGACTGTGAGGTTTAACCCATGACTAGCAGGGAAGTATAGTTGCGCCCCTAACCCTGTTATCTCGGTAACGCTAAAGATATGGGTTATGATCCTGTGGGAATCCACACCCCCCCCCCCCCCCAAACCGCCAAAAAAATCCCCCGAAAACCAACAATTTTACCCAGGGCACTGATACATTTTTTAAATCACTCTCTGTTACGTTTGAAAAAACAAACATTTTTAACCTATGAAGATATCTCCCAGTCCTTATGAAAGAAAGTAAATAGGGGCTTTTGAGCTGAAATGCTATAGAAAGATATTTAGAATACCATGGAAAAAGAAGAGAAGAAATACCGACATTTTAAAAGATCTGAACATCAAGGAAGATCTACTAATAAACAGCAACCTGTCTCAGAAGCTGAAATATTTTAGTCATTTCAAGCACCATAACAGACTGAAAATTAAAAAATTATAGCAGAAGGCATGGTACCAGGAAGGAGGGGCAGAGCTGACCGACACAATGATGGACACAGGACATAAGTGATTTTTTTTATTATAAAAGCACACGAGGCAGGAGAGCTAGCAAGAGACTGAAGTTTCTTTCAGGCAGACAGTGATGACAGCGACGTTCTGCAAAAAACCTAAACAATGTACAAGGATAAATAAAGGAAGCTTTCAACAAACACGAACAAAGAGAAGTATTAAATTGTATATATTCCTAGGGCTTAAAAAATCATTATCTATCGGCTGACACATGCCATGACCACTGACCAATTTCAATGAGGCTTACAGGAAAATCTGATACCAACAGCTTTAAAAAAGCAAGCTGGTTCGCAGGAAAACATCCCTAAATGCTATTTTAACTAATATATTCGTTTCTTGACTTCCTAAACATTTACTCAGACACTCTTCGGAATTGTTTAAGGATGACATGGAAGGGAACTGGCCACTTCACCTCACATGACATAACCTAGAATAAGGGAAGACCAAACAAACCACAGTGCGACAGAAAAATAGAGAATATCTGCTATGAGACTATTTCAGCCTACTAGACCGTAAGACTTTTGCCCTGCAAATGCTTAAAAACAAAAACAACTGGGTCATGAACATGTGAATTCTGGGAGAGAAAAAAAAAACATTTAAAAAAAACAATCATTTAGCACAGGTAATTCATATATTTTTTTTAAACTGATTTATTTACACAAATAATAACATTTTCGGAAATATATAAAGACACATTAAAGGGGTAATTAATAAAAATGAACAGGATGCAGCATTAAATGAAATACATTTCCAGCGGCCTTTAACAACCATATGTTAATGTTTGCATTCACCAGTTATAAACTTTGGGGAAAAGTCCTGGTTGTTCATCCATTTCTGGACTTTGGCTTTGTTTCAGGGCCTGAGTTTTGCGTGTGCATCTGTTTTACAGATCTAACTTATTTGTATGCAGATTGCTGGTTTCTTGCCTCTCAGGCAGATGGACTCCGACTTCAAAGGAAGCCCCCAGTTAGTCGACTTTTACCACATGCTTCTTGTGGAGGCAGTGGGTCTATTCTTGTTTTTCCCACAACGGGTCCCCGGAACCCACACAGGGGAACAACCATATGTATTGGGTCATTCAAGCCATGACCCCGAACTTTTACAGAGAAAGTCTGATGTAAGTATGGCTTTAAAAAGTCATGTGGTTCACACAAAAACCACCTAAATGCTATTTTTTAGTAAATTGTGCTCAAACACAATCAAAGTTAACTATGCATTTCATAAACATGTCATTGTAGAAAATTCAGTTTTGCAACTTTTAGGCCGACAGGGTTAAATGCTCATCTTATGGCAAGTGCATCAAAAACCACAGACCTCAAATACAACCAAAATTTACTAACAAACGGGTGGGACATGGTGAAATACTTTTGTTTTAATTTGTAAATAAACAAATAAACGAAGCAACAGACCCAATACCTGCAAGCAGGGAAGGCTAAATGATAAGCATTTTTTCTGTAAAGTATGGATTAGACAGGATTAAGTAGAATAAGGGCTGTAGGAGTGACCATAAGAGATAAGATCAGGAATGAGATCATAAGAGAACAAGTCGGCACAGAACCAATTCTGAATTACATACAAAGACAGCAAGTGAAATGGTTTGCCCACTTAGAGAGAATGCCTTGTGACACCATACCATACAAAGCATACATGGAAAGAGAAGGACGTAGAGCATGGGGTAGACCAAGAACAAGATGGAAGGATAACATCAAAGAAACTCTACAACAGCACGATGTGCCTATGGTCGAGGCAGCCAGAAGAGCTAGAAACAGAACCTTATATCTCCCTCGACACCCACAGCGGTAAAAGAGGAAGTGAAGAAGAAGAAGAAGAAGAAGTAGAATAAGATGAAGGCTCTACTCTGAGATAATACAGTATTACTTTCAAGTCACCCACAACAGTTGTTCCAGACAAGCGATGTTAAGTCAGTTGTATTCAAGAAAAAGAAATAACACACACACACACAAAACACATTTAGTGTACCTTTACTCAAAATCCTTCTTGGCATTCAGCGGCTGTTAACTCCAGGGGGCAGTTCTGGTTGTTCAACCACTTCCAGACTTTGGTTTTATTCCAGAACTTGAGTTCAGATCTGGCTCACTTGTGTGCAGACTGTTGATTCTTCGCCTTTCAGGCAGATGCACTCCGACTTCGAGGGAAACACCCCAAATGTGTCCCCCTTTTAGACATACTGTTGGGGAGGGGGCGGGGGGGGGGGGGGGGGGGGGGGGGGGAGAGGGAGGGGTGCCGCGGGTCTATTCATTTTTCTCTAAAAATGGGACACATGAACTCACAAGAGCACCTCCATTTAAACAAGCACGGGGGTGGGGGTGTCGTAAAAACAACTTGCTTCTGATGTCTTGCAACCACACTCCCGGGGGTAGGCAGAAAAGCCACATTTCTCCCAGATTTACGGTACCTATCATGGAATCAAGGCCGAAGGGTTGCGATATCCATAGTACCGAGCCAAAGGGTTAACAACTCATGGTTTCTAGATATTTAAAAAAAAGAAAATTTACCAGTAGTTGCAAAGCACTACAAGATATCAATTCAAATATTCTGCACATAATAAAGGGTGAATGGCATAGAAGAAAATAATTTATTTACCTTGATTGCTCGCTCAACCATTTCCTTTGCTTTTGTAAGCCTCTCCCCTTCAGTGATTGATGACATTTTCTGTGGGTTTATCTTGGGTCTCCCCAGAGTTGGCATGGTTTTACTGCGGGCTGACATAAATGACCCTGTTGTATCAGTTCCCAAAAGGTCATTTTCTATGGACAACGAGAAATTGCAATTAGAAACAGAAATGTTTAAATGGAAATGCATGAATCTAGAAAGTTCAAGAGAACATGAAAAAGTAATTTCTAACAGAGAAAAAAGAAAAGGAAAAAAACCTTAATAATCTGTATTGTAGAAATTCAGACTGGCAAAAACATATTCTAAAAAAATTTGTTTCAAGATAACCAGGTGTATATATATATATATATATATATATATATATATATATATATATATATATATATATATATATATATATATATATATATATATATATATATATATATATATGGTTGGTTAGGTGAGTGTGTGTGTGTTCTGTTTCCTAATGTACGCTAATGAAGGTTTATGCCTTCCAAATCCTCCATATGTTGTGTTCTGTACAGCTGGCATTAGTCCGCTCTCTGGCCAAGTCGATGCAACGCTTCGTAATGCCGGGATGCCGGGTTCAATCCCAGCTGCGGGCCATGGGCCTTGCGTTGGTTTCAACAGTGATATCAAGAAAGCTGACCACCCAGAAAGCAATGGCAAACTACTGGACATAAATTTGCCTAGAAAAACCACACAACAGCCAGGGGCTGTTGGAGTTGGTTCTGCAATGTCCTGTAAAGGATACGCAACTAACCTAACAGCTGACATTATAACTAATGTTTCATCATTTTATATTGCAACTTTATAGAATGTATGTGAGTCCATACTCATACTCAATTTGTGAAGAAACAAATTGGAGCTTTTGAACTGAAATGTTGCAGAAACATTCTGACAATACCGTTTTCCAAGCAGAAGAAAAACGTTAAACATCCTACATAACAGGAACATTGAGGAGAATTGGCTCATAAACAGCATCCTATCCTGTATTGTGGCCATGTCAAGGTGGCCTGGAGAGAACATTGATGGAGGGTGCTGTTCCCAGAAGATCAGACAGAGACAGATCTCTGCAGAGGTGGATACAAGACACTAAAGATGCACTGGCTATGAAAGCACACAGGGCTGGAGAACTCGCTATAGAAAGAGAGACTTGCAGGCGTTCCATGAAGACAGTGACTTTCTGTAAAGGATCTGCTGACTGATGATGATGACGATAGAATAATAAATATTAATAAAATCAAAACGACTTTTGAGACAATAAAGATTCTTCTTCGTCTTCTCCCCTTTTTCCCCTAGTGGAGCGTAGGCCCCAAACCAACTCATCCCATTCATCCTACCATTTGCTATTGTATTATCTTTTTTAAAGACTTTTTCATGGTTGATAGGCTATTGTGGCTATAGTGATTTACGATACAAGTTAGTGAACCCCCAGAAAAGGAAAAAAGAAGAACCAGGAAAAGGATTAAAGCTGGCTCACCTTTATCACTAGGAACACTGCCTTCCTTGAATTTGTTGTTTGATGCATCTTTAAGTCCTGGACTACTAACTTTTCCCAGGCTGGACAAAAGGTCTGCAGTACTTAGAGTTCGAGAGCCTTTCAAATAGAATATGGAAAGAGACTTGAGTTACGAATGGTTGAGCAACTTAGTTTCAGGCTTGTTGCTTATTCTTTTGACAAAAAGTACCGTATTTAACACGTATAACAGGCTACAAACTTGTAAACGCTGCACCGTTTCTGAAACAATAATTTTTGGAAAAATAATTTTCTTAGAATTCGTCAAGAGGCCACAGTCGAAACAGGAGCTCCTGTTAGCAGTAAAAGGTGGGTCATGCAAGAACATGTTACAGTTGTAAATTTTAGTTGTATATTATAAACTGATCAGCTGGGAGGAAGTCTGATGTGGATTATAAAAATGTGTGAAGATGGATTTGAATAAAACATGCTGTTGAAAAAACATTTCAAAGTCGACAATATTTTTCTTGGCAAGAAAGCAAAATACCCGGAAGTAGAATCCAATCTTCTGGAATATGTCAAGAGAATATGGGTAGATGGATTTTTGAGTCCCGGGATATGTTACAGTTTGAAGCGGGTCAATTATCAGACATCAAGAAAATGGCTCAAAGTGAATTTAAAGCCAATTATGGCTGGGCAAGGCACTTTATAGCCTGAAATGTCCTCGTGATTCCGTGACAGGACAACAATGGCGCATCGACTTCCTGTCACCTACCAGGTGAAACAGTTTGTTTCAAAGACATGTACTGAAATTACAAAAGACGCAACTTCTAAAAAATGGCAAATGGAAATGCAGATGAAACTCCTGTATACTTTGATACACCAGGGGAAACAACAGTGAATGAAGCTGGTGGAAAAAGTGTACATGCGAACTTGTGAGCAACAACAAAAAACATCAAAAAACAACGGTGTACCATAATGTTTGGTATCAGGGCAAGTGACATGTAAGCCTAATATCTCGAAAATAAACCGCAACCTTATTTTCATTTACTATTTTTGGTTAAAATACTGTGGCCTTTGCATGTGTTGAAAAGGTAATTAAAATATTATCAAAATTACAGTCTTAGCAGAATGTGTAAGCTTTCATGTCTCTCCAAATATCTGGCCACTGATGATGTGAACCCGTTCTATTGATATCACTCCTCTGGCTGGGATTCCTTTGAATATTTTCTCCAGATAATGCCGGTGTGTAGGTAAACGAACATGCTGACAGAGTGGCTAGGGAGCTGATGAATGACAAGCTAGATCTTGTAAGGGTCCTTTGGCAGCCAGTGAACAGTACGGAGACACAAACAGATCATCACGGCCTGAGAGGAATAGTGCTGTGAGGAGTAACCAGGAGATCTGGCCAATACTCACTGCCCAAACGAAGAGACTGATATACAATTAGACTGTCACTGGTATCGTCAGAATTGGAACTCTGCACTTGCTGCTGAAGATAGGGAGGCAGCGCTTATGAGAATGTCCTGTGTGCTGTGATTTAGATTCTTAATTTAGTATTCAACACTGTGTGGGATGCAGAGGTGCTGAACGATACATTGTGGTGCACAAACATAAGAGCTCATAAAGGTCCAGACCTATCTATACCTCTCTGTGGTCATCCCTAGAAACTTGCCCAACCATGGAAACCTCGCCAGTACAGACCTGTCCTTTTAAATTGGAATGCATCCGCCTGAGAGACAAAGAACCATTAGCCTTTCTGCCATAAATTACGTTAAACTTTTGTTCCATTATTTTGGTCTGATTACGGCAGGAAAATTAGAAGGACTCCCATCACCTTTTCACAAATTCCAGGGTTTTTTCAGACTTTAAGTATCTAGTGGTGATCTGTAATTCAAGGTGTTTTTTTCTAAGTTTTCAAGAGTCACTATGAGCCCTGGGGTGAAGCATTAAATGGTATACATCTCCCAGTGCCTAAAAAAATAATACGTATCAGGTGACCCATGACCTCTATCACTGAGGCTTTGGGAAATGTTTATGTCAGTTTGATGTCAACTATTTCAATATTCAACACTGTGTGGGATGCAGAGGTGCTGAATAACAAACGGTGGTGGTGCACCAGCAGCAGGGTTCATACTGGTCACAACCTATCTATACCTCTCAGTGGTTATCCCTAGAAACTTGCCCAAATGTGGGGGGGGGGGAAGGGGGGGGGGGAAAGGGGGGGGGGCCTCACCAGGATAGACAGGACAGACCTGTCCTTTTAAACTGTAATGTATCTGCCTAGGAGACAAAGAACCAACACTGTGCACACAAACAAGCCAGATATGTAAGAAAAAAAATGCACTCAGCATTCAAGTCCAGAAACAAGACCAAAGTACAGAAGTGGAAGAACAACCAGGACTTTATCCCAGAATTTACAGCTGGTGAACATGAAAAAGATGCCGATTATACTGTCTTAGACCATCCTGTCACATTTCTCTAACTCTGCCTCTACTTCTTCTATTGTTGATCTTTTTTTTAGTTGTCACAATATTCTCCATTGCTTCTCTTCTCTAAAAAAAAATTTAAGTCCTAAAAATAAAATTAAAAATATTTACAAGGAACAGCAATTACAAACCTTTGAATATTTTTTCCAATCCGGACTCTTCAGGATTGGAGGCAACCTTTCTTTGGCTGACAGTGGAATTATGAGATGGGCTCCTGGTCTCTGTTTCATCTGGTACTTCCAGATCATTTTCTTCCTGAAGTTATGTGAACAGAAGCTATAACTTCATATAAAACATAAATACATTTGTTAACAGAGAATTCCCATGGTAAAACAGCTTAGGTTGCCTAATGCTCTGAAGACTGTGGACGTGTTCCCAGGCTAAATCATTCAGTTAACAAGTACCTTTTTGTGAAATCCCTAGGGAGTGTTTCTGGAGATATGAAGTTCATATTTTGTGTGACACTCTTGGCAGGTGCCCAGCAACTCTCTTCTAGGTACCAAATCATATGGGATAAAACTCAGTTAAATGAAGTCAGTTGTCTCTCACCATTAAAAAATTATTCTAAATCTTCACAGTTATAACAGGTTTGAGGTCAGGGCAAATGCTGGTGATCACTGTCCCATCCTCTCTGTTATCTTAAATTTAACTCCTTCAGTTTCAGAGATATGTTACTTTCACTCTCCTTTAAAAGCTGTTGCTTTAAATAATGAATGTTTGCATCTTGAGAGGTTAAAATAATAACTCAGACAGAATTAACTGAATAAACAGTGTGGGGCAGAGTTTAACCATGTCCCTCCCACTCTATAAATATGTGCAATAATCACATGCGAATTCATGAAAAAAATCCTTAAAATAACCCAAAATTTTACATAGGTCATTATCTACATTTTTTTTTAAATTCCAGATGATAGGTAGAGAGAGAGGGAGAGAGACACAGCAAGAGGTTAGGGAAATACACAGAATGGGTGGGGGGGGGGGGGGGGGATAGATATGTAGAGAGAGAAAGTGAGACAGTAAAAATATGCATACGAACTATCAAACACAAATTCTAATCACATGCAGCGCTTGCTGAAGAAAATCCCCCCCCCCCCCCCCTTCCCCCTTTCAAGTCCCGCACATGCAATTTTTTACATCTGACAAAGTGAATATTGCGTCTTTCAGCCAGCAATTGGCCAAGCAATCCGACAAAGTGAATATTGCGTCTTTAAACCAGCAATTGGCCAAGCAATCCGACAAAGTGAATATTGCGTCTTTAAACCATCAATTGGCCAAGCAATCCGACAAAGTGAATACTGGGTCTTTAAACCAGCAATTGGCCAAGAAGAGTTATGAAGTCTCAAGCTATAAGTGTTGAACATTTTAAATGACAAATTTATTTTGTAAAACATCATTGATAGTTTAAAAAGAAACGGGGTAGAGAGCGAGAGAGAGAGAGCGCGAGGAGATGGGAGTTGTACGGAGGACATGTGTGTATATAAAAACAGACAGATTGACAGACAGACAGATCGATAAACAGATAGACAGAGCATAGTACACTTTCAAATATATATCTAGTCTGTGCGTTGTTACACTGCTTGCATTTCGTGTAATTTTCGCTGCTCCCAAATAATACCCAATTATTTTTGTTAGGCATATCTACCCATTTCAGTTGCAAATGACACCCATGCATAATTTAATCGTAAGCTGTGTAGTACTTAACAGGCAATAAAATATCACACCGTACTGTATATCACTAACTAAACAATGAAACAGTGAATACAGATCATGCCCGCTGGAAAAAACTGGACACATTTACAATGAGATAGGCGACGCTCGACTGCACATGTACAGGATACAAGAAATTACTGCAAACAATTCAATGATGATAGCCGGAAAAAGCCTGATGCCGGAAATTACATGAAACTTTCGTTCCATTTTTTATTGTTTTTATCTGGTTACAGCAGGCAATTTTCAAGCCCACATCCCCATTTCACAAATATAAGAGCTTTTTAAGACTTCAAGTATCTAGTGGTGATTTGTGATTCAAGGGTTTTTCTAAGTTTTCAAGGGTCACTATGAGCCCTGGAGTAAAGCATTAAATGGTATACATCCGCCCAGTGCCTAAAAAACAGTATGTATCGGGTGACCCTTGACCTCTATCACTGAGGCTTTGGGGAATTTTGATGTCAACTTGGCATTATAAAAGTGGTTGGGTGGGTGGGTGGGAGCGTGTGTGTGTATAGGCATGGGGCGATTGCGCGCACTTGCATGTGATGCATGTGTGCGTGCATGAGGCATACATATGTGAGTGCATGTGAGATGTATGTATATGTGTTTATGTGTGTGTGTGTGTGTGTGTGTGTGTGAGCAAGCATGCGTGTGCATGTTATGCTAAACATACAAAAATATTTTATAATGCATACAACACTGACTTCACTAGTTAAGACCAAAGTAATCCCATAACAATGATGAATGTGATAACCACCTGCACTGGACTGCAGGATAATTTGTAGCGGTCAAAAACCCAAATAAGACTGTTTTATGCGGTTATACACGGTCTCTAGAATTTGCCCCTATTATTCACAATCATAATAACGACTATCTGAGTTACTAGGTATCAATCTCAGGCTGCAATCAAGAAAAGAAAATTTTTTTAAAACAAAGAGTACTAAAGATGATGAATAAGAGAAATGAAAATTAGCACACACAAATTAACGACACAGCAAAACAACAGCAGGGACTCCAGAAGAAAAACAAGGAACATAAGGCACAATATACCTCTTGCACACTGACATGCTGCGCTGCAGGCTGGTCTCTGAGGCTGTTATGAGAGGTAAGCTTCTCTTGCTAAAGAATAAAAGAAGCAGTTAACAAAAACTGCTATAATTGCCTGTATTACCACTTTTAATGGTGCAGGCCGAGGAAAGGGGGGGGGGGGGGGGGTCTTTGAACCTGAGGATTTAGGGTCAAATGGCTGTTATTGTCACTTCAGACTGTGCAAGTTAGGTTGTTTTTTTCCGATGACAGAAAAAACCACAACCTTGCCGAGGACTCGAACCCGGGTCTCTCGCATTACAGCCTAGTGTCTCAACCATTTGTGTGCTTGTGTTACTCCTTGTCTCTCGGGCAGATGAACTCAAGACTTTAAAGGAAGACTTTGATCCTATGTCGAGAATAACAGTAGCTATTGTTTTGTGGTACATGACATAGCCCCCCCCCCCCCCCCACTTTTTTCTCTAGAGGTGATGTTCCCAGACTGGTTGGTCCTCAAGGGAAAGCAGCGGCAGAACATAGACACTCCTCGCAATCCAAGGAGGTGTCCATAAATGCAGAGCCAACATATGATACTCTGGTCCTGGGCTCACCCAAGGAATCATCACGTCCTGCACATGACTGCTCAATCTCACATCTGTATGCTGAGCTTCCCACTCATCCTGGGCTGCACCCTTTAGAGGGCAACTTGGATGACCACATAGATGGGCAAAACCTTCCTCAACACACCTTTAAGTAGTTGCATCAGGACACTCAGCACAACAGTATAGGAAATGCATTCATCAGGCATGGCTTCCACCTTATGGCCCTGACACTCTTGAGGAGTGGGGACATTTGAACCTGTCACATGGTAGGACTTTTGACAGTCTAACTTCTTAACCTTGTCTATCACACAGTAGGACATTTGAAGGTCAGCCTTCCGAATTCTGTCTGTCACACAGTAGGACATCTGATGGTGTAACATCCAGAAGGTTGCTGTAGGACATTTGAACCCAAGCAGCAGTTTAGCAGGACTTTCGGTCGACAGACGTATGAACCACGGTTTGTCAAACAGTAGGATATTCAGCCAACGGGCTTCACTCATGTTCTAAATAAGTTTTTGATGGATGCATGCATTGGGGGCGGGCTTATAAAAGCCAGGGGATTTCTGGACTGCATTTCTGGGGGGCCACCAACTCCCAGATCTCCTGCCATCCTAATATGAGCCATATTCTGTAGCATACAACATGGACGTGTAGCAGAACTCTTGCCTGGGGATCCGTAAAACCAGCCCAAGCCTACTGGCACCCAAAGTGAGGTACAAGGTAAGGAGTATCTCCTTATACACAACGTCCATAATTCTCCTTCATGCCTGTGACCAAAATCCCCAGGCCATGCCAGCCATCTTCACTTCTCAGGCCTTTATAAGATACCTATCTTATTCTTGGCTGATCTGGGAGTCAAAGTTTAAAAAAAAAAAAACACAACTCCAGGCGAATTTGAACCAAAAACTAGCACTGTCGGTAAGCATATTGCCGCTAAATTACCCCTGCTCTCATGCAATTCTTTGCTAAAAATCATAGTAATGTTTTTGCTGCCTCTTAGAAAGATATATCATTTACCCTTTTATGTTGAAGATGACCATATTTAATTTAAAAATACATAGACAAGTTTCCCATGTGGATTCTCAGCCTCGTTATTGGGAAAATAGGAATAGACACTCTGCCTCCTTAAAAAAGCATGTTGTAAAAAGTGACCAATTAGGAGTGTCTCCTTTAAAGTCGGAGCACCAATAAGCCAGATCTGTAAAATGTACGTGCAACAAAAATTCAAGTTCTGGAACAAGATCAATGTCTAAAAGTGGACAAACAACCAGAACTTTCTGCTGAAGTTTACAGCCAGTGAACACTTAGAAGAAGAAGAAGAAGAAGAAGAAGAAGAAGAAGAAGAGACAAGTACTTTAATAAACTAACTAAAAGTTCTTCAGAGAGCTTTCTTTAAACTGTATATACTGCATGCACTGTGTCTGAAAAACGTGATGAGACTGGTAGCCACTCAAGTGTATCAGAAATCACAAAATATTTATCGGTAGTGACAGAAGTGTTTAAGAAATCAAAAAGTAATGAAGACCACAAGACTACAAACAGCTCGCTGGAGTGAGCAAATCTTGCTGGAGTGAGCAAATTCTGCTAGTCAGTACAGGGACTAAGAACCAGGATTATTACAAACTATTCAGGCAATGAACAAATATTCTGAACTATGACTAGCAAGCTCAACAAGAAAGGTAAAAACATACACAGAAACACACACCCAAAAAAATAATGTTCAGAATGAAGCCTTCATCAATGAAAGATAATTGTTTCTGTAAATGTTCAACTCCCCCCCCCCCCCTCCCCCCGGGTTGTGCTTCGTCATGATGATTCAGCTGATTTTTTTTTTTTTTTTTTATATTGGCATAAAGGCAGGGTACCAGGAAAGAGGGGCATTGGCCAACCAGCACAAAGATGGGCACAGGACGTAAGTGACATTTTGGATGCATGGGGCGGGAAAGCTGGCAAGATACATTTCTTTTAAGAAGAACATGACGAGAGCGAGATTCTGCAAAGGATCTGCAACATGATAATAATGAGCTTCACTGCGGTCATTTCTATTTTCATCTCTTTCGGACAATGAGTGTCAATGCTGTGTGAAACATTATTTATATAATTTCTACATGGAAAGACACATAGGGGAAAAACAGTAAGAGAAGATTCTAGACAGCTTTTCATTATGGCACAGACAATTTTTACATTATACAGGAGGCCATGTGGAAAGGTACGAATGCTCATGCCAGCTGGCAAGGCACTTGATAATGATTGACGATGACTTCTGTACCTCTGAATAGAAGAACAACAATGTAGGAAGTAAAGACAGCACAGCAAATCTCATAAAAACTATTTTTTTTTTACGACCAACTACTAGTGTCAAACATGGAACCTCACAACCACAGTTTGAGGCACACATGGGTCATCATGGTCCTTACAGAATGTTGCAGCGAGGAGTGCCCAGCGGACCAGGCCGACGCTCAACAACCCAGCAGAGAGGTTAGACAGACATACAATCAGATTGTTACTGGTACCATGGGAATTAGAACTTTGTTTCTGCTGCTGAAGATGGGGACAGAGTGATTATAGAAATGTCCCAAGTGCAGTTATGTCCTTTATTTAAACTCATAACTCTTGAGTAGAACATAACGAGATTAGATTCTTAGAAGAGCTGCTGAAGAAACAGTGATACAATTTTACATCACAAAGTTACAAGAAGACCAGGACTGAAACCAGTTATTTACAATTTATTAAAGAGCAACGGATGAATTTGACGATAGGAAGAAAATGTCCTGGTAACCTGGAAAGTTAACCTGGTCAACAAATGCTTGATGAAGCTGGATGCATTAGCCGAAAGGCGCAAATATTGCAGCTGTTCTGTAATCAGGGCAACACAAATACGTCACTCAAATTTAAAAAAAAAAAAAGAGTCCTGGTAACAACAACAACAGTGCTATTCAACTAAGTTTACTCAGGGCTCAACATTTCAAAATGGGGATTGTCACGGGCCAGAGGGACGAGCCCCAGCAAAAAAAGATCATTAATATAACACACCTGGTAATGATCTGTGGCCCTCTTGCTAGGCCTCCACCGCCCACTTTTGGCCCGCAAGCCACCAGTTGAAAAACCCTGAACTACAACATTGAGCTATGTTAAAGAGATACACAGTATGGGGAAGTCCACATAAACAATGAAGGGATGTCATCAAAACGAAACTTCAACAAATGAAATGAATTTACAAAGTTCACTCAAAAGAGAATACACATGATCATTACATCTCCTCCCAAATTTCACTGAGGTACTAAAAGGAGGAACAGAGGAAAACGAAGCCCACATTTACTCTGGCTTAATTTCATCTTACTTACATGTCTCTTCTCTTGAATACGGAGAAGCCTGTAAGGCTTTTGCTTAACTTCTGACTGCACATTTTCAGCCGGTTTCAGTAGTAATGCCTGACTGACTTTTATGTCTGATTCGTCCAGAGTTTGCAAAGGTGTACTGCTATGCTGTAGTTCCGCATAATTGCTCATATTCTTATTAACTGCACACTCTAGCATTTGATTGAAATTATTTCCCCAAAAATTATCAAAACTGTTTAGTGATTCTTAATTTGTTCTTATATACCCAAAATGTGTGTCTGAAACAGTGAAATATTTTTTAAACAGGACCAGAATCAGTACAGAAGTAACTTATCTTTACAGGTTTGTAATAAATTGATAGAATTCACAGCTAACTATACATTTCAGACATATAAAGTATATAATGAATTGGCTCTCCTTTCAACTACGGCCGGTAGACAACAGTAGACGGCCGGTTAGTCGGAGTCCTGTCCCCTGGCTGCAGTGCAATTACGGACTGGAGAAGGCACGAATCAGAAAACACAGTGAGGTCGACATGCCTGGCGCTGCAACTCAAATTAGCGACCGTGTTCAATTACCGCTTCTTGCGACGCATTACGGAGTGGAATAGAGGGAACGAAACAAGTGACATAATTACTGTGTGTTGGTGATAGACAGCGTGCAGTGCCCTATTGTCATCATACGGTTAGGGTTTGGGTTAGGGTTAGAGGTAGGGTTAGGGTTTGGGTTGATACTGTGAGTTTGTGTGAAGACCAGATGCGACGACAATAACTGTAACCCTAACCCTAAACCTAACCCACACCCTACCCCTACCCCAAACCGTAACTGTATGATTATAGCAGGGCAGTGCACGCTGTCTATCGCCAACATACAGTAATTACGTCATTTGTTTCGTTCCAATATTTTCACTCCGTAATTGAACTGCAGCAAGGGGACAGAACTCCGACTAACCGGCCGTCTACTGTTGTCTACCGGCTGTAGTTGAAAGGAGAGCCAATGAATTCATACATAGCATAAATATACAGCTAATAAATAAACACACACATGGCTATTTTTTCTCTAAATTATGCCTACAAAAGTGCTGGTACAGCATCAAGCCAATAAAACAAAACAAAATATCTCTGTGTGTGTTTGCTAAACTACTCTGCATTTGATCAGCACTGGTGAAAATGTTTGATTATGCTTAAAAAATAAAACTTATAAAGTATAAACAGTTTAAATACAATTTTTTTGAAAATAATGTTACTGAAACTGTTGAAAGAATAATTTATAATTTTGATCGATGATTTGCACACTGGCATGATTATGATTTGCAGTTTTGAGTTTATTATTTACTAACAAAAATAATGGGAAATTTACTAATAGTAGGAAGTCAATCGTGCATTTTACTGTTTAGTTCAACTTAATTAACTTGCTGTTTAATATACAACCATCATCAGAGAAGGCCCAGCCTTGGGCCTAACAAACATCCAAGACCTAAAACAGGTGGCAAAGAACTAGGCTGAGTGCAGAGGTATGACTGACCTCTGCCCTATGCCGGCGCCGCCCTAGTCCTAGTCTCAAGAGGAAATATTAACTAACTATAATACTAAATACTATAATAAAATTACTGTAAACACTTTCGATAATCTTTCACTTAAGACTGTTAACGCTTTATCTTACAACAGTGGTAGATCGTCTTACATATTTGGCTGATTTCAGCTGTTCCATTTTGATTCTGCTTCTTCTATTTTGTTCCCATTTTTGTCAACATTAAACTAAAACTACCATCTTTACTATTAGCATAGCCGCCTACTCTGGGGGCAGCTGAGCATTATGCCGACGTTATAACTTTGCTTCAGCATGGTATAACTGTGCTTACACAGAGATGTAACCAACTTTAACATTCGAGTAGACGTGTTTAATCAAAGTCTGACTACAGCACTCTGGCATTATGGTCGTCATGGAACCCGCCATACTTTTCTGGTCCCGTTAAAAATTCAAAATCACATGATAAAATATTCAAACCTTAGTAATTATTTTTTTCCAAAACCAATTTCGGTACGCGAATGTTAAATAAATATTTTCAGTTGAATTATTATAAAATGGTAATATACAAGTGGACAGATATTTGTTTCACATAGTAAAAAAATATATATAATAATATTTTTAAATTATGGGTTTTTTTCCGATTCTCCTATTAACATGCAGTACATAGCAGTGAAGAAATCAATACAATCCGCTTGAGTAAAGTTTTGGTTTCTTTCTCATTCTATTCCTAAATTTACCCCCTTGTACTATTGACAAAATTACATCCCCCCCCCCCCGGGGTCGACCCAGCCTTGAATGGGTACCAGATGCAGTACTAGGAGATAAAGGCGGCCGGCGTAGTGTTGACCACATCACCCACCAAGTGCCGATTAGATTGTAAAATATAGCTCAAGATGGGCGTGGTCTAGCCCTATATACTTAATACGCCTGGAAAATGGATGTGTCCGGAGTGTTGTGAAGATAATCTAACTCACAACGCATGGAAAAGGATCCATTTACTTTTACTATTGAAAATTTAATTGGAAGCTGCAGATAAGTTGTTTTATAGAATACCATCCTTTAAGAAATTTCTTCTAAAAATTAAAAAAAAAAAAAAAAAATTGGTGACGATAATCTGTTTTTTTTTTTAATAATAAAGGCATAATTAATCCACTGTTTCAATGGCACAATGTTAGTAAGATTATCTAATTATTTGTAGTACAACTTCAAGTTCCTTTAATGGCGCAATATTAAAGAGATTATGTAAATATGAATAGTTCACAATTACAATTACAACCCAAATCAGAGTAATGTTTGAAACAATACAACTGAAATATTTACCTTAAAGAAATTATAACAAATAGATACTCGTGAAAATCGACGAAAATTATATATTGCAATTATAACTCCAAAGTTTGAACAGGATAGTTTTTCAAAAATGACTACTATTGTTGGACATCGTGACATGGAAATCATCTGTGTCAGAGTTGTTTGAAAGTACAGGAGACACAAGCCTGTGGTAGTCGCCGTGGCGTAGCGACTAGACGCTCACGTGCGGATTGGAAGGTCTTGGGTTCGCTCACTGGCGGAGCCGGACTTTTTTTTTTCAAAAATGACATTGACTCTCAAATTGACCCAGCCTCTAGTGGGTACCGGGTGCGGTCCCGGAAAGTAAAAGGCGGCCGGCGTGATGCTGACCACATCACCCATCTTGTGCCGGTTGGTTTATAAAAAATATAGGCCTAGCCCTATATGCCCTATACACCTTAAGGCGTGGAAAGGGGACCGTTACTTTTTACAAAAGTTTGTGCATTGACATGACTACCGAGGCCACACAGCACCTTTTCCAATGTGTTATGTGAGATGTCTTCGTTTCCCCAAGTTTCTTTCTCTTCTTTTCCCTAAATCACCTCCGTTCAATATTGTGTAATTTTTCTAGAAAAAAGGTGCCGTCATCCAACACAAGACGTCTAATGAAAGGTGTCGGTGCGCACTATATAAATATATATATGGTGTGTGTGTGTGCGTGCAGAGAGAGAGAGAGAGAGAGAGAGAGAGAGAGAGAGAGAGAGAGAGAGCAATGCTATGGACATATAGATCGACACTCGGCTTCACATACAAGGAATGCTAAATATAACACCTGTTTACGTCTTCACTTACAAAGTATGAGTGTGTATGTTCAGTAACTGGGGAACGCTCTCAGAGATCTCCGGGATAAAATAAGGAAACGCGCGCGCATATTGGTGATGTATGCTCTCCGTTTGTAACAGTTACTAAATGCCTGTGATTTCATTTCTAATCCTGTTTGTGGATGTGTGTGTGAGATATGTCTGGATTTTCAACAAATGTTATATAAGCTAATGTACACAAGCGGTCTGTTTTCCGTACGCTGCGCTGGCAAAGATAGGCTCGCACGCGAGTTACCAATGACAACAGACAGCACGGCATGGTAACCCGACTGAATTCAAATGAAGTTGAAGGGAGAGCTGCAGGGGAAAGACACCACTTGACAAGTAGCCACACAAAGTTAGTTGCGTATCCTTTACAAGACCTTGCAGATTCAATCTCATCATTTTTCATTCTCTTGTGGGTTTTCTATGCAAATTTACGTCCAGTAGTTTGCCAGTACTTCCTGGACAGTCGGCTTCTCAATACCACTGTCGAAACCAGTGCAAGGCTCGTATCTGGGATCGAACCCGGCACTCTGGCATCACAAAGCGCGTTCGCAACGCCTAAACCACAGATGCCGACATGTAGCCACATACAGGGCCGAATTTACACTCGATTATACCTTAAGCCAGAGGTTCTCAAACTTGTTTTCGCCGCTGCACCCTTGTCGGGCGGGAAAAAAAATTCCTCCTTCTTCTTCTTCTTCTTTTCTTCCTCTGCTGCTGCTGATGATGACGATGATGATGCCACTTTGCGTTCACCGGCTGTTAACTCCGCCGACCAAAGTTTTAGTTGTTCGTCCACTTGTGGACTTAAGTTGTGTTCCAGATCTGCAGTTTTGCGTTTTACATTGATTAGCACCTTTCCGTCTTTCCAGACGTTAGTAATGGTCATGGTAATGTTAGTTTCAGATTCACAGCAAACGGGTCACCCCATAGTTGCCCCGCTCCTGTGCCAAAGAAAAACACACAGAATATTCGTCACAGTCCCTTGTGAAAAGATTGACAGACTGCTGTCTCAGCATATGTACTAGCATACACACGCATTAAAGGGCATACTGTAGCCATTAGAAGTGCTAACACAAACAGTCCGACATTAGAAATGCAGTTCATCATCGACGGTAGTAGAGGTAACCAATAAATCAGCAGTTGCACACGCGATCTGTTTTAATCACATAAGGGCACCACCAATATTGCGACGACAGAGCATTTTCTGAATCTACAATTCACAACACCACGTTGGTCACAGTCGAAAAATATTCCAAATGAAATCCGCAGCTCACAGGGTCGCACCATGCACTCACTCAGTAGCTGGGCGACGAAATTAAATCCATTCAGTCTACAAATGGATTAACAATGCAAAGGCCACCGTCTGGCAGAAGCAAAAAAAATTGTCAGGACTCAAAACAGTGACAGTGCCAAGGGTCCATTTTGACCGAGGATTGTACACATGTACTCGTTAGTGAGGAGGCATGGACGCACAGCCCATGGCGATGGCGAGTATGACTAGGAAGACCCACCCGCGTTAAGAAAAGCTTTCCACAGTTATAGTATGGGACTTCAGGATCATTGTTGTAAACATTTGTGTTTAGTCTGTTTCTTCTCAGACGCTCAGCTCTCATCCTTTCTTCGATCATATCTTCCTTCATTCTCATTCCTTTCCTGATGTGCCCACTCCACACAACACGGTCTATGGCAATACCATATCCTTCAATACATGTATCCTTCATGTCCCGCTTGCACGCGTATTTATATCGCAGACTTTTGTTACGTCATCTCTCAAGTAGATTTACTTCGACTTTGAAGGGGAAAAACCTAATAAGTTACCTTTTTTATGCCCTCCACCCCACATGGAGCGCCGGGAGTAACAATTGAGGGGGGGGGGGGAGCTAAATAGGACATAAGAACTTCAGAAAGGTGCATTATAGTCACTGAAGAACATAAAAGTGCTTACAATTCATTGGACACCTGTTTAGAAAGAAGTGAACGTCCGAAGACAATTATCACAAACATCAGAAGGAGACAGTCATAATGTTTGGCGATGTTATGAGAGGAGTGTCAGCACACAAACTGATACAAGCCGTTGGAGATCGCAAGTTGTGGACAGGCGTGATGCCCAGTGCGTCGTTGTGTCGTAGAAGGCAACTAAGTGGAGTGTTTCCTTGGAAGCTGGAGTACATCCGCCTGAGAGGCAAGGGACCAACAGTCTTCACACAAATGAACCAGTCTTAAAACGGATGTGCGCGCAAAACCCATGTTCTGGAACAAGATCAAAGCCAAGAAGTGGACGAACAACCATAACTTTTCCCTGGAGTTTACAGCCGGTGAATGCTAAGAAGAAGAGACAAACCAAGAGCTAGGGACACAAACCAGAACGTGTATAACCAGATCGTTAAAACATGAAGATGACAAACTAGAACAGGCCTGTCCTTGGAGTTAGCCCAGCTGCTATAAACAAACATTGCTCGCTCGGTTCTGTCTGAAAACTGCAGAATACTAGTTTTTGTCCCAGTTTCACTTGCTCATGTTTCACACAGCTACCGTTTTACCCCCCTCCTCTCCTTCCACCACCCAACACTCTCGCTTTCTCTCTCTATGTCTCTCTTTCCCGCCCTTTCGTCTATCTTTTCTACTCTTTCACATCACACACATCTATAAATACATACACACACACACACGCATATATATATATAAAATCTTACCCTCAAACCCCTCGCGCACGTCCTCTCTCTCTCTCTCTCTCTCTCTCTCTCTCTCTCTCTCTCTCTCTCTCTCTCTCTCTCTCTCTCTCTCTTATACACACTACCTGTATTTTCTAATATACATATAATTTCATGTTACACTCAAAATGCCATTGTCCCTTATGTGTTTTCTCCCCCCCCCCCCCGTTTTCCTTGTATGTGCGCGCGCGCGCAAATATGCGTATATATATATATTTACACACACACACACACACAAACACACATATATATATATATATATATATATATATATATATATATATATATATATATATATATATATAGATAGAGAGAGAGAGAGAGAGAGATATTAGGGCTGTACCGAACAGTGATTTTCACTATTTGGTCGAATACGAATAGCGGGACCAACTATTCGGCCGAACACGAATACGAATAGTGTATAGCGGGGCTAAACTAGATGGCTGGGACTCTTCTGCGTAGCGGCGTGGGAGATACCTTCGGCGGTGGCAGCAGAAGTTCGCAATTTACATGTGGCTGAGGCCCTGTTAGGGTGTGTTTTTGGCTTCATAATATGTGTGTGTATCTGGTCGGCTAGGTGGTGTCCTCTCATTGTGCAGGTTCGGATCTCTCATCTCCTTGTGTCTTTGAGGCTTCAGCCCCACTGAACTGGGGCGAGTCGTGCTCACTACATGAAGACTGGTGAACCGGCAATGAACTAGGGCGAGCAGTGCTCACTAAAGAAGGCTGGTGAACAAACATCGAAGTGGGGCGAGCAGTGCTCACTACAAGAAGACTGGTAAACCAGCAATGAACTGGGGCGAGCAGTGCTCACTACACGAAGACTGGTGAACGAACATCGAACTGGGGCGAGCAGTGCTCACTACAAGAAGACTGGTGAACCAGCAATGAACTTGGGCGAGCAGTGTTCACTAAAAAAAAAAAAAAATGGTAAACCAACATCGAACTGGAGCGAGCAGTGCTCACTACAAGAATACTGGTGAACTACATCGAACTTGGGCGAGCAGTTACTCACTACAAAAAGGCTTGTGAACGAACATCGAACTGAGACCAGTAGTGCTCACTAAAGGAAGGTTGGTGAACGAACATCGAACTGAGGCCAGTAGTGCTCACTAAAGGAAGGTTGGTGAACGAACATCGAACTTGGGCGAGTAATGCTCAGGATAAGAAGACATGGGAACGAACATCAAACTAGGGCGAGTAGTGCTCACTATTAGAAGACATTTGAGCGAACATCAAACTTGGGCGAGTAGTGCTTACTATAAGAAGACCGGTGAACGAACATCGAACTCGGGCGAGCAGTGCTCACTACAGGAAGACTTGTAAACCAGCAATGAAATAGGGCGAGCAGTGCTCAATACACAAGGACTAGTAAATGAACATCGAACTAGAGCGAGCAGTACTCACTACAAGAAGACTGGTGAACGAACATCCCACTGGGGCCAGCAGTGCTCACTGCAAGATGGCTGGTAAACGAACATCGTAGTGGAACGAGCAGCAGTGCTTACTACAAGAAGACTGGCGAAACGGCAATGAACTGGGGCGAGCAATGCTTACCACAAGAAGACAGATGAACAAACATTACAATGCTCACTACAATAAAATTGGTGAACCAGCAATGAACTGGTGCGATCAGTGCTCACCACAAGAAGACTGGTGAACCTTAATCGACTGGAGCGAGCAGTGCTCACTAAAAGAATACTGGTGAACTACATCAAACTTAGGCCAGCAGTGCTCACTACAAAAAGGCTAGTGAATGAACATTGAACTAGGCGCGAGCCGTGCTCATTACAAGAAGACTAGTGAACGAACATCGAA
>CAJHNH020001939.1:165119-179839 GCA_905116865.2 Candidula unifasciata | reverse complement strand
CCGCGCGAGATAAGCGGCTTAGATTATTAGATATAAATATTCTGTCACGTGTCAGAGGCGCACTATTTACGCCTTTTCTTTACTGTCTGTCTATCCAGTATCTGTCTGTCTATTTATTGTTTCTTTAGTCATCATCTTGTGGAAATGTGATTTAGAACTAATTCTATCTGGATGTATGTCTTTTTGTTCTATAGAATCAGAAGCAGTTCTGTTGCGGCTACATGATCGTTTGTTTCACAAAATGACTCTTTCCCACCGCTCACTCAGTTCTGTCTGTCAGGGTTTGTTGATTGTCAAATGACAGATTTGCGCATCTTTTCCTATCTGTTTGTTTTTCTAAGTGTGTATATGTGTGAGTGCGCGTTATTTCTCTGATCTATTATCTGACATGGCTAATGTTCATTCAAATTTCTCTCTCTCTCTCTCTCTCTCTCTCTCTCTCCTCTCTCTCTCTCTCTCTCTCTCTCTCTCTCTCTCTCTCTCTCTCTCTCTCTCTCTCTCTCTCTCTCTCTCTCTCTCTTCGCTAGCCATCTTTCTGTGTGAAATTTCTGAAAAATGTTCATTTTTATACAGTGGGGTTCACGTGTTTAAACCCCCCCCCCCCCCCATCCGATCGTGCAGGCAGGCACAGCAGCAACAATATATATCAACCATAACCCGATTACCTTTTGCAGTCACCATAACGACGTATCCCATTGTCTGATCAGCGGAGCAGCAGAAGTCCGAGGCCTAGAAGTCATAACCCAAGACGGCACACCTCCCCTTTCGCCCCCCCCCCCCTTTTCAACACAAGATTGTCACAGGATGCAAAATGGTCGAGACAACAATAGTTGAAGGGGATCACCTATTGAAGACCAGTAGGTTATTGTCTCAGGATGCAAAATGGTCGAGACAACAATAGTTGAAGGGGATCACCTATTGAAGATCAGTAGGTTCTTGTCTCAGGATGCAAAATGGTCGAGACAACAATAGTTGAAGGGGATCACCTATTGAAGATCAGTAGGTTCTTGTCTCAGGATGCAAAATGGTCGAGACAACAATAGTTGAAGGGGATCACCTATTGAAGATCAGTAGGTTCTTGTCTCAGGATGCAAAATGGTCGAGACAACAATAGTTGAAAGGGGATCACCCTATTGAAGATCAGTAGGTTCTTGTCTCAGGATGCAAAATGGTCGAGACAAACAATAGTTGAAGGGGATCACCTATTGAAGACCAGTAGGTTCTTGTCTCAGGATGCAAAATGGTCGAGACAACAATAGTTGAAGGGGATCACCTATTGAAGACCAGTAGGTTCTTGTCTCAGGATGCAAAATGGTCGAGACAACAATAGTTGAAGGGGATCACCTATTGAAGATCAGTAGGTTCTTGTCTCAGGATGCAAAATGGTCGAGACAACAATAGTTGAAGGGGATCACCTATTGAAGACCAGTAGGTTATTGTCTCAGGATGCAAAATGGTCGAGACAACAATAGTTGAAGGGGATCACCTATTGAAGACCAGTAGGTTCTTGTCTCAGGATGCAAAATGGTCGAGACAACAATAGTTGAAGGGGATCACCTATTGAAGACCAGTAGGTTCTTGTCTCAGGATACAAAATGGTCGAGACAACAATAGTTGAAGGGGATCACCTATTGAAGACCAGTAGGTTATTGTCTCAGGATACAAAATGGTCGAGACAACAATAGTTGAAGGGGATCACCTATTGAAGACCAGTAGGTTATTGTCTCAGGATACAAAATGGTCGAGACAACAATAGTTGAAGGGGATCACCTATTGAAGACCAGTAGGTTATTGTCTCAGGATACAAAATGGTCGAGACAACAATAGTTGAAGGGGATCACCTATTGAAGACCAGTAGGTTCCTGCTGTGCATGCTCTCGTTGTGGGGTATTATTATTTTTATAATAGGGAACCACAAGATAGTTACCAGGTAACTTGTACACTATTGTGGGTTGGTTTTTGTATACGTGTGTGTGTGTGTTTCTATGTTATAAATACTGCGTTTAAAAAACAAAGACTACAACTTTGATCCCGACTGTCACAACATGTTGATGCATTTATTATTTATGTTTTTCTTCAAGACAGTTCTTACTCAAGAGATGTAACATTAAGTGCAGCAACAATATAGAAATGAACTGTTAACGTTAAACCTGACGCCATCTCTGATGTCTGGAATTCGTGTACTACTGCTAATATTTGTTTAGATTGTATCCCATGATATCAGTACAAGTCGACTTTCTTGCACTGTACATCAAACATATCACATTTCTATTTATGTTTGTAATAAAGAGTTACATTTGTGGCAATTATTAGCTGTGTGATCGTGCCGTTTATGTCACGGTATTTACCGACGTCTTTATTGTTTACTGTTGTCTTACAAAAAAAAAAAAAAAAAAAAAAGACTAGGTTACATTATACAGATTATTATTACTGATTTTCTTTTATTTGTTTTTCTTCTTCGTCGTCTTATTCATCATCATTTTCTTTTTCTTCATCTCCTTCTTCTTTTTCTTCTTTTGCGACTGCTACTTCTTCTTCAACTACAATTTCTTTGTTTTTCCTGTTTTTCCAATTTGGTCATATCTAGCCTGGAAAGATTTTCCGCACGTTGTGTAGGGCGAAACGCATATTCTGACACCCCTGACATAGGTTGCGTCACTCTTTAGGGGGAGGGGGGGGGGGTTGTGTGTTAGACCTAGTATCTAAATGTTTTTTGTAGTGTTTAAAGCTCTGGCATGGTGAAATATACAACACGCGATATCAGCGCCAGTGTCGAATAGCCCTGTGACCTTGTGTGAAAGACGGATCACTCGAGGCATATAGGCTGGAGGTCGACCACTCAGAAGCGAGCTAGTGTGTACCGGTGTGTAAATGGGGAGACCAACGTATTAATAACCAGGGAGGCATATACACACATGTACTCAGTTGTGTTTTTATAGTCTTTGACTGCACAAGGGTACTTATCACGATCCTGCCCGCAGAGCCGCGGAATTTCCTGTCGGCTTCCATTTATGTATATGGCCGTCCCCATGGGCTGCTTTATGTGCTATGGGTGTGACGCTATGTACTTTTCAATGTTTTAAGCTCTACGTGTTCTATGTTCTGCGTCGTGAGCGGCCAGCGACATGTTCTATTTTTTATGTGGTTGTCAGCGGCCGGAGGCACTGTGCTTGCTACAGTCTTCTGCGTTTGCTCTTCATCGCTATCCACTGCGGCCTTACACGGGGACTTGTAGTACGGGATTAATGTTCAACTTAACGACGAGCGACAACCTTAGCAGTGTCGCTTTTCTGCAGCAACGGGGCAACTGTAAAACTCAGGGCTGCCGATGCTTGTCCCCCCACCCCCCCCCCCCCTCCCCCCCCCCCCCCCCCCCCCCCCCCCTCGCCGAGCTTTGCTTGTCCCCCCCCCCCCCCCCCCAACCCCCCCCCCCCCCCCCGGTGTCTTGATTTTTATTTTGACAACTATGGACAATCTTGGGTTCTGAGTAGCGCTGTACAGAATATTCGCTTCGTAATCGCTTCGGGGCTGAATAGTGGACCTAATAACTATTCGGTATTCGACCGAATAGTTGCGGTCGGGCCGAATACGAATAGTGGTTACCTTACACCCGTTTCTGGACTGGTGGAAATTAAACATATCAAGATTTTCCCCCTTGGTTCATACTCTCAAGCGTTATCTTTGTGCACCATCTACGAGCGTACCAAGTGAACGTCTGGTTAGTACAGCTGGAAATACCTTCAGTGAGACAAGAAGCTGCCTTAATTAATGCTGACAACATGGAACAAAGTTTTTTTTTTTTTTAAAGTCAATTCCGCTTTCACGGATTAACTAAGCTGTCAGTGAAAATTTACAAGCTTAGTTTTAAAACTAAGATTACTTTCATTCCTGGGTATTAGTTACCACAGACTGACTGACTAAAGAATGCAAAACATGAAATGTTTTT
Organism: Candidula unifasciata; assembly: GCA_905116865.2. NCBI lineage: Eukaryota > Metazoa > Mollusca > Gastropoda > Stylommatophora > Geomitridae > Candidula > Candidula unifasciata. The sequence goes on along the minus strand of CAJHNH020001939.1, from coordinate 175,893 downwards.
AAATGTTTACTATTCTGTACTACATTTTGTGAAGTAACATTTCAGTGTACATTTGACATTATGGATGTTTTTTTTTTTTTTTTTTTTTATAGATCTATTTTATACACTATTTGAAAGTGGAAGAATAAGCCTCAGTTTGAATTGTGGGAAGACAAAAGTATTGGTGGTATCAAAGACAATAAGTATTCCTAAATCTATATATATAACAATCAATGTTTGTGTGTTTGTTTGCCCCCTATAGACTCGTAAACTACTGAACCGATTTAGCTGAAATTTTCAGGATATGTTTGTTTTGATACCGAATGTTAAACCATCATGGTTTGAAATTCAACCTGCCACTGTTAGAGATAGGTGACCACAATTTAAGCCATAATATTCGAAACTAATATTTATAATGTTAGTGATTTCTAATTATAGCCACGTTAGTAATTGCGCATGCGCCGTGCAGACAAAACCTCCTCTAATACATAGAGTAGGTCGTGGTACAGCAAACAAGACTATATCTATATCTGTGCAGGCAGTGATTGCCACAATAACTATATTAGACACGATTTCTATTTTTTTTTAAATATCCTTCGATGAGTTGAAAAGTAGCCGATGGATTGCTAGGGAAAAAGAGGGGGGGCATCAGGGACTATCTCGACGTCTGCGCAGACATTGACTGCGACATTAACCGTGTTAGACACGTGCGATTTCTTTTGTTGTGCCGTTTCATCAATATATTTGGAATATATGTCTATGAGAAAACAATTGCCTGCTGTTTTGAGTTGTTTTATAATCGGGACACTGCAGTAGAGACACACATCAAAAATAGTTATGTTCTCTTTTCGATATACCAATCGAGTGGTTGCTTAGTCGAATGGTTATAACACTCGGCTCTTGGGAGGGAGACCAGGGTTCGAATCCGCAGTAGTTTTTTTTTTTTATTACTTAGGGCTAAATAAAATCCTCACCTTCACTGTCGTGGCGACAGCGCTAGCCATATGGCCCTTAATGAAATATATTAAAAAAAAAAAAAAGGACAGGTTTGTGGGTAAACCAGTTGATAACTAAATTTGACCATTTCACATACTTATGATTTCATTTTAAACTTTTCAATTGCTTGCTTACGCTGAAATTTCATAGCTTTCCATTTATTTTCATTTAGATTTTTAATTATTTCATCTGCGGTGCTGTTTACCATAGCGTTCATTTCATAATTCTGGTGAATTTTTCCTGTTTTAATTGCTTTTCACTTGGTTTTTTCCCTCCTCTCAACTACTTCGATGAGGGAAAGAGTAGTCGGTGATTTTGGGGGGGGGGGGGGGGGGGGCAAACTGATTACTGAGAGAGCTTTAAGTCACAGTACCTGCTTTACCCACTCAAAGTAGCAGCAGCAGTAGTAATTGTGGTTGGGCGGTTACACCGTAGTGCTCTCATGTGAAGACCGCCGGTAAGGTTACGGCATTCTTCTGTCGTGGAGCAAAATCATACATCCTAACCTGACCAGTCCATGGCGACAGCACTAGTCAAGCGGCGCCAAATCTTCTGGCTCACGACTCCCTGTCTACTCCGATGGTAAAACAGATAGCAGTGACATTATTTTAGCTACTGTGGTGGTGGTCGTGGTAGTAGTTGTACTGGTACTTGAAGGATGATGCGGTAAATATTACATTAGCCCCATTCACTACCTATTACAATTCCTGCTCCCAATTTAGTCCGGATGGACAGGAATGTCAATGTCAGTTACAACAAAAAGAATATGCAGGGTGATCATTTTTCAATCCTTCGAAGAGGAAGAGAGCAGTAGTCGGTGGAAGAGGGGAGGGGAGAGGGTAATGACTGAAATTTAAGAGAACTTGAAGAGCTTTACACATGATTTTTAAGTTCTCATTACTTACTTAAATTGTTTATATTTTACTAACGCTACCTTCACTATTCTAATTTGTGTACGACGTACTTTGTTATTTACAAGTACAGTAGTAGCTTTACTTACGTCTCCTATAAAAATACAAACAGCTTTAGCATGTGATAACCAAATAACCACTTTTGTTACTGTGCTAATTGCACCATTTAAACGACCACTAATATAAAAACACAATTATATGGTGCGTGTTCTAAAGTTGGAAAACCAGACTATTTCTATATAAATGTGCAGAGAATGATTGCGACATTAACTATATTAGACAGGTGCGATTTCCATTGTCTTTCTTTTCCAAAAACCTTTGATTAGGGAGAGGGTAGTAGGTGGATTTAGTTGCGGGGTGGGGGGTGGGGGGGGGGGATCAGAGACTATCTCTATATCTGAGCAGACAATGATTGTATTAGACACGTGCGATTTATATTTTCTATCATTTCCATTTAGCCAAACTATGCCACAGCAACGCGTGGCCGTGTACAGCTAGTGTGTAATAAAAGTCAATGGTTTAATTTTGGGACAAGTACAGAAATTTAAGTATCTGGTCACACGGATAATATCAGATGGAAGATGCATAACTGAGATCAGAAACAGAATAGGACAGGCAAAAACTGCATTTTATAAAATGAAGAACATCCTATGCCATCTTTGTCATTAAAGGTTAGAAAAAGAATTCTTGCTTGCTACATACATCCAGTTTTCACATAGGCTGTGAGTCCTTGACAATCGGTAGGCAGGCCAAACAATTTGTTGAGACCTCAGAGATGTAGTTTTACAGAACAATGCTTGAAATTTATTGGACAGCCAAAAAAAAAAAAAAAAAAAAAGCAACCAAGAGGTTGCCCGAAGGCAACTACTTACAGACATCAGAAGGAGACAGTCATCATTTTTCGGCCATGTTATAAGATGAGGGGAAATGGAACATGTGGTGATCACTGGAAAGATCTGTGGAAGGAGGGATAGAGGAAGACAACGAGAGAAGATTCTTGACAGTCTTGTTGCATGGCATGGAGGTGTCTCAGCACACGAACTAATACATGCTGCAGGAGATCGCAGATTGTGGCGATTCATAATCGCCCATGCTAGTCGGCAAAGCACATGATGACGGTGATTCACTGTTCATATTCGTATTCAGCCGAATAGTGAAAATCACTATTCGGTACAGCGCTAGTTCTGAGTCTTACTGATTTAAAAAAAAAAAAAACTACGATTAATACATATCCTAACTATAATAATGTATGTACATATAACCTAAATCTAACCCCACACACAGACGGCCCTCTTCAGGACCCACCGCTAAATACCATCAATTCTCAAACCAGTGACGGTTGCACAGAACTTAGTCGAACACTCGCCCGCGCACACAGACAAAACAACAAGAAAGACAAACACACACACACACACACACACACACACACACACACACACACACACACACACGCGCGCGCGCGCGCGCGCGCGTACACACAGACACACACCCGTCACTCAATGTCGCCTGGTATGAAAGAGACATGCGCCATTTGGTCATGACGGGCCTGAAAAGATTTTCCGCACAGTGTACAGGACGAAACGTATATTCTGACCCCCTAAATCATACAGCAGCTCATGGCTACGGCCATATGGAGCTGACAAGAAATCTCGCGCACAGGCGAGACGCGGACTCATGTGAGCAGGATCGTGAGAGGTACCGACGATGTGATCATCAACATCTTGCACACTTGCCGTTAGTAAAAGGTAAGAATAGATGGTGTTTAAGCTCCCAATTGATGATTATTATTTCATGTGAGTAGTGTTTTTTATTCAGCTATCTTTCTCTGTATCTGGTGCCTCACTGCTCTCAGGTGAACTTTTCTTAGATGCGGCCCTTCTGCTGCTGCTTTTTAAGAGAAACCCACAACATTTCTTCTGTTTATGAATGTACTCCAAACAAAAATTGTGTTCTCACAAACTGCCACTGATATCGTATTTCACCGGGTCATGCAAGGTTGGATGAGGTGATGATCAACTTCTCCTGTTGGTTTCCTATTATGTCCCAAAGCTGGACTGTCCTCGGGATATATTTCAATAAATAAAATGTGCAGAAGGACGAGCTCCAGCAGCAGCAGCAGAGGAGGGGGAGGAGGAGGAGAAGAAGAAGAAGAAGAAGAAGAAGAAGGAGAAGAAAAAGAAGGGGAGGAGGAGGTGGAGAAGAAGAAGAAGAAAAAGAAGAAGAAGAAGAAGAAGAAGAAGAAGAAGAAGAAGAAGAAGAAGAAGAAGAAGAAGAAGAAGAAGAAGAAGAGAAGAAGAAGAAGAAGAAGAAGAAGAAGAAGAAGAAGAAGAAGAAGAAGAAGAAGAAGAAGAAGAAAGAAGAAGAAAGAAGAAAAAGAAAAAGGAGGAGGAGAAGGAGAAGAAGAAAATCGATTAAAGGCTAGGTCAATGTGCCTTGGTGATCCTCGTGTGCATGATGTTCACCACAATGTATACCTTCCGCTTCCGCGACAGAAATTCATGACAGGGGAAATGGCATTTAAATTGGCACAATTTCAGCCAAGACCGTGTCATGCACATGCCAGGCCGGGGCAGAACCAGCCGCACTGTGGGGATGCTGGCGTTTATCAGAGAGAGTCTCTCCCTCCTTGGCTGTAGATGTAACGATGTTTCACATCCCAGGTGTGTGTTTTAGCTTGTTCCTGCAATTGTGACACAACGAATGCTGTGCTAACGCGGGTAGCAGGACACTGCTTATCTGAGACTCTGGAATACACCTCTCACATCTGTTTCGTCAGTGATGCTAGGTAAACTGGAACATTCGCACAAGTAACGCTAACTAGTGGTGTTATTTTTGACTAGTTTCATAACTATGTACCTCTTCTTAACCTTTTATTTCTAGATGTAGAGGAAAATGCAGGGTTGGTTCTCGTTATTCTATCAACCTCGACCACATAGTCTTGATACTGCTGTAGTCTTCCCACTTTGTTCTTTGTCGACAGTGAAGACTACACACTAAGTCTATTTTCTTCTTCTGGTAGTGCCTTGCGTGGTAAGGAACTTCTTTCTAAGTAAGCAAACCATTTTATTTGGTAATTAAATATAATTTAGCAGTGCTTCTTCTATGTTGACGCTTTCTCTTAGGAATCATTCCAATGTTATCTTTTCTCGCCACTTATGCAGTCTTTTTGGACATACTGAGTTCGATCCCATCTTAAAGAATAAGGCTTCTTGTTAAATAATAATCCCAGACGTCGGTAGATGTAGATTTTCAAGCTTGAAATCAGACAATATTTAATCCATCCCACTTTTCTTCGTTGGTCATGTTTTTCCCTCTATTAAAAACTGACTTGCTCCCGGGTCCAGCCAATCTACGATTGTCAGGTCCTGGGAAGTAAAGGCGGCTGGCGTGATTCTGGCATCACCCACCGAGTACCGACTGGTCCATTAAAATATGAATCTAGCAGCATTCCCGATAGGCCACTGGCTGTATTCAGATATGCACAAGAAGGCTGAGGGCGGGCGTGAAGACCACAACCACACAGCAAGAACTTTTGTCAGAATAACAGGAGGCAGACTATGTGAGAAAGGACAAACAAAACCACTGTAAGACAAATGGAGAATAGCAAGCGCCAGAGGAAGGAGATAAGGTGACGACAGATAATGTGCCAGATAAGAAAAAAGTGGTGATACAGTGCCATTTAGTGGAGATATACTGTGACTAGCGAAAGTGGCAATTAAGACAGATATGTCTGGTGCAACCAAAATGCCATCTGACAGAGATAAACGTAGAATGACGGTAGCGGAAGATTGCAGTGATAAACTGAAGACAAATTACGTGGGGAATATAGATCTAGAAAATGTTGCGTTCATTGGCAGACATGCAGCAGACAAACACAGTAATGTCCGTTTCTTTCTTCCATGCTACCATGAGATCATGAGCAGCTGTCTGCAGGGAAAAAGCAAGTGCCATTCTTATTAGGTTTTCCGGCACAAATACACACTGGTTTACCTTTCATTCATGCTTCCTTACCTGTCACACTGGCTAGTCTATGTTACAGGGGTTTCACGTTGTATTGTCTTCGCAAAGCTTTCTCCGTTGTGTATTACTCGTTGTTAAGAACATTGGCCACAAAATGCCAACAGTTCTGAAACCACGGGTCATATGATGCACTCTCTCGTGGGACGTAGGCTATGACCATGGAGTTGGGAGGTTGGGGTTAAGGCCTGTTCTATATGTTGTGAGGTCGTTAAAAGCGGTCACGTCATGTAATATAGAACACACGACATTGCCAGTGACCGCACCTGAGACCATACACATATTGCCTTTCGGTCGAAGACATGAGCTTTCAGCAAGCAACTTCATAGTCGTGTTTCTACTAAATTTTGAGAGCTAGTGAGTCTATTCTCCCATCCACCCTATTTCTCTCCCGCCCTCCCCCCTCCTTTTTTTTTTACTGAGTCCTAGAACACGCATGGGGATTGCGGTGAATAACTACTGTGGTTGGGTAGCGACGCCCTTACTTTCATAACATCCGCACCCAATATGCGACACAATTTATTATTTTAAAGCCCCATCCCGGCTGTCATCTTGGTCCCTAAAAATAACCTACGGGTTGAAAGTCGTTTCTGAACTATGTTAGATGTGGTTGCTAGTTTTAGTTAATTCTAGAAGTACAAGAAGATGTGTATTTTTTTTTTTTTTTTACAACGTATTTAATCACAGAAATGGAGTCCGAAAACTGAATGGGGTTTCAAATGACTAGTAGATAGCTAAGGATGGAATTTGCCAAAGAAGATGTTACTAGATCGCTGTTTTAAGGTTAGCAGTTTTTTCCCAGGAAAACTTGTATTTCTGTTAGCAGGAATGCTGTGTGATCCGATTCCCTGTGACAATACGCTCGGTGACTTCAGAATGTCTTTCCTCAACCTACTTTTATTTCTTTGTATTTTGAAAGTATACAGGAAAATAGGGATTTGGATACATCCCTAATCTAAGTAGGCGACCTGAACAAACATTTAACTTTCCGGGACTGTTGATAGTATCAAACACTAAAACTTTTCCCAGACGTTAAGGGTTGAGGTACAGAGATAAGACTGACCAAGCAGACTTACTGACTGGAGATTTGCACACCATTTGTTGGTGTCAGATATTTATCTCCTAGCCAGACCATTAGGAGTAGATAACTCCGGCTAATTGTGCTTAATTCCCCCTGAAGTTACCTAAACTGGAGTGCCGGTCAGATCGTCAATATTGACACAGTGAGATGAAAGTGTTGGCAGAAGAATTAACAAAGTCTGATTTTATTGTGATGACAGGTGAAGTAGACTGGAGGTGTGACTTGGCCTATTAGCTTTGACCAGCTTAATTGAACCTGTAGAATGTGACCATGGGAATTTAAATAAGTGTTGTACAGCCCTGACTGACAGCGAATAAACTTACCCACAGGGAGGAGCTGTGATATCCTTGAATGAGAATGATTTTAGGCGTAATGTAGGAGGAGCTTAATAAAAGTTATAAAGTGGTGAACTCTAGGTCTGGTAAATGAGACGCTGTCAAGCACATGCCATCTGTTGGGCTTAACCTAAGCTTGAGACAGAACTTTTGGCATAGTGGTTTCATTTTCCAGTTCCCACATTGGGCAGGGACTAGTAGGCATCCATTATTTGCCGACCGTCTGAGTGTAACGACCTGCATGAAAGCAGTGAGGACGACAAACTGGAAAAGATAGACAGGGTCTCAAACCGAGAACTGTCCAAAGGTTGTTACTTTCCAATACCTTTATGATTTCATCATTCACATCATCCCAACTCTACTAGCCTAAACAAGTTCATTTCAATTTCGATTTATTCAAATAAATCATGTTTGATGTTGTTACAAAATAGTTGAGTAAATTGTGTACTTAGGTTCAAGTGTCTTTGTGCATATTAGTTTACTTCAGCTAACAAATATTTAAATCACTTGATGGGGGCTTTTAAATAATGCCAGGAGAGGAGAATAGTCGGAGGGGTTAACTGTGTATCGAGATAATATCACAGTGGGTGTATCCTGATATCTATCTATCCCTTCTCCTACTCCTGTGGATACAAGTACAGCAACTTTCATTTCACGGAACGAGCCACTCGCTGTTTTCTTGGCTATCCAGGACTGTCTAGGATCAACATAGCTTAGATAATAGTCAAGTTTCTCACGTGGGTGGGCATTGTTAAGGATCAAACCCACACCCTCACTATATCAGTGTATTTACCCACGTGGGCGCGCGACACTTTATAAGAAAGATGGAGAAACTGAGGTGCGCGTCTATATTGCGGAAAGTACGCTGTTTATCTATTAACAAAAGGGAAACTGTTCTGTATGGAATCAGCAAATACAGTTGATGATTATACCAACCATAAGCATCATGTGGCGTTTAATAACGTTTATGTGGAAAATATTACAGTTTATGTGGTCTGTCACCAGCAATCTAGCAACGGAACAGAGGTGTTTGTTGCTGTCGGACCAATGTGCCTAGGGTTCAATCAATCTCCAATGTGAAGGTTGGTTGCAATGGATCTCCAGCACTATCTCTTGTCCTGGTTGTACACTCTCACAGACTGCTGTCCGTCCATCTCTTGATATTGTCCTCCCACTTGTATCGTTGCCATCCTCTTGCTGTCCTTCCTTCGACCTTTTCCTCCACTATGGTTTTTAACAGTATGTTATGCCCAGTCTTAAATTATGCAGAAAACAAAGTATAAGAAACACATCCATTGACGGGAAGATGAAGCCGCATATCAACTGAGACGTCTAGATCTAGCTTAGTATCTTATTCAGATCTTCTAGCCTCTGATCCGCAACAGATAAGAAATACCTCTGTATGCAGTTAGCTGTCAGGTAGGTCAGGTATAGAAAAGCTTTATGCCAAGGCCAGTAGTGCTGTCACGCTGAACGGACAAACAGGGCGTTGGTCCGTCAAGGCTGCCTCCTCTCCCCAACACTGTTAAATATCTTCTTAGAAAGAAGTATGACTGACGCCCTAGAACAACATAATGGAACATTAGGTATAGGAGGTCGAACTGTAACAAACTTAAGGTTTGCAGATGACATCGATAGGTTGGCCGGGAAGAACAAGAGCTGGTCGAGCTTGTAAATCTGCTCGATGAAACATCAACCAAGTATGGCATGGAAATAAAAGCAGAAAACAAAAGTAATGACTAATAATCCAGCTGGCATAACTTTACCAATCTACGTTAAAGGCCACAAATTAGAACAAGTCAAATATTAAGGATCCATTTTTAGTGACTTGTGGGTCAAGACCAGAAATTATGTATAGGATTGCCCAAACAACATTACGAAGATCCAAAAACATTTCATGCAAAACTACGATTCGGTTGCCCAGAGCACTAGCTATTAGTACACTTACATATGGCTGTGAAAAGAGGACTAACAGCTGAACTTAAAAGGAAGATAACAGCATTAGAAATGCGATGTTTCAGAAAAATTCTTGGCATATCATACAAAGACCAGACGAAGAGGTTCGCAATATAATTATACAGCACATTGGCAACTGTGAACCTCTTTTAACTACAGTGAAAATTCGAAAAATGCAATAGTATGGACATGTAATAAGATCTAACTGCCTCTCAAAAACAATACAACAGGGCTCAGTAGAGGGAAAGAGGAAGACCAAGAAAGACCTCGCCACAGAAACTGACTGACTGGACAGGCGCAGGCATGCAACAATCAAGTCCATCGCAACTGACCGCCAAAGATGGGAAGAGCTGATCAGACAGTCAACAGAAACTGGTTACCCAACGACAGTGTTATTGTATGGTATGGTAAAATTGTCGTTTTGCGGGGAAAAACTTCCTGTTTTAGTGGGCCGCCGGTGCGAACAGGTTGAGGAACACTGTTTCAGATCACCCACAAGTTAACTGCCAACGATGCTAGCTCCTATAGCTCGCCTTATTTCAAATACATGTGTTCACAGACTCAGCCATCACACAGGCCCAGACAAGACAACCGACGCCGCCAGATAACCGACGCCCGGCAGACAACCGCTGCTAAAACAACCAGGGGTAGACACGACAGAGTAAACAATGCCATATGTTAGCTAGAGCTGCAACTGTAACATCATCAGAATAACTCTGAGCCGATACAGTGGGCCCTAACACGTACAAGTGGTGAAGCCCGCTTTCTAGCGTAGTTGGCTAAACCGGATTGCACGGTGACCGGGTGACGAACTCCTTGTGGCCTGGGTTCACTCCCGGGGGTAGGCAGAAAAGCCACATTTCTCCCAGATTTACGGTATTTACAATGGAATCACGACCGAAAGGTTGCGATATCCATAATACCGAGCCTAAGGGGTAACAACTCATGGCTTCTGGATACTAAAACAAACAAACAAGTGGTGAAAGCGATCAAATCAAGAGTCAAGAGTACGCTCGCTGCGACTTCAACATAACGATATGCAGTGATGGCCGATGTTTCATTCCTGGTCACTTTCGGAGTAACCAGTTCATTCAGCGGGTGTTTTTTCTCAAGAAACTACTCAAGTTACAAAAGCGCAGCAACAACAACAACAAAAAGCAGAGCAACAATAAAGGAGGCACATTAACGCTTTGAGCTGGTCACATTTGACTTCAATACATCCTATCTTGTCGGCTCTGTGGCTAAGTCGATGCGAACGCTTCGTAATGCCGGGATGCCGGGTTCGATCCCAGCTGCGAGCCTTGTGTTGGTTTCAGTAGTGGTATCAAGAAAACCGACCGTCCAGGGAGCAATGGCAAACTACCGGACGTAAATTTGCCTAGAAGAACCACACAACAGCCAGGGGCTGTTGGGGTTGGTTCTGCAATGTCCTGTAAAGATTACGCAACTAACTAACATACTATCTTTGAGTGTGTACCAAGTGTGCTTCAGTCTTAGAG
>CAJHNH020001939.1:135119-162619 GCA_905116865.2 Candidula unifasciata | reverse complement strand
AGAGAGAGAGAGAGAAGCAATGTGAGAGAGAGAGAGAGAGACAGAGAGAGATAAAGCTGCTCGAACAACACGTGGTCAGTCTGTATACTAGGGGGAAGAGAAAACATCCATGGCCTTAACTGATCTTGAAAGCTTGCCAACCGTTCTTGCTAGTCACGCTCGCCATTGTCCTCCGATATGACTCCTATGCCTCCTCACAGCACAATATAATATTATCGTCTGGACAGACAGACAGGTATATACCGCCTACGCGCCATAATGTGAAACGGATTTAGTAATTACTAATTTAACCAACTAAACCTAACTTCATCTTGAAAGATCTAAACATCAAGGAAGATTGGCTAATAAACAACGTCCTGTCTCGGAAGCTTACATATTTTGGTCATATCAAGCGCCACGACGGATTGGAATAAAATTATAGCTGATTATTCTGATGAGAATAACGTGCAACTAACTTTATTTAATTCTTAGACAGAAGAGGTCAGATGATAGAAGCAATGCCGTCTCCAGATTGTATTATTACTTGTTATTAGGGAACTAATACATTTGAAGACGATGAGGCTAGCCCTAGCCCGTTAAGCCTATCAATTGTATCAGCCATATTTATCAATTAGTATTCAAATGTTTTTCTCTAGACGGCTGGGAACTGTCAGTTTCAAAACGGGACGTTTCATTAACCCGGTGTGGTGACGTCACGTCAAGCTGGCGTTCTCAGCCCCCAGGCCCTTATATGAGAAAGCCTTGGCAGAGGAGAAGTATGCAGAGTTTACTGTGTGGGTTCTTGGGTTCTATCTTAGGGGAAAACAAAGACTTATTAACAAGCATGTCTTATAAGCGACTAATTAAGGGTTCGGTGAGATCGAATGTGTTGGGCCGAAAGACACAGATATCGCAGTCTAGCCGTAAACCACAACACTAAACACCAACAGCCCCCTTATTGGCGAGTGCAACAGCAGAAGAAGTAGAGAAAAGGGAGCAGGCGAAGAAAGAGAAGTCGGAGTGTATAAACGGTGATAGTAGAACAATTAGCAGATAAAAGTTACCATATTTTCTGAGAGAAACCAAAACAAACGGACGTCAACTATTGGCTGGCGATGCTATGACGTCGATTCTGTTTTAACCTTGAACTAAGAACGAGAACAGGAAAAGATTTGTATTGCAACAGTTGTCTCCACGTGATTGCAGTCCTAGCCCTAGACGATTGCTAATCACTTGTTATTCATGTATTACAGCACTGCACTAAGACTAGTCCACTGATTTCCGACACTCTACGTCACCAGACCTGTCCTCCCTTCCGTGCCCACATCAAGCCCTGAGATTATGAATGGAAAATGAACTTGTAATCCAGGGGCAAGTCGATCACTACCAAGCCAGAGGTGTTTCTTCGGGTCATTCTCGCCATTCGTCAATCTCAAAGATGAATATTCGATTGTGTTTAAAGACTGTTGAGCTAGGTCGTGTTGTCGTGGTTCGTTTTTATCAGTTTTTGTTTTCTCCATTTACTATCGTATTATTATACTCGGCTGTAGCCCAGTGTTGCGGTTATCTGTATATGTTTTGCGCTTCTCGAATGGCTTGAGTGATGGATTTGTCCATCTTCCTGCGGGTTTCAACTATACTTATTTAATACAGGGGGAAAAATTATTCAGATGTGACTGTCAGGATACTGGGAGCTCAGCTATTACACCTTAAAATGTGTACAGTTACCAAAGTGTGCCTGTCAGACAGGACCACAAACACTTGAGCACATTCTGCAGACCTGCCTACTATAGCTACAATTTTGAAAAAAGCAAAGTGTGCAGTGCAAGCTATGGGGAATCATGAAGTTCATAGAGGCAACCCACCGGATGGTCTGACCTGAGCATACGAAATCGATCGCAAAGAATAAAAAGCAGAAAAACTACACTGCCTATATATTTTTCCTTTTTTGTTTTCTCATCTTCCACCCAGATGTTCTGTTGAATAAGGGCTCCTATACAGTTTGGTGGTGTTGTATTCTTCTAGATTAAGCTTGATGACCAAACCACTTTATTGGAGTTTCATGTCGACAACTTACCCCCATAAGCCGCTTGACACGGGCGGTCTTAACACTATCGTCTGGAAAAACGCAGAGGTGCCAAGAATAATAATAATAAACTGAGCCCAGGTCATGACTGAATCCTGTAACAAACTGGCCTTATCGCTGGGTACTCTCTGATAATCACATCACACAACCTTATCGCTGGGTACTCTCTGATAATCACATCACACAACCTTATCGCTAGATACTCCCTGATAATCACATCACACAACCTTATCGCTGGGTACTCTCTGATAATCACATCACACAACCTTATCGCTAGATACTCCCTGATAATCACATCACACAACCTTATCGCTGGGTACTCTCTGATAATCACATCACACAACCTTATCGCTAGATACTCCCTGATAATCACATCACACAACCTTATCGCTGGGTACTCTCTGATAATCACATCACACAACCTTATCGCTGGGTACTCTCTGATAATCACATCACACAACGTTATCGCTAGGTACTCCCTGATAATCACATCACACAACCTTATCGCTAGATACTCCATGATAATCACATCCCACAACCTTATCGCTGGGTACTCCCTGATAATCACATCACACAACCTTATCGCTGGGTACTCTCTGATAATCACATCACACAACCTTATCGCTAGGTACTCCCTGATAATCACATCACACAACGTTATCGCTAGGTACTCCCTGATTATCAGATGACACAACCTTATCGCTAGATACTCCATGATAATCACATCCCACAACCTTATCGCTGGGTACTCCCTGATAATCACATCACACAACCTTATCGCTGGGTACTCCCTGATAATCACATCACACAACCTTATCGCTGGGTACTCCCTGATAATCACATCATACAACCTAACACGACCAACCTATGGATTTCCTTTTACAGCTGCTCACTGACCTGCACTAACAGCCATTACGTGACTTGGGCTTCATCCAGAAATATTCAGTTCCTACAAAGTTTAAGGATCAAATGACTCACCCAGGGGTGAATAAAAGCTCTGCTTTTTTTGAAGCATTCAATTCTTTCAATTTAACAATAGTAAAACACGGAGTAACCAGCCTTTTCCACAGTAACCTTCACACATATTTCGTAGCTGTTAAGTTGCAAATAGGAATTAAACTAATCTTGTATTTGGAACAACAGTATAAACCAAACACAAATTACGTGTGCGCATGTGTGTATGTGTGAGAGAAAGACATAGAGACTATACAATAAAATTTAACGAAGAAGAAGAAGAAGAAGAAGAAGAAGAAGAAGAAGAAGAAGAAGAAGAAGAAGAAGAAGAAGAAGAAGAAGAAGAAGAAGAAGAAGAAAAAGAAGAAGAAGAAGAAGAAGAAGAAGAAGAAGCAGAAGTTAAAGAAGGAGGAGGAGGAGGGAGAGGAGGAGGTGGAGGAGGGGTGAGGGAGTAGAAGGTTGAAACTGACACGACCTCACACACAGACACTGACCTATGTAAGCATTCCAAACTTCGTTCAGGTCAGACTGCTGTGCCAGACATCCCTTCATAGTGTTGAGGCAGTAGTTGCTGCACGGCTTGGTGGAAGTCAGCCCTCGGCAGTACGGACAGTAGGTCATACGGACTTGAGCCTTCAGGCACGGCTCTGACGGGGCAATCTGCAAACACACATATATATAGTTTTTTTTTTTAAATAATTATTACAATTTCGTGCTATCTTTACAATGGAGGTTGGTTGCAGTGAAATGTACACTTACCGCTGTCGTTGAGGATATCATGCAGTCAAGCTCCTAACAGTATTATTGCATGGGCCCACTGTGCTAGCCAGGGCCCACTGTGCTAGCCAGGGCCCACTGTGCTAGCCAAGGCCCACTGTGCTAGCGAGGGCCCACTGTGCTAGCTAGGGCTCACTGTGCTAGCCAATGCCCACTGTGCTAGCCAGTGCCCATTGTGCTAGCCAAGGCCCACTGTGCTAGCCAAGGCCCACTGTGCTTGCGAGGGCCCACTGTGCTAGCCAGGGCCCACTGTGCTAGCCAAGGCCCACTGTCCTAGCCAAGGCCCACTGTGCTAGCGAGGGCCCACTGTGCTAGCCAAGGCCCACTGTGCTAGCCAAGGCCCACTGTGCTAGCCAAGGCCCACTGTGCTAGCGAGGGCCCACTGTGCTAGCCAGGGCCCACTGTGCTAGCCAGGGCCCACTGTGCTAGCCAGGGCCCACTGTGCTAGCCAAGGCCCACTGTGCTAGCCAAGGCCCACTGTGCTAGCGAGGGCCCACTGTGCTAGCCAAGGCCCACTGTGCTAGCCAAGGCCCACTGTGCTAGCGAGGGCCCACTGTGCTAGCCAGGGCCCACTGTGCTAGCCAATGCCCACTGTGCTAGCCAGGGCCCACTGTGCTAGCCAGGGCCCACTGTGCTAGCCAAGGCCCACTGTGCTAGCCAAGGCCCACTGTGCTTGCGAGGGCCCACTGTGCTAGCCAGGGCCCACTGTGCTAGCCAAGTGCCCACTGTGCTAGCCAAGGCCCACTGTGCTAGCCAAGGCCCACTGTGCTAGCCAATGCCCACTGTGCTAGCCAGGGCCCACTGTGCTAGCCAGGGCCCACTGTGCTAGCCAAGGCCCACTGTGCTAGCCAAGGCCCACTGTGCTTGCGAGGGCCCACTGTGCTAGCCAGGGCCCACTGTGCTAGCCAAGGCCCACTGTGCTAGCCAAGGCCCACTGTGCTAGCCAAGGCCCACTGTGCTAGCCAGGGCACACTATGCTAGCCAGGGGCCGCGTGCACAAAGAACCCCCATACTAATCTGTGTACATCAAGTGACTTGCCGTGTCAGAAGTGCGCAGCAATTTAATGTTGTGCCATCTAATCTGTGTTTATATTTCAGCCAGTTTTCTTGAAATACCAGTACTTTTAAAAAATGTGTTTAATATTATCAACCATTTACATGTGATTGCTATAAGTGATTGTCATAGAGGACCCAGCACACAAGTCTGCCCAGGGGCCGTAGTGCTGTTGAGACGATTCTGGCTCCAGTCTCTTCTAAGCTGCCACTCTTGTATCGCTACACAAAAGAAGCCACGGTACGTCGAGGCTTGCGAACCGTATATACTAACATCTCAGAGCCGGACAGGATATGTTTAAAAAAGCGTTTAAAGTTTAGAGCAATCTGACTTCCTCTGGTTGTATACAATTTGTATTGGTCTTCCTCTGGTTGTATACCATTTGTATTGGTCTTCCTCTGGTTGTATACCATTTGTATTGGTCTTCCTCTGGTTGTATACCATTTGTATTGGTCTTCCTCTGGTTGTATACCATTTGTATTGGTCTTCCTCTGGTTGTATACCATTTGTATTGGTCTTCCTCTGGTTGTATACCATTTGTATTGGTCTTCCTCTGGTTGTATACCATTGTATTGGTCTTCCTCTGGTTGTATACCATTTGTATTGGTCTTCCTCTGGTTGTATACCATTTGTATTGGTCTTCCTCTGGTTGTATACCATTTGTATTGGTCTTCCTCTGGTTGTATACCATTTGTATTGGTCTTCCTCTCCAGAGCGGATATTATCCTGATTGCACATTAGCTTTAAGTACGAACTCTGTAACTACTTCGACGATCTCCATGCAACTCCGAAACACCTGCACTCCCGGACCGTACCCACAACCTTCAGAGCGCAAGGCAAGCATCGTAAACCCTTTATCTTGAAGACCCTCACAAACTTTAAGTTCGACATCATCATCGGCTCCCACTTACGCCGTTAAGCGTTATGAGAAGGAACAGTTGTCCAGCACTCGATAGGTAGCACAGGTCATTGTCATTCTGTAGGCATAATATCTTTGCAAAAAGAGAGGAGGGAGGGAGAGATTGTCATGTCTTGTCGTGTCAACAAATTTTCTTTGTGAGGAAAGAAAGAAAGAAAGAAAGAAAGAAAGAAAGAAAGAAAGAAAGAAAGAAAGAAAGAAAGAAAGAAAGAAAGAAAGAAAGAAAGAAAGAAAGAAAGAAAGAAAGAAAGAAAGAAAGAAAGAAAGAAAGAAAGAAAGAAAGAAAGAAAGAAAGAAAGAAAGAAAGAAAGAAAGAAAGAAAGAAAGAAAGAAAGAAAGAAAGAAAGAAAGAAAGAAAGAAAGAAAGAAAGAAAGAAAGAAAGCGCCATGATCACATACGCTAATGATAAAGTCATATTGCGTCTGTGCGAGGAAGGAAGCACTCCATACAAAAATGCCGACTCACAAGTCTGGAGCTATGGCACCTGCACCCCCTCGCCGAGCCGCACACTTCCGGACCAAGTTCTCTGTGTCGGCTCCGATCAGCGCCGAAGAGGTCGACGCACCGCTGGATGCGCCAGACGATTATACACAACGACATGCCGGAAGTTCGCAAAGGTCATTATTTGCCTCCCTGAATTCGTCCATAACGCAAGGTAATGGTACTGAGATCGTCTTGGTGGACCACTGGCGTATTCACGTAACCAGACGCACGACTATGGTTACTGACTGGGTTGCCAGGTGTGCAAAGGCCTAGGCTGCAATCGCTGCTTAGATTTTCCATTGCCAAAGAAAAATGCATCAGTTTACTTCTTATTATTGCTGTTAACACTTTATAACAAACATGGTTTACGTTAAAGCTACCAGTTACTATTACAACGAGGCTGCATGCGCACGCATATTATTAAGAGCTAAGAGATGACGCGGGAGAATAGGTTGTACCCTCTCCAGTGTAATCGTTATCTACAAACGCTTACAAACACGAACAGATACGATTAGCCACTATAGACTGACGGACAGAGAGCATGGGTAAGACCAAGAAACAAATGTGTGAACGTTGAATGTACCAAAAAGAGGGAAGCTATTTTTCACAACCTGTTGAATATCAGAGGGAGCTCATAAACAGTACTGCAATTCTTCCCAAAGTTAAACACGCCAACACCGATGGGGAATTCAGGGCTCCTTGAAAAAAAAAGGGGGGGGAGGGAGGGGGTCGATTAAAAGAAAAGTCCTACTGCCGATTAACAAGCATTTCGTTGGCTGCCTTTCACACAATCATGGCACGTGGGGGGGGGGGGGGGGGGGGGGGGGGGGGGGGGGGGGGGGTTGTAAATATAATTGGAGATATCAGAGGAGGAGTACGACGACGAGTAGTAAAAGCAGCAGAGCAACGATAGTAGTAGTAGTAGTTGTTGTTGCTGTACTGTTGTTGCTGAATTCCAGTGTCCCAGTGACGAAGGTGATGTATTTCTACAACCATCTATCTAAGTACCTCGTAGAGTTCGACTACTGATCGTCGCCCGTAGGACTTTTCCAGTTGGTTTAGTTTTCTGCTGTAAAGGTTGTTCTATCTAACAGACTCCATCTTACTGTCACAACTGTCTCCATTCCCACTCATCTGCTAACACGACCAAACAATGAACAGTCCATCTTCCTGTCACAACTGTCTCCATTCCCACTCATCTGCTAACACGAATTAACAATAAACAGTCCATCTTCCTGTCACCACTGTCTCCATTCCCACTCATCTGCTAACACGAATTAACAATAAACAGTCCATCTTCCTGTCACCACTGTCTCCATTCCCACTCATCTGCTAACACGAATTAACAATAAACAGTCCATCTTCCTGTCACCACTGTCTCCATTCCCACTCATCTGCTAACACGAATAAACAATAAACAGTCCATCTTCCTGTCACCACTGTCTCCATTCCCACTCATCTGCTAACACGACCGAACAATGAACAGTCTATCTTCCTGTCACCACTGTCTCCATTCCCACTCATCTGCTAACACGACCAAACAATAAACAGTCCATCTTCCTGTCACCAGTCTCCATTCCCACTCATCTGCTAACACGACAGAACAATGAACAGTCTATCTTCCTGTCACCACTGTCTCCATTCCCACTCATCTGCTAACACGGATAAACAATAAACAGTCCATCTTCCTGTCACCAGTCTCCATTCCCACTCATCTGCTAACACGACCGAACAATGAACAGTCTATCTTCCTGTCACCACTGTTTCCATTTCCACTCATCTGCTAACACGACCAAACAATAAACAGTCCATCTTCCTGTCACCAGTCTCCATTCCCACTCATCTGCTAACACGACCAAACAATGAACAGTGTCTTATCCTTATGCCGAATCATATGTTTTAGTGAACTTGAATTTTTATTCCAGAATTGTTCCCTTCTTGGAGAAAGACATAGGAAGAACTGTCTTGAGTTGGATGAAACAATTGCCCAACGGTACTAAGTCCATGAAAGTTTTATCATTCAATGAAGAAGCCGTGCCTCTGTGGTCGTCAGTTTCTTTCTAACTCGAAATTTAGCGACTAAAAGCCAAATGAATAGGAATGTACATCAAAGGTGTCTGGGGTCTAGACACTCAGGAAAATGTGTCCTTGGGCGATGACAGCCGTCACTCTGAGGCCAGGAGTTTCAATGTGCCACTGAGTGGCTCTACAAGAGTGTGAGATTAATAATTGCTAATAGACTTTTCGTTAAATTTTTATATCTTTTATTTTTTTAAAAAATATATACAAGAGTGTGAGGTGGACGTTTGTTCACTCAGCCAGGCAGCAGCGACATTTTATGGGTTTGTGCGCACGTTCTTTACTCTTATTCACCCCCCCCCCCCACCTCCTTTTCATAACTGTCGTCCTTATATGATTTCATTCTCTCCCTACTTCTTCTTCATCGTCGTTCACTTTCGTAACCCATGACTGATTGGCGTTATAAAGCCCATTTTACATTTTTAAAATCGTGTGCCCTCTCGACAATGAAGGTTGGCAACAGTGTCCCAATGTTTTAGGCGACTCCGGCACCACTGACAGAATACCAGAACAGGCTTCTTCTTTTCCCCAATCATCCGCAGCAGAAATAGAGTCTTGAGACATCGTGGATTGTGAAACTGTGAAATTAGATAACATGCGAAACATGCTAATTAATGACTCTCTTTCCCACGCCTTTCAAAATAACAACTTATTACGCGACCACACACGTGAAGACAACGAAGGAATTCACACACGCGCGCACACACACAAGGAAGGATCAACCACACATTAACTAAATTTCGCCCCCACAGTCTACACCTAATTCCTGGCAGGATTCCCACCCCCTGGTCTTCGGACTAATCCTCGGCTAATCAGGACCCTCCTCCCAGGTGCAGACGTAAATAATTTACGCCTTCCCGAGTAAATATGTCTTCCGTTCTAGAGCCGATTTCTTCCCAGTTTTGCATTTTACCGCCATGAAAGGTCCCATGTAACCATGGCTGTGATAACGCAGTGTTATTATTATCCCCGCCCCTCCTCCCGACTGTTGACTTCTTCAGGTTATCCGGATGTTGAAGATCTCTCAGTTTCCAGAACTTATTCGTACGTGCTGCCGCGCCGATGGTTGTCAGCTGTTAGTGAAATCTGAGTAAAGAGGATTGCGGAAGATGGAGAAAGTAGATGATAAAGAAAATGATGATTGGAGGGCTTCCCTAGTGCGGGTTACCGACCCAAGTTTCTTTGGAGGTGGGGAGACAAAGCCACTGAAAAAGCCTGATGAAAGAGGTGACTAATTAGAGCTGCTTCCTTCCTTGGAGGTCGCAATTAATCTACCTGAGAGGCTACGAACCAACAGTTTGCACACAAACGGGGCAGATATGTAAAATAAAAGTGCATGCAAAACTAAAGCTCTAAAAAGAATCAAGTGCCAAAAGTGGAAGAACAACCAGAACTCTGCCCGTGGTTTACAGCTGTTAGATGCTAAGAAGAAGATTGTGTCGGCAGCAGCAGTGTAGCTTCAGCGGCGGTTGAAGTTTTAGTCGAAGCGGTGGTGGTAATGGTAGTGCTGATTGGTGTAATGGTAGTGCTGATGGGTGTAATGGTAGTGCTGATTGGTGTAATGGTAGTGCTGATTGGTGTAATGGTAGTGCTGATTGGTGGATTGGTCACGTTTTTGGTGGCAGCTTCCGTTGCCGTCGTGGCCGTTCTACTTAGGCTAGTTGCGTATCCTTTACAGGACGTTGCAGGACCAACCCCAGCAGCCTCTGGCTGTTGTGTGGTTTCTACAGGCAAATTTACGTTCAGTAGTTGCTGTACTACTGCTTGCTACTGCTACTACTACTTATTCTACTACTACACTATTTATAACATCCTTGCCTAATTTTAGAAGAAGCTAAGCAATAGTAGTAACAGCAGTAGTAGTAGTAGCAGCAGCAGCAGTAGTAGCAGCAGTTGTAGTAGTAGAAGCAGTTGTTATGTTATCACAATCGACGACTTTGCAACACTGGGCATCCCCATGCGGGCTCAGTCCTCCTATGCAACAGCCACTCCAAGGTACTTCTACTGAGTGTTCCTATGAGAAGTTGGTTATACTATCTCCTATGTCTACCTCGAAGACGGCATAGGTGTGCTTCACCAAGCTTAATTCTTCGGTCATGCAATCGTGTTAGCGTCAGAGATTCAACATTTCCCCCAACCTAGTCCACACAGCGTTGATGATATTAGCTCTGTCTATGTTTCTTGTTTGCATTGGTGCACTACTTGCCACTGGTCAGCTCTTTTATTACAATATACTACTGCGTGCCCACGTATGTAGATCCAGCCGATGGGGGTTAACTGCAACTTTCAAATGTTTTCTTCCCATTCGGGAGCGTAGCGTAGACTACCTGTTGCGATTTTCTGAAGCATGTTCATAGAGTCTTAAACGATTACCGCGTGTGTGACGCTTGTTCTGTAACACATGCAAGTGTTCCTGGAAGCAGTCGTTATCTCCAGGTCATGATTGAGGTAGTTGCCTGGTAAGCGCCACTATCCTCTTTTATTGTTTTCCATATTCTTTGTGCTGTGTATACCCTTTCTGATCTTCACCCACGCTTTATGGATCCATCTGTGTAAATGGCGAAGTCTTTTGGGCATGAATGCTGATCAATCAGTGCGCTAATCTTGGCGTCTATGATGGCAGGTATCTGACTCCTGCAGTACCTCCCCAGTGTTATGACAACCTTAGACAAGATGTTGTATCCATCCATTCTTTTCCGTGACTGATCTCGTCTAGGTCACATACTTGCTTGATTAGATTTTCTGCTTTCGCCATCCAGGAGGAGCACATTGATAGCGCTTTGCAGTGGCTAGATAATGTCTGCTGATATCCTCATGTACGTTTTCACCACCTGTGCCATTTCAAGTCTGGTCGCCATCGTCGGCAAACCCAGGACATATCGAATGGCATGGCATGTGGTGTCTTTTTTACAGCCGAGTATGAATCTCGTGGCCTCATTTTGTACCCGGTCCAGTCTTTAAAGCTGGGTTCTGCTGACAGTGATGAGGCCCAACCCGTAGTCTATAACAATTAGTATAAGTCCCTGGCACAGAAGAAAAGGTGCACGTTGTTCAATGTCCGCATATGCTAGCGCATTCAGCGCCGTCAAATTTTCCTGGATCTAACTACGACACTGTCTACGTGATTCTTGTATGATAAGTATCGGTCGAAAGTTATGCAACAAATCTCATTCCGTTAGTTCCATCGATGTCTATACCGCACATGCTCACAACTGGCGTAACAGTACTGACAATGTCGGTTTTCAAGAAAAACCATGTTAAAGAAGCCTTTGCCGGGTTTACCTATTCTCTTGATTCATGGCACCACTCACTGAGTATCTTTCTCGTCGGTACACACAGTTTATAGGCTGCGGACATCATCATTCTGCCCTGACCTACTATCTGTGCATTGGTAACTACTTGTGTGTACACATTAAAGAGAACAGAAGACAGTTTTTATCCCTGCGGCAAGCCAACTGAAACACGTTAAGGTTTTGAAGCCTACGCACCGCATCGCATCGACACTTCTTTCGAAGACCGCTCTTGTGATCCAGTTGACTAATTTCGTTTCTGTTGGCATGTCCATCAATAGTCTGATAAGCTTATTGCATGGAACGTTGTTGTACGAGTCTTCAAATTTATTGGGGGCTGCGGCAGTTTCTTTTTCTGTCTACAAGCCCTCAAGCAAATACTGCAGCACTGCACCAGGGATTTCTTTCCGGGCGGTGCCCACCTAGTGTCTGTGCAAAAGACCAATTGACTCTATAATTTTGGGGTCAAATTTATGGCCACGATTTGTTCAGTTAGTTTCCCTATGGTGTTCTGAAGTGTGATGATTATAAAGCCAATGACATTTTCATGGTCTTTCCCAAGCTTGGGAAAGGGTCTGAGGTAGCTATGGAGCTAGTATTTGGTGACAATACCGCTATTGGTGCCCTTATTAAATGTCCGGACAGGTCTTCGGTATTGCTCTGATGTTTGCATGTTTAATATGTGTCATCTTCTCTCTCCATTTCAGCGACTGTTTGTTTCATCTGCAGCAGCAGCAGCAGCAGCAGCAGTAGACAAGGTGGTGGTGGTGCAGTAATAGTAGAAGGAGAAAACGCTGATAATTAAGCTCGCCTAATGTAATATTTACGTGAAAGATGTTGGAACTGAAGAAATCTGAAAATAACACGATATGACAAATAAGAGATGGATGTTAAAAATGCATTACATAAAACGCGGGCGGGGGAGACGATCTGATTTTGTGTTTACACTATTCAGTCAGACATGTCAATCAATCTATCAATCAATCAAGCATCAGGTACCGTCTCTACAAAGAAGGTCGGCTGCAATGGATCTCCAACACGCTCTGACTCTTGTTTTGGTTGCACACACTTTCAGACTGATTTCTATCCACCTCCAACTTGTAATACCTTTTACTCTCTTTCCCTCGATTTTTCCCTCCAGTATGGTTTTTAAAAGTGTATTACTTTTTTTTTTTGGGGGGGGGGGGGGGGGGGGATAAGTTTTTTTCAGTTGTCTCTTTGTTATTTCTTTTAACAATTCTCTTTTCATTCGCAGTGTTTCGTGAACCTCTGTATTTTTTTTTTCATGAAATACGACCCATTCTTCTGTATATCCATATTTCCAGAGACTCAATTATATTGTCTAGTTGCCTGTTCGTTTTCTAAGATTCTGCACCACACAGCAGGTTGAGTATACATAACACTATATATTCTCATTTTTAATGTGTTGTTTATCTCTCTAGCTATCAGATACGTGGCTCCTTGTAAATACCATTGTGATGTTTTATTTTTCCTGCTAAGAGTGTCTTATTTGTACTGATAAGATCAGTGGATTGTTTCCGTGTGTGGTTTTCCTTGTGTCCAGCTTCCTAGTAATGTTTTGACTGCTTCCGTTTCGTGACAAAAAAAGTCACCGACAAGGCAGAAGAAAATGTTTGATGATATTCACAGATATATGAGCTACAAGACGTTTAGAGTGGAATTATAAGACATCTGGAGGGGACGAGAAGAACCCACTGATGTAAATCAGAGAGGGGGTAAAGGGAGGAGAAGATTTTGGCAGAAAGAGATAGAGAAACAGATAAGATGAGAACATAGAAAGAGGAGTAGTGGGGGAGAGGTAGAAAAGCTAATGCATAAAAAAGAGAGAGAGAGAGAGAGAGAGAGAGAGAGAGAGAGAGAGAGAGAGAGAGAGAGGGTGACAAAAAGAGGGAGACAGAAGCAAATTGGTGTATATAATATGGAAAGAAACAAACCTGGCTGTTAAATTTCAGACAGGAAAAGAAGAGAACTTTGGAGGGAGCGATAGAAACAGACTGATGCATACCAAGGGCAGAAAGAGAGTTAAAACTGACAGAAATCTTGATATCAGAGAGAGAGAGAGAGAGAGAGAGAGAGAGAGAGAGAGAGAGAGAGAGAGAGAGAGAGAGAGAGAGAGAGAGAGAGAGAGAGCAGCAACAACCTATGATAGATCAAAAGCAAAAACAAAATTCCAAGGATAAGCCCGTCAACTTGGGGACTAAAAAAACATAGATGACAAAGGCCAGACTCATAGAAAAAGACAAGCCTCAGTGTTATTCAGATGTGGTGCCAAAACACGAACTCACTCATCTTCAGTCTAAACGTGCATACATTTTTATCTCAGACCAAACAAAACACAAATAGACTAAAAATAGCCAAGAATGTGTAAAATGTGCTGGTTTCTTGTTCTTAAATGTTTACCTCTGGTTAAATTTTAAAGCCAAGGTAAACAAAGTCAGAATTCAGCAGGCAACCTGTCTAGTTAAAAGGTTCATTAGGCCAGGTAGTCTTTTGTAAGCCAAAACATTAATGTAAATTTACGAGTTTTTCCTTTGCTTATTTTTAACTTGAAAACTTCTTGTTCTTCGTGTTCCCCAGCTGTAAACTCTGGCGGAAAGTTTTGGTTGTTCATACACTTTCGGACTGCAGTCCTGTTCCAGAACCTGAGTAGTTGCGTGCGCATCTATTTTACATATCGGACTCATTTGTATGCAGACTGCTGGTTCCTTGCCTCTCATGCAGACGCACTCCGACTTCCAAAGAAGCTCCAATTAGTTGACTCTTAGGACATGCTTTTGGGTAGGCAGTAGGTCTATTTTTGTTTTCCCTATAAAAGGGCCCCGGAACCCACACGGGGATACTTGAAACAAATAATGCCTGGATCAACTTTTTTTCTGACAACTAGACTCTTCCATTTGGGTTTGTAGTTGATATTTTAGTGAACATACACAAAAATTGAAACCCTCATAGTTATATGGGTCTTCAAAAAAACAATCCAACGGTATCTCACTGAAGTCTGTATGACAAATCTAAGCCGAAATATTCATTCCCACAACTGAAATTTCTGTTGTTCCGATGAAACCCTTCGCAATATTGTGTCACCGTCTACTCTTCGTGTCAACTAGGCCCAAAAACCGACATTACAGCACTCGGGACATTACCATAAGTGCCCCGTCCTAATGTTCAGCAGCCAGCGCCGTTACACTAGATCAATGATACGTGATAATTATTTTGGTACACTACCAATGATGTTTGATCCTTCACCCTGATGTTGTTACTTTTACTTATTGTTTACTACATTGCCAGATGACTGTCAAAAACCGACATCACAGCACTGTTTTACTACCAATGATGTACTGATCCTTTACTTATTGTGTTACTACCAATGATGTCAGATGATCCTTTTACTTATTGTCCTTACTACAATTGATACCAATGATGTCAGGCTGATC
This sequence comes from Candidula unifasciata, assembly GCA_905116865.2. NCBI lineage: Eukaryota > Metazoa > Mollusca > Gastropoda > Stylommatophora > Geomitridae > Candidula > Candidula unifasciata. The sequence goes on along the minus strand of CAJHNH020001939.1, from coordinate 147,545 downwards.
CTTTACTTATTGTTTACTACCAATGATGTCAGGACTGATCCTTTACTTATTGTTTACTACCAATGATGTCAGACTGATCCTTTACTTATTGTTTACTACCAATGATGTCAGACTGATCCTTTACTTATTGTTTACTACCAATGATGTCAGACTGATCCTTTACTTATTGTTTACTACCAATGATGTCAGGTTGATCCTTTACTTATTGTTTACTACCAATGATGTCAGACTGATCCTTTACTTATTGTTTACTACCAATGATGTCAGACTGATCCTTTACTTGTTGTTTTTTTATTGTTTACTACCAATGATGTCAGACTGATCCTTTACTTATTGTTTACTACCAATGATGTCAGACTGATCCTTTACTTATCAGACTGCATCCTTTACTACCAATGATGTCAGGCTGATCCTTTACTTATTGTTTACTACCAATGATGTCAGACTGATCCTTTACTTATTGTTTACTACCAATGATGTCAGACTGATCCTTTACTTATTGTTTACTACCAATGATGTCAGACTGATCCTTTACTTATTGTTTACTACCAATGATGTCACACTGATCCTTTACTTGTTGTTTACTACCAATGATGTCAGGTTGATCCTTTACTTATTGTTTACTACCAATGATGTCAGGCTGATCCTTTACTTATTGTTTACTACCAATGATGTCAGACTGTTTACTACCAATGATGTCAGACTGATCCTTTACTTATTGTTTACTACCAATGATGTCAGACTGATCTTTACTTATTGTTTACTACCAATGATGTCAGACTGATCCTTTACTTTTTGTTTTACTACCAATGATGTCAGACTGATCCTTTACTTATTGTTTACTACCAATGATGTCAGGCTGATCCTTTACTTTTGTTACTACCAATGATGTCAGGCTGATCCTTTACTTATTGTTTACTACCAATGATGTCAGGTTGATCCTTTACTTATTGTTTACTACCAATGATGTCAGACTGATCCTTTACTTATTGTTTACTACCAATGATGTCAGGCTGATCCTTTACTTATTGTTTACTACCAATGATGTCAGGCTGATCCTTTACTTTTGTTTACTACCAATGATGTCAGGTTGATCCTTTACTTGTTGTTTACTACCAATGATGTCAGACTGATCCTTTACTTATTGTTTACTACCAATGATGTCAGGCTGATCCTTTACTTATTGTTTACTACCAATGATGTCAGACTGATCCTTTACTTATTGTTTACTACCAATGATGTCAGACTGATCCTTTACTTATTGTTTACTACCAATGATGTCAGACTGATCCTTTACTTATTGTTTACTACCAATGATGTCAGGCTGATCCTTTACTTATTGTTTACTACCAATGATGTCAGGCTGATCCTTTACTTGTTGTTTACTACTAATGATGTCAGACTGATCCTTTACTTATTGTTTACTACCAATGATGTCAGGCTGATCCTTTACTTATTGTTTACTACCAATGATGTCAGGCTGATCCTTTACTTATTGTTTACTACCAATGATGTCAGGCTGATCCTTTACTTATTGTTTACTACCAATGATGTCAGGCTGATCCTTTACTTATTGTTTACTACAATGATGTCAGGTTTGATCCTTTACTTATTGTTTACTACCAATGATGTCAGACTGATCCTTTACTTATTGTTTACTACCAATGATGTCAGGTTGATCCCTTTACTTATTGTTTACTACCAATGATGTCAGACTGATCCTTTACTTGTTGTTTACTACCAATGATGTCACTTGATCCTTTACTTGTTGTTTACTACAATATGTCAGGAATGTTGTCCTTTACTTGTTTGTTTACTACCAATGATGTCAGGCTGATCCTTTTACTTTTTGTTTACTACCAATGATGTCAGACTGATCCTTTACTTATTGTTTACTACCAATGATGTCAGACTGATCCTGTACTTATTGTTTACTACCAATGATGTCCTGTTGTTTACGTACCAATGATGTCCTTTACTTATTGTTTACTACCAATGATGTCAGGCTGATCCTTTACTTATTGTTTACTACCAATGATGTCAGACTGATCCTTTACTTGTTGTTTACTACCAATGATGTCAGACTGATCCTTTACTTATTGTTTACTACCAATGATTTCAGACTGATCCTTTACTTATTGTTACTACCAATGATGTCAGGCTGATCCTTTACTTGTTGTTTACTACCAATGATGTCAGGCTGATCCTTTACTTATTGTTTACTACCAATGATGTCAGACTGATCCTTTACTTATTGTTTACTACCAATGATGTCAGGCTGATCCTTTACTTATTGTTTACTACCAATGATGTCAGGTTGATCCTTTACTTATTGTTTACTACCAATGATGTCAGGTTGATCCTTTACTTATTGTTTACTACCAATGATGTCATCCTTTACTTATCCTTTACTTATTGTTTACTACCAATGATGTCCAGGTTGATCCTTTACTTATTGTTTACTACCAATGATGTCAGGTTGATCCTTTACTTATTGTTTTACCAATGATGTACCATCCTTTACTTGATGTACCAATCAGGATGTCAGGTTTTACTTGATCCTTTACTTATTGTTTACTACCAATGATGTCAGATGTCAGGCTGATCCTTTACTTATTGTTTACTACCAATGATGTCAGGTTGATCCTTTACTTATTGTTTACTACCAATGATGTCAGGCTGATCCTTTACTTATTGTTTACTACCAATGATGTCAGGCTGATCCTTTACTTATTGTTTACTACCAATGATGTCAGGCTGATCCTTTACTTATTGTTTACTACCAATGATGTCAGGCTGATCCTTTACTTATTGTTTACTACCAATGATGTCAGGCTGATCCTTTACTTATTGTTTTACTACCAATGATGTCAGGCTGATCCTTTACTTATTGTTTACTACCAATGATGTCAGAGGCTGATCCTTTACTTTTTGTTTACTACCAATGATGTCAGACTGATCCTTTACTTATCCTTTACTACCAATGATGTCAGAGCTGATCCTTTACTTAATGTTTACTACCAATGATGTCAGGCTGATCCTTTACTTATTGTTTACTACCAATGATGTCAGGCTGATCCTTTACTTATTGTTTACTACCAATGATGTCAGGACTGATCCTTTACTTATTGTTTACTACCAATGATGTCAGGCTGATCCTTTACTTATTGTTTACTACCAATGATGTCAACTGATCCTTTACTTATTGTTTACTACCAATGATGTCAGGCTGATCCTTTACTTATTGTTTACTACCAATGATGTCAGACTGATCCTTTACTTATTGTTTACTACCAAATGATGTTTACTACCTGATCCTTTACTTTTGTTGTTTACTACCAATGATGTCAGGATCCTTACTGATCCTTTACTTATTGTTTACTACCAATGATGTCAGGCTGATCCTTTACTTATTGTTTACTACCAATGATGTCAGGCTGATCCTTTACTTATTGTTTACTACCAATGATGTCAGGCTGATCCTTTACTTATTGTTTACTACCAATGATGTCAGGCTGATCCTTTACTTATGTTTACTACCAATGATGTCAGACTGATCCTTTACTTATTGTTTACTACCAATGATGTCAGGCTGATCCTTTACTTATTGTTTACTACCAATGATGTCAGGCTGATCCTTTACTTATTGTTTACTACCAATGATGTCAGACTGATCCTTTACTTATTGTTTACTACCAATGATGTCAGACTGATCCTTTACTTGTTTACTACCAATAATGTCACACTGATCCTTTACTTGTTTACTACCAATGATGTCAGGTTGATCCTTTACTTATTGTTTACTACCAATGATGTCAGGCTGATCCTTTACTTATTGTTTACTACCAATGATGTCAGGCTGATCCTTTACTTATTGTTTACTACCAATGATGTCAGATTGATCCTTTACTTATTTTTTACTACCAATGATGTCAGACTGATCCTTTACTTATTGTTTACTACCAATGATGTCAGGCTGATCCTTTACTTATTGTTTACTACGGTAATAGCACCCCCGAAACCACACAGGGAGAAACTACCAAGTGAGAGAATAACCTATTTAATGTCTGTGTATCAACTGCCAAGTGAGAGAGTAAGATGTTTAATGTCTGTGTAGTAACTGCCAAGTGAGAGATTAAGATGTTTAATGTCTGTGTATCAACTGCCAAGTGATAGATTAAGATGTTTAATGTCTGTGTATCAACTGCCAAATGAGAGAGTAAGATATTTAATGTCTGTGTATCAACTGCCAAGAGCATAAATGTCAAGAGATTTCCTGTATTTATTCAGGTGAGGTCGACCGTAGTGAAAATTCAATTATAAAAGAATCAGTCTCAACGCAGTCAAAACCAAGACATCTACACCAACAAGCAAGCGTCTGATCTCTTCCCCACCACGATTCCCAATCCCAACACAATACATCACACAAGTGCTACATACCTCCACTACTGCGGTCACCACATCTCGACCAATAGCCAGACCCTGGACAAAGGTTCTCGCCGCGATGAAAGACCGCTTGACGTGTAACGACAACTTCTGTGGCACGTCTCCGAAAGGCTTCAGGTCGTTCATTCTCTCGGTGACACAGACCAAATAGCTGTCATCGAATTTGTAGTTAGAGTTGATGAGCTCAAACATCCGCTGCAGTAGCTTGCTGAAGAAGCTGTCCATCACCTCGGCGAGGTTCTTGTCTTTGCCCTTGTAGTAGCCTCGGAGATCATCGAAGAGCTGCGTGAAGATCTGCGAGTTCTGCTGGTAGAGTAATCCGTAAGTCTTCACAAACATCTCGTGTAGGTCTGCCCTGGCTTTGTCCAGTAACTCGGTGAAGAAATCTGTGAAGAACAGAGAATGACCACAGGCAATTAACAAGGGAATCAACGGGTATTTAATAAGCGAATCAATGGGTCTTTGACAACCTAACCGATGAAAACAATATGTGCGTCTAACACACAAACCAATTACTTAGTCATTTCCCGTGTCCATTCCGTAAGATTTTTTTTTTTTGTTTTTGTTCTTTACAGAATGAAAAAGATAAAGGCATTTATGCACATGGGCAGAACAATGGTGTGTTGGGGCGGGGGGGGGGGGCAGACAGAATGAGAGTTTCCTGATGCATATGTACTAAAAACGTCTGAGTGGGTTGTCGTTACTGTTTTTAGTAAGTTCAAGACGAACTCATTGATATTTACCCTGAAGACAAAGCTGAACTTAAGCACCTGAAGGGGCAGCTGAGGCACACTAAGCCATCCTACCCACCATTTTGTTTTAGGAAGGGCGCTCAGCTCCCACCCAATAAATTTAAGGGGTCTACGCCTCTACCCCCAGTAAATGTGCAGTGTTTATATAATCATATTATTTAAAATGTATTATTTCATGTATGTGTAATTCAGCGGGTAATTATTACAGCACACTAAAGCAAGGCTAAGGCGCCTACTCCCTCCCTTATGCGTCACCCCTAGGGAATGATAAGGGAGCTGAGCGCCCTCCCTCCGACCCCCAACATCTGGTAGTGGCGACGCGCCTGAAGCTGCTGGCCACGACAGTTACTGCTGTTGTTATGTGAAGCGTTGCCCGGCTCTCTAGCGTAGTTGGCTAAACCGAATAGCGCGGTGACCGGGTGACGAACTTCGTGTGGTCCGGGTTTACTCCCGGGATAGGCAGAAAAGCCACATTTCTCCCGGATTTACGGTATTTACAATGAAATCAAGACCGAAAGGTTGCGATATCCATAATATCGAGACTAAGGGTTAACAATCATGGCTTCTGGATACTAAAACAAACAAATAACATGTGAAGCGTTGGGCCCTAACATATAGACGACAACACACACTCTCAGATCGACCAATTCCTTTCCTTGTCCGTCTTTAATTCTCGGAACTAAGCAACGCATCCTTGAAACGAACCTCCCACTTTCAGAGTGCAGGACTAACAGCTTGGCTACTTCGTCACGAAGTGAAACTAAGAACAAATGCTCAATACCCACATTCGTTTTCTTCTGGCTGAAGTACTTCCCATTTCCTTGACAAATTCTCCTGTTTAAAATTCCATCGTGCTTGTGTCGCTGCTTCGTGTTAACAACAATTTCTGTTTTGTGTTAACAACAATCTCTTTTTCGTGTTAACAACAATCTCTGGTTCGTGTTAACAACAATCTCTGCTTCGTGTTAACAACAATCTCTGCTTCGTGTTAACAACAATCTCTGCTTCGCGTTAACAACAATCTCTGTTTTGCGTTAACAACAATCTCTGCTTCGTGTTAACAACAATCTCTGCTTCGCGTTAACAACAATCTCTGCTTCGTGTTAACAATCTCTGCTTCGTGTTAACAATCTCTGCTTCGTGTTAACAACCATCTCCATGGTCTGTCAAAGTTATTGACTACAGTGCCAACAACCCGACCATCAGCAGCTCAAATTGCGGTGTCAAACAACTGAGAACAAATGAAAGCCTTGAACAGTCAGCGACGTCGTGTGATGGGTTGAGTCATTTTCTTGCTGCTTCCAGTCAGGATTTTACTGGTAACGTTGGATATTTCATCTTCAGTATCCCAGCCCGCCAAATTATGTTCGGTGAGGATTTCGAACCGATAATTCAGCACGTCACAAATTTGAACAACCTCGTGATAAGTGGTTATGTGATCAGAACACGGACAGTTTAGCCGCGGCAACAGTGTTACCACTTTGGATCTTTTATATCCAAATTTAGATCTTTTTCATTGCATTTAGATACTGTTTTTGACGTTTAGACGCTTTTCATATGGAGTTAGATTTTTATAGATTTTTTTTTTTCTGTCATTGTCAATTTAATAATTACTGTGTAAAATATTTATTACAATATTTTTGTTCTAGTCTGGCACGTACATTGTGACAACTGCCATTACTTGAACTTTGAACTCTCACTGGGGTCAACGCACAAATATCTGGCAGCCCCGGTACTGATTAATAAAAACGCGCGTAAATCATACTAACTTTGTTTCAACCGTATCCTCACTGTGCTGACTTTGCGTTTCATTTTCATGTGATTAAAAAAAAATAATTGCTCACTTTCTTATGTGGCTTTCAGTTTGAAAAAACCTTTCAACATGCCAAAAGTAAAGTATTAGCAAAAAAATTGGAAAGAGTGGTTGCATGGTGACAAAATTAAAAACTGGGGATATGACCAAAGCTTGTTGTAAGTACTGCAAGTGTGAAATTAAAGCGAAAATACAAAACTCAAAGAGTCATGTAGAGACTAAGAAAGCATAAAACAGGAGTTTTATTTAAAGATATTACACCGCTATCTGTTTTCAGAACTATACTGATAAATGAATAATCAAAAGTTGAAGTATCAGTCGCAATGTTTTAATTTGTAACTGCGCAATTTCAAACTGTGACCATTTGATCGATTTGTAAAAAAATCTTGGACTAGTTCAATTTGAAAAGTGTGATGTAGAAAGTATAGTTTAGGAACTGAAGGACCTTTTAATCAGCAAACAGTTAGGCTTGAAGAATTCGGCTGTAATTGGTACTGATAATGCCTCAGTGATGGTTGGTACAAACAATGGCGTTTATGCCAAGTTGAAGGAAGCTAACCCATCGTTAATACTTATAAAATGTATGCATCATTTAATGCAGCTAGCATTATCACATGCTTCATCTAAATATTTACCAAGGAATTTGGAATACCTTATTGCTTGTTTTCAAAATCATTTGTCAGACAACAGCAATACAATACATTATATACAGCCTTGAATGATGGTTCCACACCACCGAAAATTCTGTCAGATTGCAAAACTAGATGGTTATCAATTTAACCAGCTGTTGAAAGAATTATGAAGCAATGGCTGAAGTTGAAGAAACACTTTGAAATAACTAGACAAAGTGAAAAGTGCTACACAGCTGAAATACTATATGGAATGGAATGTACAGTGATGAAAAAAATGTGTCATTCATTCTCTTTTTATAACCTATTCTAATGGAAGTGCAAAAAGTTTTAAACTGTTCGAATCTAAACTTGTTGATAAAGTTAAATTACTTGATGATCTCACCTTGCTATTTCACTCGGTAAAAGACTGGTGTTGCCAACTTCTAAAGCTGATTTGCTCACTTGCACTATTGAGAGCTATTTGGCTCCTAAGCCACACCTTGGATATTAAATTGAATCAAAAATTGATGATTTAAAAACAAAAGGACTGTTAACAGAGAATGAAGAGAACAACTTAAGAAAACGCTGTCAAGATTTCCTTATCTCATTATTGAAGCAATTGAAGCAGAGACTTCCTGAAAATCTAGATGTTTTGAAAAATATTTCACTTTTTTATGTGAGCAACATACTTCAGCCAATAAAGGACATACCTAAATATTGTAAAGTTATGAAATTTTTACTAATACGCTACTAATAATAGTGTCGCGGAAGCAGAATATCAGTTAACCAAAATAAAGTTAGCTGAATGGACAAACAAAACAGAAACTAAAGCGTTTTGGAGTGAAGTGAGACAATTTAAAGATGCCTCATCAAACAGTCCATTCTGTAAGCTCTTTAAAGTGCCATGTCTGCCATGATACTACCCCACTCAAATGCTGACGTAGAAAGAGTTTTCAGTGCTAGGAATTATATCAAATCTAACCTAAAAAACAGGATGAAATTTGACCTCTTCAATGCTATCGTGCCATTAAAATTCGGCCTGATAAGACTAGAGAAATAAGCCTACTGTTCCACTTATAAAGAAATTTGAACAGCTAAAGCATACCAGAGTCATTTTGGATCTGAAGCTTCAACTTCATTATCCAAGCTAAGATTATCCTGTGGATCTTGTGAGGCAGACATCAGTGAAGGTGAGGACATGATTATGTAGGGTAAGTCATAACAAAAGCTATGTAATTTTTGACTTTTTCAATTTGGATGTTTTTTCTAGATCTTTTCCACGCAGATTTAGATCTTTTTATATTTTTTGACACTATTTTTGATTTTTTTTTTGTCAAAGAAAAGTGGCAACACTGCGCGGCAACGCTTTGGGGAATGGTGATGATTTGAGAGCTTTTTGACCTGTTCTTCTTCTTCGTCTTCTTCGCGTTCACCGGCTTTAAACTCCGTCATAAAAGTCTGGTTGTTCGTCCTTCTGGACTCTAGTCCTGTTCCAGAAACTGTATTGCGTACACATTTGTTTCACACATCTGACTGATTTAAATGCAGATTGTTGGTTCCTTGCCTCTTAGACACATGTACTCTGACTTCGAAGGCAGCTCCTATTTAGTCGACTCTTACGACATGCTTTTATGCAGGCTGTGGGCTGTGGGTCTATTCTTGTTTTCCCCACAATGGAGCTCCGGAACCCCATTTAATACCATCAGTGTCTTGTCTCCCGGTTAGGATAATGACCCAATGACACGCAGTGGTGGCCCAAAGACACGCAGTGGTGGCCCAAAGACACGCAGTGGTGGCCCAACGACACGCAGTGGTGACCCAAAGACACGCAGTGGTGACCCAACCACACGCAGTGGTGACCCAACGACACGCAGTGGTGACCCAACGACACGCAGTGGTGACCCAACGACACGCAGTGGTGACCCAACGACACGTAGTGGTGGCTCAAAGACACGCAGTGGTGGCCCAATGACACGCAGTGGTGACCCAACGACACGCAGTGGTGACCCAACGACACGTAGTGGTGGCTCAAAGACACGCAGTGGTGGCCCAATGACACGCAGTGGTGACCCAACGACACGCAGTGGTGACCCAACGACACGCAGTGGTGACCCAACGACACGCAGTGGTGACCCAACGACACGCAGTGGTGACCCAACGACACGCAGTGGTGACCCAACGACTCGCAGTGGTGACCCAACGACTCGCAGTGGTGACCCAACGACTCGCAGTGGTGACCTAACGACACGCAGTGGTGACCCAACGTCACGCAGTGGTGACCCAACGACACGCAGTGGTGACCCAACAACACGCAGTGGTGACCCAACGACACGCAGTGGTGACCCAACGACACGCAGTGGTGACCCAACGACACGCAGTGGTGACCCAACGACACGCAGTGGTGACCCAACAACACGCAGTGGTGACCCAAAGACACGCAGTGGTGACCCAAAGACACGCAGTGGTGACCCAATGACACGTAGTGTTACGGAACAATGATGAATGCGGTCAGTGGAAGACATCAGAGAAAAAGAAGGTGTCCGTGGCTTTAATTAAATTGGGAACCACTGTTTTACAGCAGTGTTCCCCAAATTGTTTTACATCCGCGGTCCACTAAAACAGGGAACAACGTTTTACATCCGCGGTCCACTAAAACAGGGAACAACGTTTTACATCCGCGGTCCACTAAAACAGGGAACAACGTTTTGCAAACCGCCAAACAGCTAAAAAAAAGGGGGGGGAGGGGTGTGGGGGGGGGGGGCTGCGAAAAAAACCAAACTGGCGCGTACAACAACATACTAGCTTAGCAGGAATCAGATATATTGTCTTTAGTCAGTCACTGTTGCCTTTCGATGGCTTGAGAAGCAGCTGTATACTCATGTCATAATTGTAACTGATTCACAAAGTATGCTGAGGAAGGTGAAAACAGGCATGCTCAGTGCAGAGTGACAAGCATCGCTTCAGAGGTCCTGGGTAATTAGCGTAGTTATGGATATTTCCTCCAGGATATGCTGGTGTGTTGAGAAACCAGCAGGCAGATATACTGACCGGTTCTGCTCCACGTGGTGGTGATCTGATGTATGACAAGCTAGATACTGTGGAAGCCCTTTGGAAGCGCGTGAACAGTTAGTTAGTTAGTTAGTTATTCCTCTTGTGCCAAAGATGGCGCATAGGGCAGAGGTCATAGCTTTCCACGTCTGTCGGTTCGTTGCCACTTGATGTAGGTCTTGAGTGCGACTGAGACCTATGGTTGAGCTCTCCTTGTGATGGTTCTACGGAGAGTTTCTAATTTGGTCTTCCCTGTTTCTTTTACCCTCTGGTGACCATATGAAAGGCTTGGTGGGGAAGTCTCTGTATGTCCATTCTGAGTACGTGACCGATGTAATTCCAGCGACGCATTCTAATAAAATCAGACACATATTTTTTGTTTTGTTTCATGTCTTATAGATGTATTTGACCTAAAGTCCGACCAGTGAACATTCAATAGCTTTCGGAGGCATCTATTCTCGAAAGCGACTAGTTTCTTATCGATTGATACTGATGATTTCAAACTCTCACAACCATAAGTTAGCACTGGGATCACACAGGAATTGAAGACCTTAAGTTTCGTGTTGTTGCTGAGTGATCTTGACTTCACAAATGTTTGACCAGTTGTTAAAGGCACTTGATGCTAACGCGATTCGAGTCGTTATTTCTGATGTTGTATCTCCCGCAGAGGTTATCTTGCTCCCTAAGTATGTGAAGCTGGTGATTTTTCAAGAACAAATATCCTTTAGTTTGATGGTTTTCGACTCGTTGATCGTGTGTTGCTGATCGATGATTTTCGTTTTGGCTGCGTTGACCTGAAGGCCGATGTGGCTTGAAATATTCTGGAGGCGGTCCATTTTTTCCTGAGCTTTCTAGATCTGTGTTGTGCTCAGGGAGTGCTAGGTCGTCAGCAAAGTCAAGATCGTTCTTCGAGAACTTGTCGACCCATGTGATGCATAGATGTGTGTCCTGTGTGCATTTGCGCATGACCCCAATCGAGTGCTATTCCGAAAAGCATCGGTGACAAGACACATCCTTGTTTCACGCCTGTTTCTACTGGGAACCAATCAGAGTTACCAGATTCCGTTCTAACAAGGCAGCGGGAATCGGTGTAGAAGGCCTTTATAATATTGACATACAGTGAACAGTGAGGAGACATAAATAGATCATAACGGTCTGAGGAGAATAGTGCTGCGGAAAGTTACCATAGGATCTGGCCGAGGCTCAATACTCAATGGACAGGCGAGACAGATGTACAATCAGACAGTTACTGGTACCACTGGAATTTGAACTCCTTGCCTGCTGCTCAATATGGGGACAGGGCGCTTATGGTGGTGTCCCGAGTGCTATAATGTCCATTCTTAATTCAACATATATATTGTCCTTACGCCCAGACTGGAGCAACTAACTCGAGCCAATCATTCCTCAATAAAGCAACCAACTCGAGCCAGCCATTCCTCAATGGAGCAACTAACTCCAGTCAGTTGTCCCTCAATGGAGCAACTAACTCGAGCCAGCCATTCCTCAATGGAGCAACTATCTTCAGCCAGTCATCCCTCAATGGAGCAACTAACTCGAGCCAGTCATCCCTCAATGGAGCAACTATCTCCAGCCAGTCATCCCTCAATGGAGCAACTATCTGCAGCCAGTCATCCCTCAATGGAGCAACTATCTGCAGCCAGTCATCCCTCAATGGAGCAACTATCTGCAGCCAGTCATCCCTCAATGGAGTAACTAACTCGAGCCAATCATCCCTCAATGGAGCAACTATCTCCAG
>CAJHNH020001939.1:75000-135102 GCA_905116865.2 Candidula unifasciata | reverse complement strand
GCACACACGCGCGCGCTAGCGAATATCGTATAAACAACTAGATGTTATGATCTAGGGTTTTTGATATTTTATTTCACAAGGATTTTTAGTCGAAACTTCCGGGTGTACCTGGATGCTATTTCCCTTCATTGAGTCATAACTTGTGTTGTGTACCTTTAGATTCCATGGAATGGCGGGAGATGGGGGGGGGGGGGGGGGGGAATATCCCGGGTTCCGAGGCATAGTGTCTGCCTCAAGTGCTACAGGTTCCAGGTTCAATCCCCGGTAATGGCTGGGATTTTTTCACGTGGACTTGGACTTCTAGTAATTCGCCTTGCTATCTGTGTAGTGAGATCGGACGCTCGTGTGTACTCTTGCGCACGTAAAAAAACAACCTTGGCAGTTGGAAATCAAAAAAGATCTATAATCTACCCACAGTATTTCAGGATCCTCGTCGGTGCTACAGAGCCTGTTCACTGTGCTGATCTTCTTCAGACTCAGACTTGAGTTAGAAGAAGATCGGAGCACTTGTGGGTTACTATCCGTGTGCCAAGATGTTGATCCGTTGCTCAAACCCTCAACACAGATTCCTTGGTCGCACGGCTGCAGTTGCCTCTCTTTCCCCACAACTGTAGAAACAGCACTTTACACCTCTCTGTTCTGTGCAATATCAGGTAATGCTGAAACTCGTCATTGCACACATCAGGTTACTCTTATTTGGGTAAAAACGAGGTGAGAGAAAAGCAGGTGAGAGAAAGGCAGCTATCATTGCAAGCCAGCCATGTCGCCACCTAGTATATGTGACGCTTCTAGCAATCAGCAGCCCAACTGCAGAACCTCGAACGGGTTTAAGTTTACACGGATACTGGAGACGCTCCAATTATGTTCAGATTTATGGGGTCGACGTCGGTCGAGAAACTTTGACTTCTGGCAGAATGGCTGCAGCTCTTCAGCCAGACTGAATTACCCACAGCAAAGAGATGCGATGTGTACGAGGTGTCCACAAAGGCGTTCGCGGTATAGTGTTATGGTGTGTTATATCAGATTTATGTTATATTATGTCACATTGGAACCAAAAGGATCACATACAGGGCTGCCAATGATGGGTTTTTACCCCTCCCCCCTCCCCGATCTGGGTTTTTATTTGACGCCTTGGGTTCAATTTTTTTTTAATCTGGGGGGGGGGGGGGGGGGGGGGGGGGGGGGGGGGGGGGGGGGGGGGGGGGTTGTTTTTCCTTTTTTTTTTCTTTGCCTATGTATTGCTTGGCGTTTTTGTACAGCTTAACTAGGTTTTAAAAAAAAAATCCCCTTGGCAGCCCTGGTCACATAGCTTATGGTGCTACAGGGATGGTATGAGACACATTTTGTCCGTATTCCAAGCTGTGAATTCAATCTGTACGACAGACATAGCTAATAAAGATATTTTAGGTGTTCCTAGTCTTAGCCTTAGTACAAGTGTTCCTGCAGCGAGGCATGGTCGTTATCTGAAGGTAACAGGTTGAATTTCTGGCTTGGCAAATGAAGCTTAAATTTATTATTTTGTCTAGTTTGTCCATCTATCTGTCTACTTCCTTCCACCAGTGCCGATCAATACATTTATATTTGTACCATGCATATCAAGGCCCAGGAATCACAATCCATGGCGATAGAAACAAGTGATTACCAAGACTAGCTCTAGTTTAAAGAAAAGTCTACAATAAAAGATAAGGATTTCAGAAGCAATATCGCCATGACTTCATTTTAACGCACTTCTCAAACGGTCAAGTGACAACCTATCAGCAATTCCTTCGTGGGCTTTCCCCTGCAGCAAACGATAGATCGCCTTTAGCGTGAGCTGGTTCAGTACGTATACTCCAATGCTGGATACAGAGTAAAAGAAAAAGAAGTTAACATCGCTAGTTTTTAACGTACTTCTTCTCAGATGCTTTAATGCTAACCTATCAGTAATCAGTTGGTAGGCTATCCCCTATAGTCAAAGAAGGAACGACAACAAGTGTTCAGTGTCTATGCTACAGTGCTGGATAAAGAGAAGAACCCTCAATAACATTTTCATGTAAACGTCCCTTCTCACGCAACTGGCGCACTGAGCATATGGTGCTAGACCCAAATATTTATAGCTCAGTCGATTAAATCGCGCCCACCAGCTTTGCTTTGTGTCCCCTAATCTTGGGTGGCGTTCGTGGCTTAGGCGTTGCGAGTCCGACTCGTAATTCCAACGTACCGCGATCGAAACCCACTGCTAGCTGCGTGGATTTTTATCATGGTATCGGACGTCGCATGTCGACCCAGCTTAAAATGGGTACCAGGATGTATGTCCTGGGGAAGTAAATACGGCCGGCGTAATGCTGACCACATTCCCCAGCTAGTGCCAATTAGTCTGTAAAAATATGGGTGCTTTCCCTATATGCCCAATGCGCCTAAAGGCATGAAAAGATATCTTTACTTACTTTACCTAATCTAGGCTGGGTCGACCTAAACGATCAATCAATTTTAAAATCCGCTTCGATTATTCCAAACCCAGATTGGCAGGCGAACACCTAGCCACCTCGGGTATCAAAAATGTAACATGCAAATGTACTTGTTGGACACCCTGTAACCGTTTACACAGTTAACATACACCATGTCTACTACCTTCTGCACGTACCTCCTTGCCTTAGACAACTCCTAAATCACTGCGGTGAATTCCCCTTTTTTTTTTTTTTAACTTGGAGGGAAAAGTAAACAAGGGACGCAATTTAGGATTTGTGTGGGAAGTGAGTTCTCTCGTTTAAGTAATCCAACGGCAGCTACTGCCTCAGGGGTAGGTGGTGTTCGACCTACGGATATACCTGGGCACGATATAATTAGATTGGTGACCAGCTTTGTTGCTCGCCGCCTTTCCTTCCCTAAAAAGTTTGAGGTATTATCCAGTATCTAGTTTACGACACAGGGTTATATATCTAAAAATATAT
The DNA here is from genome assembly GCA_905116865.2 of Candidula unifasciata. NCBI lineage: Eukaryota > Metazoa > Mollusca > Gastropoda > Stylommatophora > Geomitridae > Candidula > Candidula unifasciata. The sequence goes on along the minus strand of CAJHNH020001939.1, from coordinate 132,172 downwards.
GTCTCCTATGTGGATTCAGTGACCCCTGTATTATTATTTCTTACGTCCTTCTTAGGACGTTATTTTTTGTTATTTGAAGCCCCACTCTGGCGTTTGCCAGGGGCCGCAATATAGGCAGGTCATCATTATGGCCAAATGTCTGAACGCGGTTTCTGGGACCTCTCCACGGTGATCCTCATCCGCATGGTGGCACTTTGTGTCATCGGGTGTTTATCGCTTGTGTGATGTCCTGGTGGGGTAAAAAGCCAATCCAATCCAATCAGTGACCCCATGCGATGTGCAGACCCACTGACACTCTAAAAAGCACGTGGTAAAAGATGACTAACCAGAGGCGTTTCCGTCCAAGTCGCAATATATCTACCTGACATGTGAGAAACCGGCAGAAAAAAAAATCCTAGCCTTACTGGGGTTTCAAACCCGGGTCTACTGCATGAGAGCCTAGCATTCCTAACCGTTCAGCCAGCCGTTCAACTTCAAGCTACTGAACCTAAAACTGCCTAGCAAAACCAAAAACAACGGACAAATGTCAACCTAGCCGATTATGGACAGCGCAAATATCAGAGACCTGAAAAGTACTATCGTATATCGGAAACCAGGGCTGGCGTGCGGCTTTATGTAAAGGATATGCAATCAACTTTCCATTGTCTGTTTGCTACACCTCCTTTTATCTCTATATTTCTCATATCAGAATTGTATTTTTATTCTTCTTCCCCCAACTCCTGGAATGCCTTGAGGCGTCAGGGTAGGAAGAGATCTCTGGAACGGGCCCTTCTGTTCGCTTCGTATATAGAACTAAACAGTGTCTCCGACTTTTGCGCGGTCCATATTCGACATTTTTTTTTTCTGTGGCAACTTACGGTCTTCTTCTTCTTCTTCGCGTTCACCAGCTGTACACTCTGGCGGAAAGTTCTGGTTGCTCGTCCATTACTGAACTGCAGTCCTGCTCCAGAACCTGAGTGTTGCGTGTGCATCAGTTTTACAGATCTCATTCTCTTGAATACAGACTGTTGGTTCCTTGCCTCTCCGGCAGATGCACTCCGACTTTAAAGGAAGCTGCCCAATTAGTCGACTCTTACGACATGCTTTTGGGGAGGCAGTGGGTCTATTCTTGTTTTCCCCACAATGGGGACCCGGAACTCACACGGGGGACTTACGGTTGTGAGTCCTGAGCTCTCACTCACTCACTGAGGAAAACGATTGGAGCTTCTGAATTAAAATGGTATAGACAAAAAAATTGGTAGAATACCATGGATCAAGAAAAGAAGAAGAAGACGCGAAGACATTGAAGAAGCATTGGCACTGAAAGCACATGGGTCAGGACAGCTGATAGGTAAAGGGATACTTTCAGGCCTGCCGTTAAGAGAGCGACGTTCTGTAAAGGACTTGCTGAATGATGATAATATTCGCCGTGGTCAACCTCTGGGCTGTTACCGCTGTATCTGTATAACATTGCTCTCCGTGGTGCCCTGTATGTTGTGAATCTTGTTACATGGCCAAACCATTTGATCTGTTGTCTACCGATAAAGTTCAGTAGTGGTTCCCCGCCGATGCTTCTCCTGATATTACTGTTCCCGACTGGATCTTTTATTGTTACCCTTAGAATATATGTTTATATATATATATAGTAAAGATTCATCTCTGTTTGACTATTTTTCTTCAGTCTTCTGAAGACAATGTTTACATGCGAGAATGATTTCGTAGCATTGGTGAGAATACTGTGTTGAAGAGTGCTCTTTTAGTGTTCATATTTCATTATTGACGCCACGTGTCCTGTAACTTGTATTCTTCTGCCCCCCAATTTCTATATTTCTTACATCAAATTTGTATTATTCTTCCCTCTATTTCTATATCTCCTTCCACCCAGCATCTAAACGCCTGGGTTTATTTTTCGCTCCAGCCAGAACGAAACAGGATCGCTGCCGAGGGAGATGCCACCCTCGCACCTCACCTCGGCCAGAAGGTCACAACTTCCAGTGTCTATTTCAAGAACTTTTCCAATTTTGGATGTTGCTCGTAAGGCGAGGGTTGAGCGTTGGAAACTCTTAAGACGCGATCGATACAGCTCGGTGAAAAGTGATTGCAACTGTGGAGATCACAGATGAACTGAAATCCTTCTTCTCCATGTTCTTGTCCTTCTTCTTCGTCTTCTTCTATTTACTTTCTCCACACCACCACATTCTACACCTCCTATTCTGCTTCCCTTCTTATTAACATTCTTTTTTTTTTTTTGGTTTCTATTTCTTCTTCTCCAGCGTTCGTCCTTAAAAAAAGAAGTTGACATCTTGTGTTGTCGTTTACAGCAAGGCTGTGATATCTCGCACTGAGCAAAGTTCTCATTAGTAGCCTTGTATAACAGGCTTGCGATGGAGCAGAGAGCCTATTCTTTCTATCCCTCCCAGAGTTGGCCCTGGAGCTCATCTGTGGAAATTTATATTTTGCATGTCCAATTAATTTTACAATAAGTCAGTGTCGACATTTAATACACTTCATCATTGGCAACAACAAGTATCTCATCGCCTGGCGTTGGCGATCATGCTCCAACAGCACATATCAGTTCGTGTGCTAATACCTTTCCATTCCATGATACAGGCCGTGAAGAATATTCTTTTGTTGTCTCTATTTCTTTCTATCAATAAAATGTTGTAACGTCTTCCTGTTTTTCTCTTGCCTTCATCAGGTAGCAAGTCCTTTACAGAACGTCGCTCTAACCACAGCCTGCCTGAAAGAAACTCGGCTCCTTCCCAGCTCCCCTGCCTCAAGCACACTCCTGCCTAAGGTGTGTCCTACATCCTTGACCCATCTTTGTGTTGGTCGACACTGACAACCCTTATCTGACACTCTAAGCCACTGTTCTCTCCAACCCACCGTTGCGTCTGATATGGCCAAAGGCATTTCAGTTTCCAAGACAAAATGCTGTTTCACAAGCAACTTTCTGCAATGTTCAGATCTGTAAGGATGCTAGTGAGTGAGTGAAGCTCAACAACACAAGGACCGCATAACTCGTTATCCTCTCCTTGCTCTTTTCCAATCAACTCAGAGACTGCCTTGGAGTGTTACTCAGAGACTGCCTTGGAGTGTCTCTCAGAGACTGTTTTGGAGTGTCTCTCAGAGACTGCCTTGGAGTGTCACTCAGAGACTGCCTTGGAGTGTCACTCAGAGACTGCCTTGGAGTGTCACTCAGAGACTGCCTTGGAATGTCACTCAGAGACTGCCTTGGAGTGTCACTCAGAGACTGCCTTGGAGTGTCACTCAGAGACTGCCTTGGAGTGACGCTCAGAGACTGCCTTGGAGTGTCTCTCAGAGACTGCCTTGGAGTGTCGTTCAGAGACTGCCTTGGAGTGTCGCTCAGAGACTGCCTTAGAGTGTCACTCATAGACTGCCTTGGAGTGTCACTCAGAGACTGCCTTGGAGTGTCACTCAGAGACTGCCTTGGAGTGTCTCTCAGAGACTGCCTTGGGGTGTCACTCAGAGACTGCCTTGGGGTGTCTCTCAGAGACTGCCTTGGAGTGTTTCTCAGAGACTGCCTTGGAGTGTCTCTCAGAGACTGCTTTGGGGTGTCTCTCAGAGACTGCCTTGGAGTGTCACTCAGAGACTGCCTTGGAGTGTTACTCAGAGACTGCCTTGGAGTGTCTCTCAGAGACTGCCTTGGAGTGTCACTCAGAGACTGCCTTGGAGTGTCTCTCAGAGACTGCCTTGGGGTGTCACTCAGAGACTGCCTTGGAGTGTCTCTCAGAGACTGCCTTGGAGTGTCTCTAATCAATCTGCGGTTTTTAGCTGTTCCTTGGAAGACTGTTTAAATCTTTGCGAAAATATAGGAAACTTGAACAAGCAGCATGCAGTGAGATGCTAGTAAACCAAAAGTTATGTAACAGAGCGGTCCATACGTCAGAACTAGGCTTTGTGGCCATGAAGAGATTTTAAAACTGATAAGTCAAAAAACTTCCTAAGCAGTACACAGTGACAACCGGTGGTGTATTAAAAAGGTTCACAGAACTATTTGGAGATTCTTTTTCATCTTCTTCTTCAGTCGTCTCAATAATAACAGGTTATCGCCCAGTGTCGTGGTTTTGTCGTTTCACTGATACAAGGTTGTAGAACCGTGTCGTGGTTTTGTTGTCTCACTGAAACCAGGTTGTAGAACAGTGTCGTGATTTTGTCGTCTCTCTGATACAAGGCTGTAGAACACTGTCGTGGTTTTGTCGTCTCACTGAAATCAGGTTGTTGAACAGTGTCGTGGTTTTGTCATCTCACTGATACCAGGTGTAGCCAAGTGTCATGGTTTTGTCGTCTCATTAATACCAGGTGTAGCCAAGTGTCGTCGTTTTGTCGCTCACTGATACCAGGTGTAGCCAAGTGTCATGGTTTTGTAGTTTCATTAATACCAGGTGTAGCCAAGTGTCATGGTTTTGTCGTCTCACTAATACCAGGTGTAGCCAAGTGTCATGGTTTTGTCGTCTCAATGATACCAGGTATAGTCAAGTGTCATGGTTTTTTCGTCTCACTGATACCAGGTGTAGCCCAGTGTCGTGGTTTTGTCGTCTCGCTGATACCAGGTTGTGGTCCAGTGTCGTGGTTTTGTCGTCTCGCTGATACCAGGTTGTGGTCCAGTGTCGTGGTTTTGTCGTCTCGCTGATACCAGGTGTAGCCCAGTGTCGTGGTTTTGTCGTCTCGTTGATACCAGGTGTAGCCCAGTGTCGTGGTTTTGTCGTCTCGCTGATACCAGGTTGTGGTCCAGTGTCGTTGTTTTTCGTATTTGTCTTTCGCCACTCGGGTGGCTTGAGTGATGGATTTGTTTTTTTTTTTTTTTTGCAGGTTTTAGCTAAATTATTTATCCATCTCTTTCTTGGTCTTCCTCTCGTCTTTCTCCGAGATGTTCTACCTGTAAAAAGTCTCATATGCAGTCTGGTCTGGCTGCATTCTTACTAGATAGCTGAAATATTTCATTCTTTGTCAATATAATCCTGACATGGTTATATTCCAACTCTCTCTCTCTCTCTCTCTAATGTTGGTATTCGTAACCCCGTCTTGCCTACTGTTGTTAGTGGGAGATTAATCCAGGCTATTGGAAGAAGACAAGCTTGCTGTGGGCGGGGCGCACAGGGTATGCCCCCCCCCAACTTTAAACAAAACATACAGCCCGGATACCCACAAGGAGGTGAAATGGACAGAAAACTGGCATTAAGAGGTAGCAGAAAAAACCATCCAGGAACTGATGGTGTAGGCTAAACTATCTAACTGTGCCTATGTCCATTTTAACTGTGTTTTAAAAGCCACGACTTCCCACTGTTATAATTCAGGGTTCACAAAAACGCACACAGTGGAAATCTTCTCGTTTATTTATTCCAAGAGATTAAACGGGAAGAAGAATGCGCCTGCAGCAGGCACGATTAGGGCAATCTGGCAGATTTACACCGCCAGAATTTGACAGTTGCAGGCAGATGTTGCACAACCCCTGGCAGCAGGCCGTTAAACCGTCGCTGGTGATTGTTCTCTGCCGTGCAATTATCTCTAGATTTCTACAATCCAAACTGCTATCATACTTCCTAAAAGCACAGTTCCGAAACGAACTTCAAGCAGACGGTTTTTCTCTCTTTAACTAGTTGGTGTTAAAAACCTGGCTAGTTCAACCCAGATACAGGTAGTAGATATAAGATTACACATTTTAAACTATTCTCTTAAAGTTAACCAGTTTCTGACTAATAACAAAGTTGTAACTACTTTTCTTACTTAACAGTTTTGCAATTATTACAAATTATAAGTTAAGATTTCAAACTATTTTCTTCTTCTTCTTTTTCTTCTTTTTCCATTTTTAATATATAAACATTTTCTGAATTGTCATATTTTTCGGATTCACACAAACGGAGGGAGAGCAGAGATAGACAGACAGACAGACAGACAGACAGACAGACAGACAGACAGACAGACAGACAGACAGACAGACAGACAGACAGACAGACAGACAGACGGACGGACGGACGGACGGACGGACCGACCGACCGACCGACCGACCGACCGACCGACCGACCGACCGACCGACCGACCGACCGACCGACCGACCGACCGACCGACCGACCGACCGACCGACCGACCGACCGACCGACCGACCGACCGACCGACCGACCGACCGACCGACCGACCGACCGACCGACCGACCGACCGACCGACCGACCGACCGACCGACCGACCGACCGACCGACCGACCGACCGACCGACCGACCGACCGACCGACCGACCGACCGACCGACCGACCGACCGACCGATACAGGCATCCAGTCGGATGTTGTTTTGTTTTTTTTAACGACTCTAGCTGCCAGGTTGACCCAGCCTAAAACTGGTACCAGGTAGTAAAGTCGCGAGAAGTAAAGGTGGCTGCTGTCATGGTGACCACGTCACTCGTGGAGTGCTGATTGGTCTAGCGTCCCATGGCAGTGTCATGGTGACCACGTCACCCAGCCCAGCAAGTTCTGATCAGACTATACAATACAGGTCTAGCACCGTGTGCCCAATGCGCGGAAAACGGTTGCTTACTTTACTGTTACTAGCATCATATGCCCGATTCGCCACTGGTGTAAAAAGGCTCCTTAACTTCTTTAGTGAACATCAACGGCTTCAAACGGTTGAAAGGCCGTGGCTATTTCGCTCACATGCCACAAGTGAAAGTGATGCTGCGGATTCCTCAGTTTGAGAAGACGTCAACAATGACTTGGGTTCATATGAGCGGTTGTTTGCCACCACTTTCGTCCAGCGTTGGGCTCAACCGTGTTCTTCAACATTTGTACACCCGCAGACTTGTAACACACGGAAAACAGTTTCGCCGACCATCTGACAGCTAACCAAAAACAGAACAAATGTAGACGGCAGTTAATTTATTACATCCGATGTCACAAAATTAATTAATTTTTTTTTTTTTTTCATCAAAGCTACAGTGCCAGCGTAATGTCACCGCTATATAATTTTTGGGCGGCCGCCTGGACATTCCCCAGTTCCCTTTTGAATTACCATGGTATAGACACACATCAAAACATGGTTGTAAAAAAAAAAAAAACAGGCAGTATGTGATGAACATTTGTATTTGACTTCTTCTTCTTCTTCTTCTTCTTCTTCTTCTTCTTCTTCTTCTTCTTCTTCTTCTTCTTCTTCTTCTTCTTCTTCTTCTTCTTCTTCTGCTGCTGCTGCTGCTGCTGCTGTAGTCCTGTTGTGCAGTTAAGCGTCAGGCGACGAAGAGGCATCGTGTGCGAGCTTTGGCATGTGCAACGTTGATGCTGGAATTCTCGGTCTCCTCGGATAATGCTTGCGTGGTCGACCTTTAGATCTGCTTCCATTATATCTAAGTGACAGTACTCTCTGTGGTCCACCTTTAGATCTGCTGACATTATATCTAAGTGACAGTACTCTCTGTGCTCCACCTTTAAATCTGCTGACATTATATCTAAGTGACAGTACTCTCTGTGCTCCACCTTTAGATCTGCTTACATTATATCTAAGTGACAGTACTCTCTGTGGTCCACCTTTAGATCTGCTTCCATTATATCTAAGTGACAGTACTCTCTGTGGTCCACCTTTAGATCTGCTGACATTATATCTAAGTGACAGTACTCTCTGTGGTCCACCTTTAGATCTGCTTCCATTATATCTAAGTGACAGTACTCTCTGTGGTCCACCTTTAGATCTGCTGACATTATATCTAAGTGACAGTACTCTCTGTGGTCCACTATCCGGTGGCAGTCTTTACACATGTCTGAACCATTTGATCTGTTGTCTCATGATGTAGTTTAGTACTGGTTCCGTCCCATTTTTTTTTTTTCTGATATTGTAATTTCCGACTCGGTCTCTTGTAGTTACATTTGAGATTCGTCATAAGTATTTTCATTTCTGCTGTTTATATTTCAATTGAAGAATTAATTTATTTACTTTAACCCCCCCCCCCCTTTTTTTCCCCGCCCTTTTTGTTTCTAAATGTATTATAAAGTCTACACCAGAAGAGATCCAGGGACATCACCTTCATACTGCCCACATAGGACTTGCAATCGAATCCATCACTCCGTCTTGTCCTGTGCAACCCTTTAAATATCTTGTATAGAATCCAGTCTGGTACATCTTGTCTATCTGAACAGCCAAACAGGCCACTTGTACAAGCTGTTGCCAAAATGATGGAAATGGCTAAGGGCTAAGTCGGGGGGGGGGGGGGGGGGGGGGGGGGGGGGGGGGGGGGGGTAAGGCGGATCTTCCAGAAATTCCCACCCTAGATGGTTTATTTTCTCCTGTGTTAACCGTGCCGTATGTGGTCTGGCACTGTCATTTTGTGTTCATGCGTCAATTGTCTGGCTACCCACCTTAAGCACAAACATTTTTTGAATTTCAACCGATTATGCATTATAGTGTATGCTCAACCATTTGAGAACCCTATTGCAAATGCTCAAGGGTCAACGGTTACTCGCTTGTCACCTCTAATCATCTCCTCCACCCGCTGCACGGACACGTCTGTTGCAATCTCAAAAGGACGACTAGATCGGACTTCACCAACAATCGTAGAGAGTCCTTGAAAAAAAAAAAGATTTCCCAGCAATGCACCACTTCACGGGATAAACACGTGTCAGCATAAACAGGAAGCATTTCCTTATTAATATATGTAAAGGCACAGCCCTTTTGACCCCCCCCCCCCCCCACACACACACACACACACACCCAGCAGCACGTTGTTCTTTGAGGGTACACTCCGCAAAAAGTCGCCATTTTGTTTCTGTGTTGTGAATGCACATGAAACACCCAGCGCCACATAAAGTTCGATGTTGCTGTCACCTAATGACACCTTTAGAAAAACACACTTCATTTTCCTGCCATCCCATAACCATCTGTGACTTACTTATCGAATTGCCCTTGTATATGCGAAGTGAACAGAAGGGCCTGTTACCGAGATCTCTTCCTGCCCTGACCCTGCGAGGCATTCCAGGGGTTAGGAAAAGAAGAAGAAGAATAAACAAAAACAACAGAGACCGTCTAGGCTTGGTTCATCATTGTCATCATCATCATCAAGTGCCTGACCGACTAGCGTGGGCGATGATGCATCTCCATAAAAGAGAAAAGTGAAAGAGGATGAGAATTAGTAGCAGCAGCAGAAGAAGAAGACCAGAGAAAGAAGGAGAAGGAACAGCAACAGACAAAGAAGGAGCATGAAGGCGCGGAGAAGATGATGGCTATAATGGAGGAGGTGAAAAATATGAAGGTGGTGGTGGTGGAGGTTGAGAAGACACAGAGGCAAAAACAGCTGCTCCTGCAGCAGATCCTTCAACGACCACAAAGCACACTGGTGACACACTTGAGCCGCGAGCACCGGCCGCCAATGTTTACCAATAAGTCGGCCTGTTCTCCACATCTACCGTTCAACAAGTCACTGCCGCCGCTGGTCCCGATAAGAAGTCGCGGAAACCGGGTCAGCATTGGCTGTTAATCGAACAACGACCTCCCTATGTTATAAATGATACTTCAATAAACGCCGGGCAGAAACAATAAATCTTGGCCCGGCTTATCAACCGCGTCAGTTACAAATCATCCGGTCACTGCAGATGTGGCAGCTAGGGGATGTGATGTCAACCCACGATGACAACGTTAAAAGGGTAGGTAAACGGGAATCAACGATAGGCAGCGGTGTATCAAGGACAGGGAAAGGTGTATCAAGGACAGGCAACGGTGTATCAAGGACAGGGAAAGGTGTATCAAGGACAGGCAACGGTCTATCAAAGACAGGGAAAGGTCTATCAAAGACAGGGAAAGGTCTATCAAGGACAGGGAAAGGTCTATCAAGGACAGGGAAAGGTCTATCAAGGACAGGGAAAGGTCTATCAAGGACAGGGAAAGGTCTATCAAGGACAGGGAAATGTCTATCAAGGACAGGCAACGGTCTATCAAGGACAGGGAAAGGTCTATCAAGGACAGGGAAAGGTCTATCAAGGACAGGGAAAGGTCTATCAAGGACAGGGAAAGGTCTATCAAGGACAGGCAACGGTCTATCAAGGACAGGCAAAGGTCTATCAAGGACAGGGAAAGGTCTATCAAGGACAGGGAAAGGTCTATCAAGGACAGGCAACGGTCTATCAAGGACAGGCAAAGGTCTATCAAGGACAGGGAAAGGTCTATCAAGGACAGGCAACGGTCTATCAAGGACAGGCAAAGGTCTATCAAGGACAGGGAAAGGTCTATCAAGGACAGGGAAAGGTCTATCAAGGACAGGCAAAGGTCTATCAAGGACAGGCAATGGTCTATCAAGGACAGGGAAAGGTCTATCAAGGACAGGGAAAGGTCTATCAAGGACAGGGAAAGGTCTATCAAGGACAGGGAAAGGCCTATCAAGGACAGGGAAAGGCGATCACAGTCAACAATATTTAAAAGTTACAGCCGAGAGGATCGACCCCCCCCCCCCCCTTTTCCCCCTCCTCCCGCCCCCCCCCCCCCACCCATCCCCCAAACCCAGGTTCGAGACCACAGGTTTAAAGGGTAGTAAAGGAGCCAAAATGTTCTGGCCAGATACAATCTCAAACGCTAAACTTCTTCAAGTCACAAACTAAGAAACTATAGACAGTATGATAACCAAGAGAAGATGGAAATGGCTTGGCCACATTATAAGAATGAATCCTGATATGCCTGCTCTCACATGGATACCATAGGAAAAGAGAAAAAATGGGCGCCCAAAAACAACATGGAGACGAACGATGGAAAAGTGACCTGAGTGTGGCATCTCTGACTTGGAAAACTGCACTGAAGATTGCACAGGACAGGAAAGCCCTCTCTGAAGCCTCATGTGCCACTCATTAGGCATAAGGAGAACTGAAAAAAGGACCCTTTTCCATGCCCTTAAGCGTACTGGGCTTATAGTGCCCTCGGCAGGCGCTGGGTGATGCAGACAACATCATACCGGATGCCCTTATTTCCTGGCGCTAGGTGATGCAGACAATATCATGCTTGATGCCCTTATTTCCTGGCGCTAGGTGATGCAGACAACATCATGCTTGATGCCCTTATTTCCAAGCGCTGGATGATGCAGACAACATCATGCCGGATGCCTTTATTTCCGGGCGCTGGGTGATGCAGACAACATCATGCCGGATGCCCTTATTTCCGGGCGCTGGGTGATGCAGACAACATCATGCCGGATGCCCTTATTTCCGGGCGCTGGGTGATGCAGACAACATCATGCCAGATGCCCTTATTTCCAGGAATTTACCTGGTAGGCATGTGAGGCAGAATCGACCTGGCAGCATTTTTTTCAAAAAGTTCGGCTGCGTTCAGGTTTGATCCCACGAACTTGGGATTCACCTACCAGTGTCTAGCCTCTATATCGCGGCGGCTACCTTTAAATGGTAGGTTAGGGTGTTTAAAGAATAGGTTTAAAAAAAAAGTTAGTAACGTATCATTTGCAGGACATTGCAGAACTGACTAGCATTTTTTGGGCTGTTGAGGTGTTTCCAGGCACATTTTACATTCAGTAGTTTGTCATTGCTTCCTAAACGGTCAGCTCTCGGTACCACTGCCGAAACCAACGCCAGATCGTTCGCAACCAAGAAAAAAATATAAGCAAATGTGTAGACGTTGCGAACGTGCTTCATAATTCCAGGGTGGAGAGTCTGAATTCAGCTCCGAGCGATCTGGCAGCAAATCGCCTTGTTTTGATTTCGAGAACCGCTAGAGCAAGGCAAAAGCAAACTTGTGACATTAAAACTGCCAAGTGAAATCACACACAACCAAAGAAATGTTTGAATGTATGTAAGTTGTACCCCACCAGGACTTCACACAAGTGATAAAAACCCGGTGACACAAAGTGCCACAATGCGGATGAGGATCACCAGTGGAGAGATCCCAGAAACCCTGTTCAGCTGTTAGGCCATATTTCAGGCCCGGCTATATTCAGGGTCCCCCAGCAAAAGCCGGGATGGGGCTTCAAAATATCTAAAAATTGCATCCCACAAGAGGATGACGAGATTGTGTACCAACAAAAGAAAAAACAAAAATGCCGGAGTGGGTTCCATAACGTCCTCTAACGGAACCACAACTAACTTTAAACAATTTAAAGGGTAGGGAAGGTTGTTTATATCAGACAGCTGATGTTTATTGGGTAAGAAAAGATGTCTAAAGGAAAGGTAACGGTGTTAAAGTTTGAGGAAAGGGTGTTTCAAGGATAATTAAAGGTGTTTTAAGGACAGGTTTAGGTGTTTACAGAAAAGGAGCAGATTTTTAACCTACAATTAAAGGTGTTTAAATGACGGTAAGAGTGACCATAGATTACTGAACCCTGGCGCTACATCTAAGAAAAGTTATGCAAGATCAAGAAGCAGACGACAAAGAAGCTGGACAATCAAGGACAATGGCGAGTGTGCGTCCAGAAAAATTATAGCATCAAATACCAGAAGCCTTGCACTAATTTACCTCCTGCAACGCCATGCGTTATGTCCTGGGTTTGCCGACGATGACTAGCAGATACAGTGGCACAGGTCAATGCTCACACGAAGGTATCGGCAGACGTTAACCACCCATTGCACAAAGCTATAAACGACACAAATGGAACGCGTCTCAAAAGAGGCCGCTCTTGGATGGCAAAGGCTGAGGATTTAATTCAGCAGGAATGTGACCTAGACGTGATCAGTCACGGAAAAGAATGGACGAATACACCAGTAGACATGCATGGCATCTCTAAGGTTGTCATCACAATCGGGAGGTACGGCAGGGATCAAATTCCTGCGGCCGTAGACACAGAAGTAAGGGAACTGATAGATCAGCATTCAGACCCAGAAGATATCATCATCTACACAGATGGATCCGTGAAGCGCGGATCAAGGTCAGCATGGGCATACACAGCGCAAAAAATGGAGAAAACAATACATGAGGACAGCGACGCTTACCAGACAACCACGTCAAGCATGACAATGGAAATAGCCGCTGCTTCTAGAGCTTTAGCGTGGGTATCCGAGCAAACCGCCACACAGGCAGTAATTGTCTCAGACTCGATGAATATGCTTCAGAAGATAGCAACAGGTAGTATGCGCTCTGAATGGATAGAAAGCATTCGGAAATCGCACTTAACCTCCGTAACCTGGATCTACACACCGGGTAATGGGGGCGTAAAGGGAAATGAGCGAGCAGACCAACTGGCAAGCACTGCACCAATGATTGCGGGAAAAAGCATGGACAGAGCAGATATCGTCAACGCTGTACGAACTGGGCTAGTGGAAAATGAGGAATCCCTGACACTAACACGATTGCGTGACATGGGAGTTAAGCATGGTGATGCACGTCTTTGCCGTCTTCGGGGCCGAGAAAGGAGACGATATAACCAGCTTCTCATGGGGACAATTAGTAAAAGTACTTTGCAGTGGCTGCTGCTTCGGAGAACTGATCACGCATGGGTATGCCCAATGTGCAGTGACATCAAGTGTGATAACAAAACATAAAATAACATCTTGTAGGAAGTCGGCAGTCCGACACCCAAGTTCAAGGTGTCTCCTTCGTGCCAAAGAACTGCATGGCTGTTGGGTGAACAGTCGTTAACGAAGGCAGGCAGGTCGTTGTAGGGGCGACACCTGCTGGTGGGTGTAATATCCTAAGTCCCTTCCCCAGCTAATAATGACGGTACTGCTGGGGTGGCCGTTTATTAACCCTCATATAATGCTTCAGGTCAAAATGGACGCTAGGCACGGCCACCTTTTTTTCCTGCCAGACGGTGGCAGTTGCATTTTTGCTCCATTTGTAGACTGAAAGGATATAGTTTCGTCGCCCAGCTTCTGAGTTGAGTGCATGGCGTGACACTGTGAGCTACGTGTGTTTTTCATTGGCACAGGAGCGGAGCAACTATGGGGTGACCCGTTTGCTATGAAGCTGAAACTAGGATTACCAAATTACCAGATTACTTGCACTAATTAGGACACCAGTCTTCTCCTTCAGCACTTCGAGCCCTTGATGTTCATTGCTGTCGAACCCTCTACATTAATCTTCAGTAGGTATGGCAAAAGTAGCCTTTTGCAAAATACTAAACTTACCACGCTGAGGGAAGGGTGCGAAAGGTTGAGGAGGATTAAATGAGGCGGTGGTGCTAGCGATGGCCGAGAACGAATGATTGCAATACGGTCTGTCATATATTATGTCAAAGGACTGCATTTAAAATCACCCAGTGGTATCAATGATGATGATGATGATGATGACGTTCAACCCCACTATGACATGGAACGGAGGGATAAACACCCGGTGATACATAGTGCCAACATTCACACGATGATCACCAGAGGACAGGTCCCAAAAACCCCGCTTAACCCATAGGCTAGGTTATATTAGGGCCCCCAGCAACAGCCAGTAAGGGGCTTGAAAACAATCTAAGGTGTCAGGGTCTCAATGCAAATATAAAGTGAAAAATGTCCTTAGAAAAAAACAGCCACTAAATAAATCATCAAACGATTACTGTGAATCTCCTCCACCTCTTGTCTTCTTCTTCTTTTTATCATCTTTTCATCCCTAATTGAGCTTATGCTCAACAAATTTTGCACCAGGCCGTTTGTACACTAATAATATCGCTACTCCGGTAACAAAATACACAAACGTGACAATTACTCACCATCGAACTTCTTGGTTCTAGAGGCGAAATTCGTTTTTAAGATTTTAAACGACTCCTCGAGATGCCTGGCGTGGTCTTTTCTAGTCAAGGTTGACAGTTTCTCCTCCATGTTGCGTGTACAACATGTCTCCGTGTGCGGACATATAGTCAAGTTGACACCTGAGGAATAGAGCGGGTCAATGTTACACTTTGTCAACAAATTTGTTTAGGTTATTATAGGTATGCAGGCAGGCAGAATGAAAAACGGATGAAGAAAGAAGCATCATATGTAGTAAACCAAGTATTGGGAGAGCTAGCGCCCCACCCCCTCCCTCCCCTTAACCCACCTATTGTTTTCTTTTTTCAGCATATGCAATCCCGATCAGCACCGAGAAACATCTCATATAAAGCATATCATTCCCACTCTATTCTACCAGTGCCAGGCGTGGTCATTCACAATAAAATATAACAGAAAATAAGTAACCACGGGGTGAGGAGGGATGCAGGAGTGACCAAAAGAGATACAATTACAAATAAGGTAATAAGAACAAAAGTTGACAGAAAACCCATTCTAAATTACACACAAAGAAAGCAAATCAAATAATCTGCCGATTTAGAGGGAATTTCTTGTGTGCTATACTTATACAAGGCATGCAACAAAACAGGATACGGGAGTAGAGCAGAGGACAGACACAAAACAAGATGCAAAAATAACATGAAAGAAACTTTACAACAACACAATGTGTCGATGGTCGGGGCGGCTAAACGAGCAAGAACAGAACTATTTATCTCCCTCGGCACCGAAGCAGTAAAAGGGGAAGTGAAGAAGAAGAGAAGAAGGCAGGCACAAGTGGGTAGGTAGATAGATGTGAAGCTAGGTAGGTAGGCAGGCTGCCACAAAGGCACGAAGATGGGCATGTAGTCTGGTAGATAGGCAGACAAGCAACACATGTATGTAGGCAAGCAGACAGATTTCAGTAGGGCGGTAGAGAGATGGGTACGCAAGGAAGTAGGCAAGCTGGCAGGTACAGAAAGACAGACCAGTGAAAAACCATTCCAACTATATTATTGTCATATGTTATCAATGGTAAATCCTATTCAACGCCTACGTCTTTTTTTTTTTCACCACCTTCTGATTCACTGTAACTGATAAACGTTACTGTGAGTAGAGTTGTATTGTTACATAGTCTGCATTAAGCCTGATAAACGTTACTGTGAGCAAAGTCGTATTGTTACATAGTCTAAATTAAGCCTGATAAACCTTACTGTGAGCAGAGTCGTATTGTTACATAGTCTGCATTAAGCCTGATAAACGTTACTGTGAGCAGAGTCGTATTGTTACATAGTCTGCATTAAGCCTGATAAACGTTACTGTGAGCAGAGTCGTACTGTTACATAGTCTGCATTAAGCCTGATAAACGTTACTGTGAGCAGAGTCGTATTGTTACATAGTCTGCATTAAGCCTGATAAACGTTACAGTGAGCAGAGTCGTATTGTTACATAGTCTGCATTAAGCTTGATAAACGCTAAAATGAAAAAAAAAATCATTCGCCAAAGACATGCCAGTGTGGCCTTGAGAAACATCTGGTCATGACGTAACAAACTGTTCCAGGTTTGCCCTTCACTGCTTCCTCTCCGTGTGATAAACTGTTTTCTGTCTTCCTCCACATCCGCCTGTACCGTGCACTGTGCATCTTATAGCTGCCTCCGAAGTGGCCGATGCATCACTCATGCATGCTTGTCTGGCAGTTCCTGGAAAGCCTCCCTCCCTGGCGTCCCCCCCCCCCCCACCCCACCAGGAAAACTTTATTCTATGCAACTTATTCCATGGTATCTTGGGCTGAGGTAGCCTAGCGACTAGGTGTTTGCTTGCCAGCAGAAGTCTACGGTTCAAATTCGCACTGACGTGACCCCCCCCCCCCCCCCCCCATCTTTCAAAAGTGGCTTTGGCTTCTAGGTCAAACTAGCCTAAAATGGGTACCAGGAAATGTTATGGGAAGTAAAGGTGGTCGAAGTGATGTCGACCACATCATCGATTGGCTTATAAACAGATAGATTTAGCACCATATTCCCGTTGCGGCATAAGGCGCGAGAAGCGTTCTCTACTCGACTTCCTTGTCTGTGATTTCTGTTTTTGCGAACATAGCTCTCTCGTTATGAAAGTCGTCCCCTTGTGGGATACAATTTTTCGTTATTTGAAGCCCCACCTCGTTGCCGGTTTGGACAGTATTTGGGTCTGTCTGCTTTGATCCCATCAACACTTCAAGAGTCCTTTTCAGGACTACTTATTCATAACTCAACCTTCTGGGATATTGGTTAAACGTGACGAGTTTTTTGTTTACGACGACACGATGAAGGGGTATGCAGGCAGGCATGCAGGCATAAATGTAGGTGAGTATGTAGGTGGGTAGAAAGCTGTCTGGTTGTACTTAAAAAAAAAGGGTAAAGTCGGGAGATGTGAACCAGCGTCATTGCACACGGTTCTAAACCATAAGTGCTCTGCCACCAGTACGGACAGCTGATAAGAAACTGTTTGAGTTGCTGTCCGCACACAACTCCGTAGCTACAGCGACGTTCCTCCATTGACCCCAGAGTGTTAGCTCTGGTACCCATTACCTAGAGGCTGGGTGAACCCTGGGAACCGCTTGGTTTTGAACACCGGAAGTGGGCTGCAGCCAGTCACAGCTGGGTTTGAAAGCTAGTCTCCTATCGACTGCGCTAACGCAGCCCCTTGTCTGGTGGTAGTAGATACAGACATAAAATTACGTCGCAAAAACTGCTAGAAAAGGGTGAGCTAGCAGTGTATGCGATCAACAGACAGTAGAGGATCTGGCGTGGATATGCATCAGAAGAACCTGTTAAACGTCGAGACAACTGGAAAGATCAGTGGAAAAGGGGGCAGAGGCGGAACAAGAGAGCTGATGCTGGATGGGCTGAAGAGATATCAAAGGGGGATATCATCAACAGAGCAGTTCCAAGCAAACAGGGATCGTGATCTGTGGAGATGCATGAGCGCCTACGCCAGTTGGCAGTGCACATGATGATGATAACAGCACGGATGACCATTAAAGCTAAATCGACCTGTTCACAGTTGGTTGGTTTTTGTGATTATACTGTTATAAGAGATCAGCTGGCCTACTCTGAGCTCAACAGAACCCTCAGATACCTCTTACGACATGCCTGGCAAGGTGCCTGCTATTATGCCATGCTTCCTTCAATGGCTCTAACTACACAAAGCCAGTTTCTAGGTACGCCTCTGTGAATACAACTGAGGGTGAGGCCTTCATATGTAATAGATCACGTAGTTATATGAAGCTACTTCTCAAAAGTTACTCCCTCGTCGGTTTCCTTTCAAAAGAGAAATAACAGACTCCGTTATAGGAAGGGCCAAGGGGGTCGACAAGGTCCAACAAGGTCTCTAATGGATATCTCGCATCAACTGAGAATTGTATGTACCCCAACCACTAAGCTGCTAATCCGGTTCACGTTTATCTTTCCCAGCCAGGCCCCATGGTGAGTTCCACAGGGGAAAATTCCCTGCTTCGTTTAAATCCGTTGTATGGGGTGGGGGGGGGGGGGAGAGAGAGAGAGAGAGAGAGAGAGAGACGAGAGAAGGGAAATCCCCAAACATTTTCCCATCCACTGGTGATTACGGACTATAACACAACAGGCGAGGCAATCAGAGGGGCATCCGTTCCACTGACACCCTCCTGATCCACGGCGCTGCCACAACCAATCAACTCGCTCATTCGTGCAAATGGGGAAAGATGTACAGTTCATCAAAACGAACGGAGGTAACAGCAGCTGGCAACAGAATGAAACAAGCCGAGAAGTGCCGGTGCGGCCATTAAACGATAAACAGCCATAAACCTCTGCGGGCTTTACGTCCCCGGTTCTCCCGCCGCCAAAAACCAAACGCAGACGACGTCAATAAAACCGCAATAAAACCTGACTGACGTTGCCGCCTTATCGACATTACAGTAAACCCCTCGATTTTCTATTGACCTTCTGTGGGATGGCAGTTTGTGTGCAATGATTCGGGTTAATCTTTGGTACAATAAAACTCAACAGATACTGCCCTAGGATGTGTTATGAAGTTTTGCATGCACATAAATGTTATATATATGTATATATATATATCTGTATATATATATATATATATATATATATATATATATATATATATGTATGTGTGTGTGTGTGTGTGTGTGTGTAGAGTAAAGGAACCCTTTGTACCCAATTACTCGAACTGGACATGTAGGGCTAGACCTATATTTTATAGACCCATCGAAACTCTGCGGGTGAATAGGTCAACATTAAGCCGACCTCCTTTACTTCCCAGGACTTTAAATGCTGCCGATGTCAGGCTCATAAGCCCTCATTTGGACACCACAGGGGAAAAGATCTCGTGGAAGACCAAGGGAAACCCTACGTAGAACTATCATCAGGGGAGGCTCGCTCATGGGCCACTCAAACATCCAAGACCTACAACGGATTGCAACGGACCGCCGTGCATGGAGAGTCACGACCTCTGCCCTATGTGCCGCACTCGACACAAGAGGAAAGACTATAGATGTCAGGCTGGGAGCCAAGGTCATTTCTGAAAAACATTCAGCTCTATGTAGCTTTGAAGGGGGAGGGGGAACTAACTTGGGGTTCGAGTCTAGCTGTTTCACCCTAGCGGCTTACGTGTGTGTTCAGCATTATACACTTGCATGTGTAAATAAATGTATATGTATGTATATGTAAGTATTTGTATGTATGTTTGCATGTATGTGTGCACGCAGCCGGCCGGCGTAATGCTGATAACATCACCCACCTAGTGCCGATAGTCTGTACTAAATATGGGTGCTCTTCCCATATGCCCGATGCGCCTAGGGTTTAAAAAGGGATATTTACTTTACTATGTATACATGTAGGGAAAGTCACGATAACCGTTCTCCTTGCCACGTTCTGTGGCTCGAAGGGACAGCGTCTGTTCAAAAACTCGTCATGTCTCCAATATAAACCCTGCTAATGAGAGTATATTTTGCAAAAACGACAGCAGAACGTTCATCCTCCCAACTTTCGACAGTATATAGGACTACTAGCTTTACTAGACAAGGGACGGGGGATGGAGGGCGCCCCCGCATGTTGGAAGTCAAAAACATTAAAAGCCCCCAATTTCTGAGTTTGTCACACGTTTTCGGCAAAGTATGAAATCTGACAGCCAGCCTAGAAAGAAGAATGTCGATATAAGTTTGAGGTAACCAAACAATGGAACTCTCAAAGGTCTGTGCATTGCGTAGACACTGTTAGAGTGCCATCTAAAAAAAAAACGAAAGGCAGTGAAACACCAAGGCTTTTTTTTTTTATTCACGGCCAGTGTTGTACACAAATCATTCAACCAATTCATCAAAATAAATCAATGAATCCTTAGTTAGTTAGTTAGTTAGTTAGTTAGTTAGTTAGTTAGTTAGTTAGTTAGTTAGTTAGTTAGTTAGTTAGTTAGTTAGTTAGTTAGTTAGTTAGTTAGTTAGTTAGTTAGTTAGTTAGTTAGTTAGTTAGTTAGTTAGTTAGTTAGTTAGTTAGTTAGTTAGTTAGTTAGTTAGTTAGTTAGTTAGTTAGTAGTTAGTTAGTTAGTTAGTTAGTTAGTAGTTAGTTAGTTAGTTAGTTAGTTAGTTAGTTAGTTAGTTAGTTAGTTAGTTAGTTAGTTAGTTAGTTAGTTAGTTAGTTAGTTAGTTAGTTAGTTAGTTAGTTAGTTAGTTAGTTAGTTAGTTAGTTAGTTAGTTAGTTAGTTAGTTAGTTAGTTAGTTAGTTAGTTAGTTTAGTTAGTTAGTTAGTTAGTTAGTTAGTTAGTTAGTTAGTTAGTTAGTTAGTTAGTTAGTTAGTTAGTTAGTTAGTTAGTTAGTTAGTTAGTTAGTTAGTTAGTTAGTTAGTTAGTTAGTTAGTTAGTTAGTTAGTTAGTTAGTTAGTTAGTTAGTTAGTTAGTTAGTTAGTTAGTTAGTTAGTTAGTTAGTTAGTTAGTTAGTTAGTTAGTTAGTTAGTTAGTTAGTTAGTTAGTTAGTTAGTTAGTTAGTTAGTTAGTTAGTTAGTTAGTTAGTTAGTTAGTTAGTTAGTTAGTTAGTTAGTTAGTTAGTTAGTTAGTTAGTTAGTTAGTTAGTTAGTTAGTTAGTTAGTTAGTTAGTTAGTTAGTTAGTTAGTTAGTTAGTTAGTTAGTTAGTTAGTTAGTTTAGTTAGTTTAGTTAGTTAGTTAGTTAGTTAGTTAGTTAGTTAGTTAGTTAGTTAGTTAGTTAGTTAGTTAGTTAGTTAGTTAGTTAGTTAGTTAGTTAGTTAGTTAGTTAGTTAGTTAGTTAGTTAGTTAGTTAGTTAGTTAGTTAGCTTTCTTATAAAATTTGATGACTGTTGTCTAATAAGCATGTTATAGGAGTCAACTGATTAGGGGTTAGCTTCAGAGTTGAAGTGCATTTGTCCAAGAGGCAAGGAACCAGCAGTCTGCATTCAAATAAACCAGATCTGTAAAACGTATGTGCAGGCAAAGCTCAAGTTCTGGAACAATACTAAAATCAAGAAGTAGACGAACAACCTGGCCTTTCTGCTGAAGTTTACAGATGGTGAATGCGAAGAAGAATAAGAAGTATGTGTTAGGACCGTACTGTAATAGGTAGATGGGTAGGTAAGTTATGTACCTTTGTACGCAGGATGGTGTCTTGAAAGTTCATTCGTAAGTGTTCGTTAAGCAAATACACAATGAAAAGGAATGCTGTGAATTAAGTTATTAAGAAGAATGCTCGGTACTTTAAATTAATACGACTACATCTCGTCGGCTTCGAGATTTCGTAGAGAATTCCTAGGGATCCATGGTGACCAACGTGGTAGTGTAAATTGTAGATTCAGAAAATGCCTGTTGTCGCAATATTGGTGGTGCCATTATGTGATTAAAATTGATCGCGGGTGCAACTGCTGATATGTTGGTGACTTCTGGTACCATCCATGATTAACTGCATTTCTCAAGTCAGACTGTTTGTGTTAGCACTTCGGATGGCTACCGTATGCTTTTAATGCGTGTGTATCCTAGTGCATATGCTGAGACAGCAGTCTGTCAAGCTTTCCACAAGGGGCTATGATAAACATTCTGTGTGTTTTTCGTTGGCACAGGAGCGGAGCAACTATGGGGTGACCCGTTTGATATGAAGCTGAAACTAAGATTACCAGATTAGGGATCCCTGTGGGATTATCTGGACAGTAACATAATGTGGAGAGGGGAGGGGTTACGGTTAGGGTTGGTGGTAAATGAATGGCGACTTGTACTAAGCCTAACCCTAACTCTCCTATACTATGAGAAGTTCTGAGGATTTCCCTACCAAATCTCCAAGTCGACGAGATGTGATCGAATCACATTAAAATATCAAATGCTCCCACGGAGACAAAACTGCACAATTACAACAAGTGACAGTGACGCGACACTGAAGCCAGCGGTGGTAACCGATCCCTGAACATGTCACCCAGCGTCTTGCGCACCAACAATAGGTGCAGTGATTCACAAGTGACAAATCGATGAGTCACCGACGACATTCATCCCTCGCTGTCGAACAGCCGGCTAAATTTGTGCACCGGGAACACAGGTGCTAGAAATCACTGCAGGGTTTTGGGCAGTTGAATTAATAACACGAGTCGGGTTCGTTTCCCAAATACTCAGCGTTTCCCCTAAGCTCGTTCTTTCTACCCAATGTCCCCCTATTTAAGAGACCTACACGTTTAAGGCCGGCCCCACCAACACAGACCTAGCACGATTTTCAGGATGCTTTCAGTATAAGCCCTACCTAAAAGCATAAGCCATGTTTAGCATCGCCAGCTAGAATGCAGGTAGCCAAAAAAGAATAGTAAACCAAGAGATATCTGGTGTTTTTAGTCACCACACGCTAAGGGGCATACTGAAGATGGGATCCGTGCGCTTATGGATTTGTCCGATATGGAGTGAGAATAATTTGTCGATTAACTAATTAGACAAAATCAGAGATTGGTTGCCTATGGTCAATCGAAGTACAGACGTCCTGTTGCGCAATCGATAATAAACGGATGTGGTTCATAATTGGTTTGGAAATTTTTTTAGCAGAGGGCATGGTACCAGGAAGGAGGGGCAGGGGCCGACCAACGCGAATATGGGCACAAGATATAAGTGACTCCTTGGGTATGAAAGTGCATGAGGCGGGAGAAGCTGGCGAAAGACCGAGATTCCTTCAGACAGACCGTGATAAGAGCGACGTTCTGCAAAGGACCTGCTAGATGATGATGGTGGTTCATAATTTAGACAGGTATTCTGGACCTGGAAGGTTATGTCGATGTTGATGACGTTGGCACGGCTGTAATTTAATAAATACATAATTACGTACATAGATAAATGTAAATCTGAGTATCTGAAAAACAAGCTATAGCGCATTTTAAGGGAGAAGTGGATATAACAGGGATATTTTCTGGCGTAGATTTGTAGGCAGGCATTCGGCTAAAGTCTGTCCAGCAGCGCCGCCACAAAGAAAACAATGACGGGATGCGCCCCCGTCCAATAATTTGTAGGCAGGCATTCATACATACATACTATACAGTCTGTCCAGCAGCGCCGCCACATACATAAACACATGACGGGATGCGCCCCCGTCCAATACATCTTCCACATACATACATACGACAAGCTTACATGCTACATATACATGATACATACATGATACATACATACATACATACATACATATATATTCTACATACATAAACAAGTACATACATACACATACATACAACGTACATACACATAGTGGAAGGGATCACGTTATCCGAGCTGCCAATTGGCCGCAGCCCTGAGTCTGAAAGCAATGCCGCCACAGAGAGAAGACGATGGAGCCCCAGTGTTGGTTCTAACACAAATACTAAAGCTGAATGCCTCATAACAAGCATGTCGTAAATGGCGACAAAATTAAAGGTTGCTGACATTGTCGGGCTGAAAGACGGAAATATCGCTGCCTAGCTTTAAACAGCAACAAAGTGTGTCAACTGCCATTTTAACTGTAAATGCAAAAAAAAAGGAGACGAACGGAGAAGGAGGATCATAAGCATCAGCAGCAGCAGCAGCAGCAGCAGCAGCAGCAGAAGAAGAAGAAGAAGAAGAAGAAGAAGAAGAAGAAGAAGAAGAAGAAGAAGAAGAAGAAGAAGAAGAAGAAGAAGAAGAAGAAGAAGAAGAAGAAGAAGAACAACAAAAGAAGAACAAGAAGAACAACAACAACAACAACAACAACAACAACAACAACAATTCGAGCCAGCTCGCGGCGATGCTGGCAGTGAATTAATCCAAACGTGCTGCCAGGAAGATGTATGCCTAAGCTCCACTACGCACGCGCCTCATGACTCACTGACGTCTAATAATGAGTTCCGGGGGTTCCGGGCTGGCTCAGTTTTCGACTTTGATAACCTGACAAGTTCAACAGGCGTATCTGGGTGGGCCAATTTCAAATTGGGGTCCTGGAGTTGTGGGTGGAAGAAACGGTAGTATTTCATGGCAACAAGAACAGTGAAATACAGAGGGTTTGGGGGAAATTTGTGAATAAAACGAAGGCTGTTAAAAGAAATATAAAACGCAAAAGTGAAGCATCTCGATCAGATTAAAAGATGCAACCCTCTCGTACGATCTATGATGGATGGGAAGGCAGGCGAGCAAGAAGTAGACAGAGATACAAGTGGAAGGATAACATTAAGAAATGGATGGAGTTAGGTCAATGTACAGCTAGAGCGAAAGTATTGGAAATCCATAACAGCCAACCTTCAGAGTCGAGACGGCACACCATCGGCGGGCTGATAAACGGGTTGACTGATAATCACGTTGCCGTATGTCATCATGTACATGGGCAGTGAGCTTCTAACTGTCGTGGTTGTTTTCTTCTTCTTCTTCGCGTTCACCAGATGGAAACTCTGGCAGAAATGTTCTGGTTGTTCGCCCACTTCTGGACTGCAGTCCTGTTCCAGTACTTGAGTTTTGGGTAGGCATCCGTTTGACATATCTGACTAAACTGTATGCAGACTGTTGGTTCCTTGCCTCTCAACAAGATGCACTCCGACTGACGGAAGCTCCCAATTAGTCGACTCTTACGACATGCTTGTGGGTAGGCAGTGGGTCTATTCTTGTTTTCCCTACAACAGGGCCCCGGAACCCACACGGGGAGTGGTGGCTGTTTTGATTACTATGACTGGCATTGTTATTATATTTTATTATTATAGGGAGAGCAACACATGGTCTCTACAAAACTGATGAAGTTTTTGTACTGTGCAGAGCAGGAGCTCAGTCTCTACAAAACTAATGAAGTTTTTGTACTGTGGAGAGCAGGAGCTCAGTCTCTACAAAACTGATGAAGTTTTTGTACTGTGGAGAGCAGGAGCTCAGTCTCTACAAAACTGATGAAGTTTTTGTACTGTGGAGAGCAGGAGCTCAGTCTCTACAAAACTGATGAAGTTTTTGTACTGTGGGGAGCAGGAGCTCAGGAGCTCAGTCTCTACAAAACTGATGAAGTTTTTGTACTGTGGAGAGCAGGAGCTCAGTCTCTACAAAACTGATGAAGTTTTTGTACTGTGCAGAGCAGGAGTTCAGTCTCTACAAAACTGATGAAGTTTTTGTACTGTGGAGAGCAGGAGCTCAGTTCCCGGCCTTAACTGTTCTTGGGTCTAGCTGGTCACACTTGACACTGGACACACACAGAAGATTCTCTCCCAAGACTCGCTTCATCGCCTCTCTAGAGAGGGACCATGCACTATATTCAAAGGACTAGGCACAACAGGCTTCGTCAACATATGTTCACATTTTTCAGAGTAGGAAACACGAGACGTTTCCCTGCAGCGCGGCTCCCGAAAATGCTAAGCATGTGTCCCAACACTGTCAACTGTATGTTGACAACAGAGACACAATCTGGCCTCTTCCAACTACACTGAAGACAAGGCTGTATGGTACACGAGAGGATATGGACTGCACGATAGCTTTCATAAAGGCTACCGGCCTCCTGATATAAGTTTTCTGACAAAACGATCTAATTTAGGCTGGGTCATCCTCCGAGACAAAAACAGTTATTTAAAACATTCAGCTCCCAGACGACTCGAACCTAAGACCTGCCATCCGATAGACAACAGTCAAACCACTGCGTTACCGCGACAGCCATTCAGCTCCAGACTACGAGGAATTCGTTCACATCCTGTCTACCTGCGTGGGCGGAATGAATACAACCTCATTAAGCCAGTCGTCACGGAAAAAACTCTTCCCACTTCCCTCCTCTACCCATCTCCACCGGCCTCAAAGCCACATAAATAAAACAAACAGGTTGTCACCAACCCTCCCCCACCACACCAACCCTCCCCCACCACACCAACCCTCCACCACCACACCAACCTGGCAACACCTGATATTTTTAACTTTTAAGATGCAGGAAGGGCGAGCTTCTAGTCTTTACCTTTACAGGTATTTTAACTCGTCCTCGCCCATGCCCGGTGTTCCGCACCTGTTTGTCGGTGACAAGTCTTTTAACTCTGTTCCGTCTAGATAACAGGTGTGTTGTGAGACGCTCAAGATCTCGCCGCCGCTAACTACAAGTGTCTGACCATGTAACAATAGACGTACCGACGGCACAAGAACCCGGTTTATACCGAATCGTTAGCTCAAACACACACACACACACACACACACACACACACACACAAGACAGGCTATAGTGTGTAAAGGACAGGCACGCATAAATGTGGCTGTGTACATCCGTTAAAGGCTGCACGAAGGAAGGTGGGAGAAGAGTCAGCTGGAGTAGAGACGGACATGCCAACAGACAGACAGACAGACAGACAGACAGACAGACAGACAGACAGACAGACAGACAGACAGACAGACAGACAGACAGACAGACAGACAGACAGACGGACGGACGGACGGACGGACGGACGGACGGACGGACGGACGGACGGACGGACGGACGGACGGACGGACGGACGGACGGACGGACGGACGGACGGACGGACGGACGGACGGACGGACGGACGGACGGACGGACGGACGGACGGACGGACGGACGGACGGACGGACGGACGGACGGACAGACAGACAGACAGACAGACAGACAGACAGACAGACAGACAGACAGACAGACAGACAGACAGATAGATAGATAGATAGATAGATAGATAGATAGATAGATAGATAGATAGATAGATAGATAGATAGATAGATAGATAGATAGATAGATAGATAGATAGATAGATAGATAGATAGATAGATAGATAGATAGATAGATAGATAGATAGATAGATAGATAGATAGATAGATAGATACACACGCACACACATATATTAAGTGTGAAACGAATCAGAAAGGACACTGTTAAAGGAGATGTCTGGGAAAGCAGAAATGAACCTTATTAAAAACCCTCAATAAATGATTATTTTCGTCTCACGGAAAGCCTCACGACACGCCCGTAAGCGCCCCATCATACTCAGAGCATAGATGCCTACATGCCTACGATCGTTTTACCTTCAACCCCCCCCCCCCCCCCCCCCCCTTCTTTTCTTGTCTGTTATTTTTAATTTGTCCGAAACGTCTTAGTTTTCTCCTCAATCCCTTCAGCGGTTCTCTTTTCATTATCAATCTCTCTAAACTTTTTTAATGAGTGGTTCCAAGTTTGGAAGTGCGAGGGGGTGGTGGTGTCCGTGGAACAAACTGAAAGGGTCCTGATTTACTTCTAGAAAACATGCTCTTTTTTTTTTTTTGCAATTCTAACGTAGATTTACTCTTCCTATTTTTCACATGACTATTACAAATGGCTAATGAAAGTAGAATATTATACACAAAATGAGAATGAGACAAACACAGTTCTTTGTCATGTGATGACAAAAAGGGCACTGGAGAGATCACTGATAAAAGAGGCAGACCAAGAGAAATGACGGTGGAGGGGGCTTAAGACAGTGACATGGAGGTATATCATCAGAGGAATTGATCCACAACACCAAAGACCAAGATCTGTGGAGATGCATGAACGCCTACGTCAGCTAGCAAGGCACTTGATTAAGATGATTTTTAAAAAAGGCGGATGTATCATAACGAAAAAAAAACAACAGAATAGGACAGGCCTAAGCTGCTTTTTATAAAACTGAAGAACATTTGATGCAATAAAACCACGCCACTGGAGGTTAGCACAAGAATTATCGCAAGCTATTGAGAGCCAGTTTCAACACACGGCTGTGAATGCTAGACAATTAATACACAAGCCGAACAATTTCTTGAGGCCTTGTAAAACACAAACAAAGTAAAGGACCCTTGTCCACGCATATCAGGCGTCTTGGGTGTATAGGGATAGTTAGTTGCGTATCCTTTACAGGACGTTGCAGAACCAACCCTAACAGCCCCTGGCTGTTGTGTGGTTTCTCTAGGCAATTTAATTTACATCCAGTAGTTTGCCATTGCTTTCGGGACAGTCGGCTTTCTTGATACCACTGTCGAAACCAACGCATGGCGCATTGCCTGCAGCTGAGATCGAACCCGGCATCCCGGCATTACGAAGCGAAGCGTTCGAACGAACGAACAAACTTTATTTTCAAAGGGTTACAAATTGGGCACGCAGGCCCGTCTGACATTCGGCCCTTTTAAGCACTCGTTTTTCAGAGTACCATTGCCTGTTATCTAAAATGCATGTTATGGATATAGAATAAAAATATACATTATAGAATATAATGCATCGACTTAGCCACAGAGCCGACATATAGGGATAGACCTATATTTAATAGACCAAACGGCACCTGGTGGGTGATGTGGTCAGCATCACGCCGGCCACCTTTACTTCCCAGGACTGGTACCCATTCAAGGTTGGGTCGACCTGGAAGTCAGGGACATTTTTGAAAAAAAGTTTTGGCTCCCGCCAGGAAGCGAACCCACGACCTTCAGATCCGCAGGCGAGCGTCTAGCCGCTAGATCACGACATCTTGAGGTCTTGTAATATCCGAAAAAGAGCAACCCAGATGTTTTGAAAGACACAAGCATCAAAAAGACAGTCGTTATGGTTTTTTTTTTTTAGAAAGGGAAAGGGGGTGGGGAGGGGAGTGTAAAAAGGCTGAGGAACACTGCTCTATGTCGTGTATGGTTCAAAGATTACCGCTTGTGTCAGGTGTGCCTATGTGACTGACAAATTAGTGAAAGCGTTTAACAATTTCCTGATCGATTAATACTAATAAGATTTCAATGGTGGAGTGTTTATTTCTTTCTAAAGCCTTTTCGTGTTCTTCTCACAGCAGTAAGAGAGTTGCACTGTGTAAGAGATTGGGGCCTTACTACGAAAAATTCTATATAACAGCAGTGGACTTACGGCTAGCCAAACTTCACTGCAGAGAAAGCAAAGAATTTCAATTATTCTAACAATAATGGCCATGTCACCTACAACACAATGTGAAGGCTGGCTAAACGACAGCAGTGAAGTGTATTCTTCTAGGTAACAGTAAATGTACACACATCTAGTACACAAAATAGTGGAACGCGGTCAAGTGAATGTAAACACATTAACGACTTGTAAAGTAAAACAGCGGGCCAAACACACAGGAGACCTGTTTAGAGCAGTGTTCTTCAATCTGCTTACACCCGAGGCCCACTAAAAGAAATGGAAATTGTTTCGCGGTCCACCTAACAGATATCCAAAAGAGAAACAAAAATAAACGTAGAAAGCTTTTATTTGTCAAATTTGTCACAAAATTACCATTTTCAGCCTATGCGACATCTTTCGATTATCACATTTAAGGTGGTAATGCAGGAGACTGCAATCCTAGAAAAGAAAAACCACATACCCTACCCCCGTTATATGACAAGGCAGACATTTTTGGCGGCCCCGCCTGGACCTGTCCGCGGCCCTGGGTGGGGATCTACCGGTTGAAGAACACCGGTTTAGAACACGGAGCGGAACATGGCGGGCCACGGCTGTGCTCTCACGCTGTAATGATACACTGAAAATAGACATGACAAGACAATACAGGAGAACGAAGGGACCTTAATTTCGAAAGGTTGGAAAGTAAAGAGACAATATGTTTAATTACTTATTTATGGCATGCAAGGGGAAAATCGTACTGTAAAAATACCTAGCTGAGCTGCTGTTATTACTACTACCAATACATCGGTCACAGGCGACGGAACATGCGGATTGAAACCTTTGTAGCGCTCCCTACCAACCCCACCCCCTTTTCAAAACTTCTTCGGTGGGAGGGTAGTTAAATTGCTTCTCCTTGAAATGTACTGACCTCCTCTTTTTAAATTATATACACACACTCATATATATATATATATATATAATGATATTTTTCCACAGGAATTCTCTAAACAATAACATTAGAGGGAACCTTGAGATACGAGATAAATACATAAGAGTGTGAATATTGTAGAAACACGAGATATACATGCAGGGCTCAAACCAGCACGTGAAATCCAGAACGAGGGTTATAATGTTGGACTTAGGTCTAATCAGTTAGTATGTGATTCGCAGCCAGAGTGAGAAGCTGTATTTTGTGCGAATGCGACATCGTATATCTGAACAGCGTGGAGGTGATTACATTCGACAAGATGACCGCCCAGTCAGAATCCAGTCAGGTCGACGACTAGCCTGGTGGTGGAGCTGAAGCCAGTGGCCGGAGATGCTTGTTTGAGACCTGTACATGTGGTGTGATTGGGACCTGAAGATTGCAGAGGTAGCGAATGAGAATGATTGTGAATAGCTTTGAGGAACTTTGTCATTGTTACCTGTTAAATATTTGGACATGCCAGAGAGTAGCTGACTGTGACTGGACCAGATTGTCTTCTGGTAGTAATAAAGTTATAAACGGCGATTATCTCCTCAATAACATCTGTTTGCATGAAGTCGCCATGTGTGTCAGCCATAGTACAATCCCCTAGGAAACAGTCTAAGCACACTGAGAAAATATATATGGAGCATATTATTATAAATATTCCGTTTTCAATTGATGAAAGGCGGTTTTCAAAATGGCGAATAGGAGCGGTGTTTATTTCCGCTGGTTGTGATTTCTCTCGATTTGTTCTGTTCTCTAATCGTAGACTGCTATTCTGTGCACATTCCCAACGCTAGGATACTGTGTTTTCGTGGGAGCAGCGTGTACTGTGGTTGTGATACGTCGATGCAGGAAAATGACCGATAGATGTGGCAGCCTCGACCACACTGCCTTCGCAATGTTTTAATCTCGGTGAGAGAATCTCGTCAGCAGGGGACTGCAACTGTCTGAGCAAACTCAATAAAAGCTGTCACTAGAAACGGAATGTGTGTGTCGTTAACTCGTCATCCCCTTGTGGGGTGCAATTTTTAGTTATTTTGAAGTCCCACCCTGGCCTTTACCGAGCGCCCTAAATATGGTCAAATGGCTGAACGGGATTTCTGAGACCTCTCCACGGGTGATCCTCATTCGCATGGTGGCACTTTGTGTCACCGGGTGTTTATCTGATGTACTGGTTGGGTACAAATTACACACACACACACATATATATATATATATACGGAATGAATCATTCATTGTATAGTGGAAAGGAATCGACACATTCAGTTAACTCAACGGTCATGGCCATTTACTGAAAGCCACCCTCTTACCTGTGTATTATTTGTTAAAGCGACAATGAAACTGCGACTACCACCTACGTTAAAACTACGACTACCACTTGAAGCGTAACGACTGCTGCCGCTTTCATTTGTCCACATCATTCCTATCCCTATTTTAATCTAGTATGTCCCCCATTCTAAATTACTACAACGTCACCTAAATTCTGCCAGGCAACGGACACACAATGTCAGCGTGCAAAATGAATTAAAATGCCACCAGGTGAAAAACAGGTAAGAATGCCCAACCAATAGCCCTATAAAGTCCAAGACAGGTACAAGTGGTTTTGACCAATGCCAACACAACCCTTACCGGCGGATATTTGTCTTTCATTAGAGGCCTATTCAGCCTACTCTCTGTGACACAGTGAGCACAACGCGTACTTAACAAGTCTGGTGACAAGTTGCTACGGAGTTGCTACCAAGTGCTTGATTTCGTCACCCCAAGAAGTGGTGTGGTTTGTCACCGACACGTTTCTGCACAATTTCTATTTTGCTGTCATTGAATAGTGCAACGCCTGTTTGATTTATGGCGACCAAGAAAGCCGTGGTGGCCCAGGGGCTAGACACTAGCCTGTCGACCTAAAGCGGTTGTAGTCCGCACCGGGGATAAATTTTAAAAAATGACTATGGCCCCCAGGTCGACTAAGCCTAAAACAGGAAGTTGGTAATGCCTTGAGAAGCCAGCGTGCCGCTGACAGCAGCACTCAGTGTGTGACGACTGCTATAGAAAAATATGAGTGGCCCACCATTTACCCGATACGGCACTGAGTAAAAAGGATCCTTTTCTGACATTACTGCAAAATACGAGGCAGACTTTACATCCTAAGGTTGCGATGACCAGCTCCCATCCTGGCTGTGGCTGTTTCCCACACGTGTGTCACCACTGTTGATCCTCTCTCTGTGGCACCAGACACACACCACCTTGAGTTATTGATTCACTTACTCGCCGTGTGCCAAGCAACGGGGAGAAATCGAACCGCGCGGTCTTTAAAACAAGCTAGTAGTCAGCTGCCCAAACAAAACAACAAAATTCAGACAGATAAAATCAACGTTGCGGCTATAAAGCCTTCATCGGTAAACAAAACAGGGACAATAATACAACTACGTATAAAACTGTCTTTACTGCTGCATTTCTTCTGTAGCAAACGGGCTTCGTAATGCCAGGGTGCCGGGGTCGATCCCACCTGGATGCGATTTGGCAATGACTGCCTTGCATTGGTTTTGACAATATTATCGACAGCCGACCGCACAGAAAGTAATGGCAAACTATTAAAGGTAAATTTGCATAGAAAAACCACAACAGCCACAAAATGATGGGGCTGGTACTGCAACGTCATCCCGTAAAGAATACGCAACTAACTCGACCGTCTGTGTATACCACTTGTCTGGCTGTGCAGGACAGAGAGATAAATGCCGGATGTCAGGTGCTGTAGCTACGAATTGCAGGTAAGAATTTTTTTTTTTTTTTTTGCCCCCGACAGAAAAGTCTGCATCCCTTACCGACGATGAGCCTCTTATCTGAGGGCCTAGAATTCTAACCACTCGGCAAGACTGCAAATGCAACTACTTAAGACAAACAACGCTGCGGTTAGAAAGACTTTCGACAGCATTGAGTAAAACCCAAGGCAATGAAGCAGTAAGGTGATAAGAGTGTGTGTTTGTTTTCTCCGTCGGGGGCTGAATTAAACACCATAACCTGCACAGTCCGTGGCGACAGCACTAGCAATGCGACCATGAAGCCTCAGACCCGTGACTTCCCTGTCTACATCGAACTACAAAGTGGTAAACGCAAATAGTTTCACAGTTATACACTTGTACAGTTTGAGTTCTCCGCGGATTTGAACAAAGATGTCACGGTCAACGCGTATATCCAGTAACAAAATCTGGTCAACTGAAGCTGATAAGAGAGGCGGGAAACAGACGAGGCAATTAACAAGACCAAAGCTATTATTATCACTTAACAGTGGCCAGCCCTTCTTCACCGTGAACCTGTATGGAACCAGACATGATGCCAGACCAATGAAACTGATGTGACTGTAGTATACGTACATGCAATGAAACGCTCATTGCCAAAGAAATAAAGGAATAACAGAAAATACACATAGAAGGGAATTAGAAAACGACGTAAATACAACAGAGAATGCCTAATGTGCAGTGACATCTACTTCGATTTCACAACACAACAACGGTATGACGCCATTTGTACTGCATGTAACGACAAAGAGTTTGTCGATTTATAGTTCGTTTCAAAAGTCGTGCCCTTGAGATTTAACACAATTTTCGAAAACTCCTGAAGAGATCAACGTGAACTGTTGCATGTATTCTTAGATTTCCCATGTCCTTATGATTTTATCATTTACAACTGCACACAGATGCTGCTGTTTTCTTGAAGCGGTGACTTTGATCTTCCTTGGACTAATAATTTGTGTACCCCTAAAAAAAGAATATACATGAACACTAACAGATTACGTTAATGTAATATGCATATGAATTAAGTTACATTAATGTAAAGGAGACTATCGCAGTAAATAACGCATGCACTTCACTATTCAAACCGACTATGCCTTCATTTTTCGAGCGGATTATCTTTAATTAGCATACAATTTGATATTTTGCAAAGTACGCGTTTTTCTCTATTTACTGCAAAAATTGATTGTTTTGAATCGGTGCGTGTGTGTGTTGTTTATTTTTATGCCCAGCAAAAATGGCGAAATGAAAACTAGATGTTTGTTTACTTTATTTTTCTTTACCTACAAGGACATGATCACTAACAGGTTGCATGTCAAAATCCAAAAATTTACTGTGTGATAGATTATTAAAGTTGGGCACAATATTTTAGAACGTACTACTGTATGAGTTTTTGCGCTACTGTGGAGTACATGCTAGCAATGAAGAAAAAGAAATTAAAAAAAAAAAACACACACGAACAGATAATTACAACCAGACATTGGTCGTACGTGAATGTCAACATAGCTACAAGTGAAAGAAAGTAAACTAACCCAACACACCGATTCCCCGTGTGGGTTTCGTGTCTCGTGAAGAAGCATTATATCCCTTACTGACCTACCAACAGAGGCATCCTGCAAAGTCAAGATGTATCTGTCAGAGAGGCAGGGAATCAAGTGTCTGCACACACAAAAGTGAAACGGATGTGAACGTATCCCTCGGGTTCTGGAACAAGACTCAAGTCCCGAAGTGAACGAACACCCAGAACTTTTAAAGGCGGTGAACGCAAAGATGGATTTTAAAAAAAAAAACACATACCAATGACTAGAAAGCCCAATGAAGGGAAAGAAAAGACGCAAAAATACAACCGAACATTTATAGATAAAAACCTAAAACTGATTAAGCCAACATTAAAAGTAACAGAAAAAGATAGCATAACAGTTCAAGAACAAAACAGTTCAAGTCATACGTTTCTCACTGAGCAAAACGACAAGAGAAAACGGAACAGAAAGCTGGTACATGACAGAATTCTTCCTTTCACGTTCTCATCGTAAACTATTTTTTTTTTCTAGAATAACTTTAGTTAAAGAGAGGAAAACGTCTGCTGCTGCTTGGCTGGCTCAGTTCAGTCATAAATGTCGACAGAGCCTCTATATTACTTAACCGAGGCTTGCTAACAAGCCTCATAAAACTGTCGGGTGTTAATGGGGAAAAAACTCGCTCACAGGGATTAATTGTCGCCAACAAAATTCCGCAATAGATAAGTGATGCCGGCGGGGAATGTTTAGTTCCTGTCGAGATACATAACGCAGAATTTATGCCTAGATCGGAGTCTGAGTTTATGCGCGTAGATCGGGGGTTCGGAGTTGTTTATTATCAATCTGCTGATAAGGAGATGTATGCATGCACTGTCGGTCGAGGGGGGCCGGGCAGCGAAGTGTTTAGTTTTACTGCACTGGGTTAGTGCAAGAGGTAGATTTTTAATCCTGACATTCCCCCCCCCCCCTCCCCCCTACCCCCGGATCGTAGGAAGGGAGCTGAGACCGCTCCAAGAGTCACCAATAAAGTGTGACAAAATGGCATAATAAATTTTTGTTCGAATTTATATATGTGTGTTAGGGGGGTATCAGCTCTGTGGCTGAGTCGATTCGAACGCTTCGTAATGCCGGGGTGCCGGGTTCGATCCCAGCTGCGGGTCATGCGCCTTGTGTTTGTTTTGACAGTGGTATCAGGGAGCCGACCGTCCAGGGCAATGGCTGGTTGTAAATTTGCCTATAGAAACCACACAACAGCCAGGGCTAATGGGACTGGTTCTGCAACGTCCTGTAAAGGATACGCAACTAACCTCAATTGTTAGGGGGAGGATGGGGGGGGGGTTGTACGCACCGGACACCACCTAATCTTGCTACACCAACACCCCCCCCCCCCCCCTCCACTGTCACCCACTCCTACCGGCCAGCTCTGTTACGGAATCGAGCCGGTCACCTTCTAAAAGCTGCAGAGATCTCTATGAGAAAGCATTCCTATAAATATACATAGAGGGGAACCATTTGAGAAAGCAGAGGTGGCGAGACGGTTGTCAGTCCGAACATGTTACCCCACTCTAGGACAATACAGGTCAACGGCTACCATGTGGCAGATCACGTGACGACAACGAAATAGAAAAAGAAGAAGAAGAAGAAGAAGAAGAAGAAGAAGAAGAAGAAGAAGAAGAAGAAGAAGAAGAAGAACTGACTGTTAAGAAGGAGTGGTAAAGAAAAGGAGTTTTAACCTCAGACACTGAGGGCGAAATAGTATGCTAATGGTTAGTGTGCTGGCACTAACCCCTGGTTGGCTCCTACGCCAATGTTCGTCTCTATCTGACTGCCACAAGCTAATTCTAGGCACGTTCTGCTTTGACTCATTATTCAGGGGTCTTGTAGAGTCAATTCTAGAATGCGCCTTACTGCGTCAATCTCTAGTTCCAAACAAGTCCGTCTTCTCAAATCCGATGTCTAGCAGTAGGTGCGTGTGCCTGAGAAGTTTCTGGTTTTAAAACTATAGACACATCATAGATCTATATTTTCACGAAGACCAATATAAATAACGAGCTAGTTTAAGCCTTCACAAATATGCTGGGTAAACTCTCTGTCTCCTAGAAGCCGCTAACAACAAGAGATTACAATCAACAGTTACTGTCGTTGCTGTTGTTAAAATGTCTGTGGGTGTGTAATCGAGGCCCAAAGGAGAAACAAACAATAGTGACGCTGTAAGATAACACGCATTTGGTAAGAAGTGACTAAAGAGAGCTGCAGTGAGACAGGTTTCTGCATTCGGCAGAAAAATAGTTACAACGTGTGACCAATGGTGAACAAATCTCCTGGAAACTTAGATCAAACATGAGATGCCTGATGGTTATGTCCTACTGTGGGATGAAAAGACGGAGAAGGGGTAGTAAGAAGAGAGAGACATAGGGCTCGGTTTCTCTCCGTTCATCTACACGGCATTTTTTCCAATTTATGACAAAAATATCACTTTTTCAATGTGTTCGTTTTTGTAAAGTTTGGCATTCGTAGAAAAGATTACACACAAAATTTATGTCATTTGTAAACAATTTAGCTTTGAAAAGTTAATACTAAAGGCACCAACCCATGTACCTTTTTAAGATAAAAAAAAGTGTAAAAGTCAGTTTACACACATCTCTATATTTCTGTTTGTTGGGCGTGTGAAATCCTAAAATCAAAGACTAGAAACATGAAATTTAGCAGGGATACTCCTTAAACAATATTATAGGGATTGGTTTTTTCAAAAGTAGATTTTAGAAAGTTTTTGTTTTTTAAAATTTGATGGTCTTATGGTGCAAGATTTTTTTTTTACTTTTTTTTTAACAAACCTACATTTTAAAATTCTACGAAAAATATTTTAAAACATGTTTAAAGTAAATAAACTACACCTGTACCACTAAATAGGATAATAGGTCCTGAATCTATCATCTATTCTTTAATACGTATGTTTGTTTTTAAAACTTTTGGATTCTAAGTACATGTTGCCTTTTCCCACAAGTTGGCGGCTATTGTCATGACAACCATGATTTTTTCGCACTTAATAGTATGCAAATGTAATAACATGTATCCCTTCAAATTACTATTATAAAATAATTGCTCTAACTCTGTAAAAAAAAATTTTTTTTTTGGGGCGTAGTGACCCCTTAAGATTTAGCACCACAGCATTCAGAACAAGCCCATAATAGTTCCGTTTCATACTGATGGTACTCGTCATTTGGTTAATTACTTGTCTTGTCTTAACTCTGAGTTTCGAGTGAACCCAGAGCCCACAGTTACTCCTCGCTGTAGCATTCTCTCCAGGAACGGATTTTCAATATCTTCCATTTCACCTTGTCCCAAAGGTTTGAGATCACATCTGCCTTGTGCAGTTGCAGTACACATCCAAATAGCGCCTTTCCAGCCAGCCTATCTGTCTGCTCATTCTCTGGATTGATACAGGGAATTACATAAGAAGAAAACCTGACTCCACCTTCCTGAGCATGTTTTCTGTCCGTTCTCCCACAGAAAGCGTCGCACACAACACGAGACTCCGTAGTTAGTGACGACCCCTGCCCTCCCCCCCCCCCCACTCCGTGATTTCCACTCCGCATGTACCCACGAACCAAACAACAGAATCTGAACTCCAATCCACGGCCTTGTGAGCCCAAAATAGTCTTCCCACTTGGTTCTAGAGGCACTAGTTGCTATACAAAAGCTCTACTCAACTCCACTGCAAAGGACCATGTGTACGCTATTGGCGAACTGGGCATATCTTGCTAGACTTGTGTGTATACACCGGTACTCGGTGGCTCATGTAGTCGCCTGTTGCCTTCACTTATAAGGACATTACCTGCTTTCCAATGTAGGTCTGGTCGACCTGGAAGCCAAGGTGAGCCCTGGGAGAAACACCTCCAGGATACGGATTCGAATCTAAGACCTTCGGGCCAGCAAGCTAGCGCCTAGCTACTACACTGTGGCGACTACCAACCTCTGCTATCCAAGACAGTAGTTGCGGAACATTCTTTAATGACCTAAAAGCTGACTATATACAATATCGCCAGCCCTGGTCAGGCAAACTTGGCTTTCAATGGCTCCTGTCAATCTTGGCTTTCCTGTCAGCCTTTGTATAGGGAGGCGCTGTGGTGAATCTCCACGTATATAAAATAGATTCTCTGTAAGAGTGGGGGGGTGGGGGGGGGGGGGGGGGAACAATTCCGTCATTTCTACATATTCTGGTTGCCCGGTTAAAACAGCGAAATGGTTAGTGCGCCTGCCAGACAAATCTGAATTCTTCTACTTCAGCACTCACCCCTAAACGCACAGCTGACACGTTGTGTTGTGGTTCACAGCAGGCTGCGATATCTGCACCTCTCGGCCCAACACACACGATTTTAAAGCAAATTCTTAATTAATCGCCTTTTAATATATGCTTTTTAGGGGACACCCCCCCCCCCCCCCGCCCGTCTGTATGCGCCCTAGTTTGTGCATCGGACTATTTGAGAAGGTAAGCATCCCCATGTCATAATCAACCACTGACAGGATCAGGTGCTGATATAGTATGAAAAGTATTTTCTGCTCTATGTCAATTGCAGCCATAGTCTTAAGTGTCTTTTTTGGCATCTTGCCACAACACTCTCCACATGGACCTTGAAGGACAGGCTCCTGTCAACTGTAATTCTTGGATACTTCAGTTTGCCCGCTCTATTGATATTTCTACCATCTATAGTGAGACTTGGGACATTAGCTTTAACGATCATGTTGTTCATAGAACACCACAAAACAGACGCCTTTTCCGGGTGGACGACAGCCCTCATTTCTGTACACGACTCAGTCACTATGTCTACTGTCGCTTGTAGCTCCTGAGGCTGTTTGTTCCCTCTCTTCCCCCTGCCTATATGCAAGTATATCATCCGCAAATGTCAGTTTCCTTCCAACTCCTGGTGCTTCTAGGCTTGCAATCTTGCTCGTATACACGTTAAAGAGATGGCGGATCCCTGTGGGAGTCCTGGAGCCGAACTGCATGGTTCTGAAGTCCATCAGCCAAGACAGAGAGCAACCCAACGTGAATAGAGGACAGCTGCAACCCAATTAACCCGCCATGGACTGACCTCCTTCTGTTTCAGTGCAGTGATTAAGATGACGTATCTTACTCTGTTATAAGCATCCTTGAGGTCCAGGGCTAAAAAAAAAGTATAAACCTAAAAGTCTATCTTCAAAAATCGAATTAACAGGACACAACAGTTCCTGATAATAGTGTTTGGAGTTCGTCTTTTTGATCATTTTTTTTTTTTTAACTTGGGTGGACGGGGTGATGGTTCTTGTGAGGGGCGCCACATGACAAAGGCTAAAATCAGTGAGTCTAGGAATGTCTGAAGAAAGGCGACGAGACAGGTAAGTGACAGCTAGCAATTCCCAACGGTATTATCTGGTATAGTGATATCTTTATCCTCTAAAGTACAGTACAATATCACACTTGGGAAGTAAATGTGGCTTGTGTGATATTTATTACATCACCCATCGAATACCGTCTTCAGAAAGGAATGCTTTTACTGCTTTATTACACAATGTTCTATATGGTGTATGTTTAATGACTGTAGACTTGTTAAAATCAATTATTTGCGCACCGTAATTAAATATGTGTATTACGTCATGCAACCTTTTTTTTTAGAACATCACTGTGTTTTAGTAATTGATCTTAGCTATATGGTGTTTCTGTAACACTGCTTTATACCAGTGTTTTAGTAATTGATCTTAGCTATATGGTGTTTCTGTAACACTGCTTTATACCAGTGTTTTAGCAATTGATCTTAGCTATATGGTGTTTCTGTAACACTGCTTTAATACCAGTGTTTTAGCAATTCATCTTAGCTATATTAGTGTTCTGTAACACTGCTTTATACCAGTGTTTTAAGCAATTGATCTTAGCTATAATGGTGTTTCTGTAACACTTGCTGCGTTATAACCAGTGTTTTAGTAATTGATCTTAGCTATATGGTGTTTCTGTAACACTGCTTTATACCAGTGTTTTAGTAATTGATCTTAGCTATATGGTGTTTCAGTAACACTGCTTTATACCAGTGTTTTAGTAATTGATTTTAGCTATATGGTGTTTCTGTAACACTGCTTTATACCAGTATTTTAGTAATTGATCTTAGCTATATGGTGTTTCTGTAACACTGCTTTATACCAATGTTTTAGTAATTGATTTTAGCTATACGGTGTTTCTGTAACACTGCTTTATACCAGTGTTTTAGTAACTGATCTTAGCTATATGGTGTGTCTGTAGCGAATACATTCTTTTTTACAGAGTTGGCGAGCTGGCGTCACTCCCAACTGTCCCCTTTTCTCGTCCGGACTTGGGACTGGCACTTTAAACACCCCCCCCCCCCCCCCCACACCCCCCCCCCCCCAAACAACGCTAAAACCAACGGCAATGAGAACGGCTACAGAAATCTGCTGGGCTGGATTCCATTCACGATACTGAACTGATTGCACAGGATAGAACTGAATGTCTCCCGTGTGGGTTCTGAGGCCCATTGTGGGGAAAGCCAGCA
This sequence comes from Candidula unifasciata, assembly GCA_905116865.2. NCBI lineage: Eukaryota > Metazoa > Mollusca > Gastropoda > Stylommatophora > Geomitridae > Candidula > Candidula unifasciata. Next base: position 91,448 of record CAJHNH020001939.1, on the reverse strand, counting down.
AAGACCCAGTACCTCCCCCAACAAGAACGTCGCTGGAGTAGACTAAATGGCTACCTCAAGCCGTAGCGCATTTGTCCGAGCGGCAAAAAACAACCAGCTGCACACAAGTAAGCCAGTAAAACGGATGTACACGCAAAATTCATTCCCTGACACAAAGACAATGGAAGAACAACCAGGACTTTCTGCCATAGCTTACATCTGTTGAACAAAGAAGAAGAACAGAATAGAGGAATAGACTCGAACCTTATGTGACATACAATGGCAAAACAGTAGGATAACGAATGTATGAATGAATGAATATTTGCGTTACCTATGAAGCAAAACAATTTCTGGTTGAGCATGTGTTCCTTAATGGTAGCAGGTATTCGAATGTGGTTGTTAAACAATGAATTCTTTTCTGATACTCAAGTGTTTTATAATAATACTGTTAGTAATTTAACCAGTAAAATCAACTGTTAATAGAGCTGTAATGTGGGGGTAAAGTAACCAAAATTAGATACAATATAGCAATATATGTTGCATTATCTCCACAGACGGTAATTAGAAAAACCGGAACGGTAATATTTTTTAAATAATACAGGCTTTACAAATACACCCCGTATATTGCTGCTTATCACAAATGAAAATTCTTAAATTAAATGCTTCATCAAACATTACAATGCTGCCATTTAATGTTTACCACATTGAAAAGGCTCAGGTTTTGAACTGTCATACGTTACAGTGAGTTTCAAATCTCTAGCACATATAACAATGCTTTTATTTATACTTTAGCACACACTGGTGCTCTTATTCAACACTCTCGTATACAGTATCGTTAGTTCTCTAATAATACACATTAGAGGGGTACAATTCACTGCAGTATTCTCAACACAATGTCTATTACTGGCCCCTTCTTGGATTAGCACCCCGGAATTTTCTTGTAATTATTGTTATCCTCATGTTTTAATCTACACATAATGATGGTCTACCAAGTTATGTTCCTCGCAGATTATTTATGAGTAACATGCTCAAAATGTTCTTCCCAAATTTCTTTCCTCCACACACACAAAAAACAGCCTCTCAACAAATTATAAGAGGTCTGATCGCGCTGAAGAATTACGTGTTTACATTCAAATTATGTTGAGTAATAATAGAGGAGAACTAAGTTTTAACTGAAATTACAGGTTTAAAATTATAAAACAAACCTGCGTCTTTACGTTACAAGTATGTAGAGTTATATTACAGGAGAACTAAGATATAGCTTATCACAGAGGAGTGTCACAACGGATAAATAGAATACAGTATAGATTATCATAGAGGAAAACTCGGGATAGCTTATAACATGAGAACTAGCATATAGAGTATAACAGAGGAGAACTAGGGCATTGCTTATAACAGAGGAGAACTGGGGCATGGCTTGAAACAGAGGAGAACTAGCATATAGAGTATAACACAGGAGAACTAGGGCATGGTTTATAACATAGGAGAACTAGCATATAGAGTATAACACAGGAGAACAAGGGCATGGCTTATAACAGAGGAGACCTAGCATATAGAGTATAACAGAGGAGAACTATGGCATGTCTTATAATTAGGGCTGTACCGAATAGTGATTTTCACTATTCGGCCAAATACGAATAGTTGGACCAATTATTCGGCCGGATACGAATAGTGAATCATATTCATCAAGTGCTTTGCCGACTGGCATGGGCGATCATGCCTCTCCACAATCTGCGATCTCCTGCAGCATGTATTAGTTCGTGTGCTGACACGCCTCCATGCCATACAACAAGACGGTCAAGAATCTTCTCTCGTTGTCTTCCTCTATCCCTCCTTCCACAAATCTTTCCAGTGGTCACCATATGTTCCATTTTCCCTCATCTTATTACATGGCCGAAAAATGATGACTTGTCTCCTGATGTCTGTGAGTAGTTGTCTTCGGGCTCCCGCCTCAGTTAAAACCTCTTGGTTGCTTTTTTTTCGGCTGTCCAAGCTATTTTAAGCATTGTTCTGTAAAACCACATCACTGAGGCCTCAAGAAATTGGTTGGCCTGCCTACCGATTGTCCAGGACTTACAGCCATATGTTAAAACTGGATGTATGCAGCAAGCAAGAATTCTTTTTTCTAACCTTCAATGACAAAGATATATTGCATAAGATGTTCCTCATTTTATAAAATGCAGTTTTTGCTTGTCCTATTCTGTTTCTTCTTCAGTAATTCATCTTCCATCTAATGTTATCCATGTGCCCAGATACTTAAATTTCTGTACTTGTCCCAAAATAAAACCATTGACTTTTATTACAAATTTAGGAATAATTATTTTCTTTGATACCACCATTATTTCTATCTTTCCACTATTCAAACTGAGGCCCATTCTTCCACTTCCGTGTACAAAATAGATCTAAAAAAAAAAAAAAACATCGATAATGTCAAATGTACACTTGAAATTTTACTTCACAAAATGTAGTACAGAATAGTAAACATTTGAAAACATTTCATGTTTTGCATCCTTCAGTCAGTCAGTCTGTGGTACCTAATACCTAAGAATGAAAGTATTCTTAGTTTTATAAGAAGTAACTAAACTTGTAAATTGTCGCTGACAGCTTAGTTAATCCATGAAAGCTGCATTAGCATTAGGGCAGCTTCTTGTCTCACTGAAGGTATTTCCATCTGTACTGAACAGACGTTCACTTGGTACGCTCGTAGGGGGTGCACAAAGATAACGCTTGGCAGTATGAACCACGGCCAGCTCCAGATTTATATATACAGCCGGACGTGTATGAACTAAGGTGGGAAATCTTGATATGTTTATTTTCCACCAGTCCAGAAACGGGTGTAAGGTAACCACTTTTCGTATTCGGCCCGACCGCAGCTATTCGGCCAAATACCGAATAGTTATTAGGTCCACTATCGGCCCCGAAGCGAATACGAAGCGAATATTCGGTACAGCCCTACTTATAATAGAGGGGAACTAGGATATAGCTTTCTTATAGCGTTTTTCCTTAAGAGGGCGGTTCGCGGCTAATGGGACCCCGGAACCCACACCAAGAAGGCATGCATTCAATATATACAGCTCCGTGTGTGAGATTCAGGAGACTTGTCGGCTGTTTGAGGTCTATGGAGCAAGGGTATCAGCAACAGCAGAGCGTTAGTGGTGGTGGCAGTAGTAGTAGTAGCAGCAGCACCAGTAGTAAGTATGGTAGTCGTAGTAGTAGTAGCAGCACCAGTAGTAGCAACAGCACCAGTAGGAGGTATAGTATCGTAGTAGTAGTAGCAGCAGCAGCACCATTAGTAGCAGCAGCAGCACCAGTAGTAGCAGCACCAGTAGTAGTAGAAGCACCAGTAGTAGTAGCAGAACCAGTAATAGTAGTAGTTGTAATTTACCAGAAACATTTGGGGCGGGGTGGGTCAATGATTGATTTCTGTTTTACTGTTTTCATCCATCTTGACGGCAAGTCGTCTGCCGAGCCTGCCGTACAAAACACGAACTCTGTAGCGGCAGAAGAACGGGTTACACATGGCATGAGAAAGACCAAGAAGCAAACTGATTGATAACGCCAACAGCACCTTACAACGTCACTGGCCACAGCAACACACCTGGCATGGGGTCATTCACTGCAGCTCCCCACATCGCCTCAAGCAAGGCCTAAACCAGAACCGGAAACAAAACAGTTCCTCTGGGGGTCCGATGACAGTGGTCACTAGAAGAGGAGTGGCACGCAAGACAAGCAACTGGACGTGTCCGCAATAAAAGAATCTCTTGACCGGACATATGCCGGCTGGCGTAGCACACGTCACAAAGGTGTGTCATTTTGTCAGCAGTCTGAAATTAACTCCTTCAGTTCCACGCAGGTTTACCCTTTGAGTCCCAAGGAACACATCATACGTTCATAGGTTCCTACCTTGAAGCCCATTGCACGCATGATGCGCCGACTTTGTGTCTCTTTTTGCTATCCCGTGGGCATGTGATGCTAAACCCTCTGGGACTCAAAAGAGTAAACTCGTTGACTCCTAAGTATCTTTTACCCATAGTAATAGTTGTTTAGATACAGAAGTTTTGTATACCTACACTAAGGCACCAAAAAGATTAAAGTAACATTTGGGTTAACACATGTTATTGCAAAAGTGACACTAGAAATACTATGTTAAGAAAAGGCATTTAGTATGAGGAGTAATGAATAAACATCACAGTGAGTTGACTGGGACTGAATGAGTTAACTGTGCATCCGGCATATAGTTCTAAGCCATATGTGTACAGACCAAGCAGCACTCGATACGTGAAGTGGTTAACATCATGCCAACCACCTTTATTTCCCGTGACACTTCCTAGCACCTATGTAAGGCTGAGTTGTCATGTGAACCATAAATGAATACTGAAAATTCACCTCGATGAGGATACGAATCCAAGACATTACAACTTCTCCCTCTACAGCACCATATCGCCTCTCCCTCTACTACACCATATCGCCTCTCCCTCTACAGCACCATACCCCCTCTACTACACTATAGCCCCTCTACTACACTTTATCCCCTCTCCAGCACCATATCCCCTCTCCCCCTACTACTATATCTCTTTTCCCTCTACAGCCCTATATCGCCTCTCCCTCTACAGCACCATATCCCCTCTCACTCTATTACACTATATCACCATATCCCCTCTCCCTCTACAGCACCATAGCCCCTCTCCCTCTACTACACTATATCGCCTCTCCCTCTACAGCACCATATCCCCTCTCACTCTACTACACTATATCGCCTCTCCTCTACAGCACCATATCCCCTCTCACTCTACTACACTATATCCCCTCTCCCTCTACAGCACCATATCCCCTCTCCCTCTACTACACTATATCGCCTCTCCCTCTACAGCACCATATCCCCTCCTCCCTTCCCACATTTGTGTAACCATGTATATCTATTCTCTGCTGAAGTCTGTGTTTAAACATGGCATATTATTCCAAATTTACTATTATATTTAATCACCATTCAACACAGTGTTGTTATGATTCTTGCTATTTTATTATTAGGCTCTTAAACTAGGATTATGCATCTTGAGGCTGAGACCTAGCATGTCGTTCCAAAGATTTTATGTTGGAATCCGCCTCCAGTCGGGAATTATTTTTTTTTTTTTTATTATTATTTTTATTTTGGGTGGGGGAGTGGAAATTGACCTTTCCATGATCGATCGACCCAGTCACAAATAGGCACCTGACTTGGAAAGCAAAGGTGGCCGCCGGCTTGATGCTGGCAAGATCACCACCCAGTGCCGACTGGTATATAAAAAAACCTAGCATCAGATGCTAGAATCGAGGCACCTCTGATGTCTTCTTCTTCATTCTTCACATGCAGCAGTTGTAAACTCTGGCGGAAAGTTCTGGTTGTTCGTCCACTTCTGGACTGCAGTCCTATTCCGGAACCTGAGTGTTGCATGTGCATCCGTTTTACAGATCTGACTCATTTGTATGCAGACTGCTGGCCTCTTGCCTCTCAGGCAGATGCACTCCGAGTTTGAAAAAAGCTCCCAGTTAGTCAACTCTTACAAAGTTACGACTTGCTTTTTGGTAGGCAGTGGGCTTATTACTGTTTTCCCTATAATAGGGCTCGGGAACCCACACGGGGAGCCACTGATGCAAGAAGGAAAATGTTCGACACGTAGTTGTCCTAGCCTTTCACGTCGACATACGATATTTTCATGTTATAATATGACTAGCAGATCTTGGTATTTGCGTGCAGACTGGAGGTCTCTCTGGCGAAGAAGTCAAGCCGTTTGCCTCTCGCACTGAAGGTCGTAGGTTCGTTTCACGGCCGCGTGGTTCAGTTCACGGGTGCAATTTTTCTGGAGACCTATGGGGATCGTCGTCGGAGCTACGGAGTTTGTGCTCCGTGCAATACTTCCCGGGCCGACTATCCGTTATGAGGAGTGAGACAGAGCCATATGGAATCAAATCCGGGGCAGTGAAGTCGATCCTCTCCACTTTAATCAGTTCTTTGTGTGTGTGTGTGTGTGTGTGTGTGTGTGTGTGTGTGTGTGTGTGTGTGTGTGTGTGTCTTGTTAGACTGTCAATTCCTCGCCTCTCGGGAAGATGCGCTCAGATTTCGAAGGAAGCCGCCATATCTGTCGACTTTTATAACATGCTCGTTTGAATGCTTCTTGTGTGCTGTCCTATTCTTCTGTTCCCTATAACAGAGCCCCGAAATCCACACGGAAGCGAGGTAATGAGACTACGGTTGTAGGGCCGAGAGGCTTGTGCGGTCACCAAGAACTCTGCAGGTTAGAATTTCCAGTTTTGATCCAGCGACAGAAACAATCTGCCTTCATCCTGTTGAGGATTCAGGGGCCGCCGTGGTGGATGCTCGCTTACGGATGTGAAGGTCTAGGTTCAGGTCCTAACGGAGCCAGACTTGTTTTTCAAAAATGACCTTGGCTGGCAGCTTGACCCAGCCTTTAAGGGGAAGCAGGTAAAGTCCTGGGAAGTAAAGGCTGCCATCGTGATGTTGACACCATCACCCATCGAGCGCCGGTTACATAAAATATACAGGTCTAGCCCTATATGCCCAAGACTTCTAAAGGCGTGGGAAATGGTCATTAACTTTTTTTTTAACTACCGAGGATTCGTTCAGGGTCCCTTGAATGACAGCCGTCCGCTTAAAGTATCTTCTGGTCGGGTATGAAGGAGTAGAAAGTGTAGACGGAGTTTACAGCCGGTGAACGCAAAGAAAAATAAGATTAGCTTAGTTATCCTACGTGACTCGTCTATCTATGGGGTAATTAAGTTCTAGCAGTAATCCTTATTAGTATTTTTTGGACACTCGTCAGTGCAATGAGACCACCAACACGGGTAGCGATCAAGTAGGTTTGAGGTTTGAACAACGGATTAACATCATGGCGCGCGGGTAGTAACCCATAAGTGCTCCGTTCTTCTTCTAACTCAAGTCTTGAGTCTGAAGAAGCTCAACACAGTGCACAGGCTCTGTAGCACCGGCGAGGATCCTGAAATACTTTAGTTAGATTTTTAACTCCAAAATTTGCCCGGGCAGCGCCGTTAGGATACTCTTTTCTAATTCCAACCGCCAAGGGATTATTTACGTGTGCATTTACGTTTGCAACAATGCACGCGGACGTCCGATCTCACTACCCAAAGACCGGGGGGGGGGGGGGGGGGGGGGGGGGGTTCTAGAAGTCCAAGTCCACGTGACAAAGTTCCAGCCCTTACCGGGAATGAAACCAGGAACCTCTAGCACTCTAGGCGGACACACCATGACTGGAGACCACGCAGACCCCTGATCAAGTAGGTACACAGGGAACAGTAGGCAATATACAGAGAGTCACGCAAAAGTTTTGTCATTTTCCCTCAATTAAGCTTTGTTAACAGTATTTTCTGTTGTGTGTGTTAGTTGTTTTTGGCTATTATTTCTTTGTTTAATTAGTTGGCTCGTCGGCTAGTTGATTTACATTTTCTCAGGGTGGTAAAACTTTGAGGTGGTAGGCTAAAGGAGACAAACGTAACGGAAGAATCAAGCAATTTAACCAGGCTCTTTGTAACGTGATTTATTTAGTGTAATTCGTAAATCATCAGGGAAGGCTCACTCATGGGCCACTCAAACATCCAAGACCTACAACAGATTGCAACGAACCGCCATGCATGGAGAGTCATGACCTCTGCCCTATGTGCCGCACTCGACACAAGAGGAAAGACTAACTAACTAACTAACTAATTCGTTGTCTTATGAATAATGTAATGTCATCAGGTGTGTTATGAACAACAGTCCGTGACCAGGTGTCAAACAAAAAATTTGATGTGACCTGGTATGTTATTAACCATGTTCTGTGACCCAGTATCGCGTGAATAATTTACTGTAAGAAAATAACATATGACATTGTTATTCTTTTAAAAAATGTATGTGGTCTTATTAGCGATGTAATCCGTGTTAACTGCAAACATGCAGCTGGTCGGACTGTTAGAAGCCGGTCTCTCACAGAGCAAACAGAGTCTGACAGTTTCAACTCCAGGAAAGACAAAACGGCACTCTTCCGAATACCGGTCCCAAATTATTCACTGAGAAAATTATTTTTTTTTCTCAAACATGTGGCCCTGGATCCCACACGGCCCTGGATCCCAGTTACTGTGAACAATGGATCAAAAACTATTCCCCCCCCCCCCCTCACTCCCATATCGCTATAATGCATTGAAAACTACTCCTCCCCACAACGCTTCAACATTGGATCAAAATTTATTCTTCCTTACAATACTTAAATGGATCGAGAACTATTCCTCCCTACCTACTGCGCTTAGCTTAACGTCTAAACATTGCTATCCTTCGTGCTATAACGGCAGAATTGTAAACTGATCATGGGGGCCTAAATGTTGTTACTACAGTACATAACCTCTTGACGCTCCCAACGGGATGTTTTTCGCAGTGAATAATTTGGGACCGGTATTCGGAAGAGTGCCGACAAAACAGTTTATGTCTACAAATAGTTATTGGTTACAGTCTACTGTCTACATTAGTCAGCACTGCCCATATACGACACATAGTTATCTACATTATGTAATACAATCCATATGGGATTTTTGTTATGCTACATACAGTAGTCAATTAAATCCACATTAAATACACATAATATGGTTATTTTATGTAGTCAGCACAATCCATACAGTCACACAATATAACATAATATGTTATCTTTAGTCAGTAGTCAACACAATTTCTTCCTTCCACCCACACCCTTTATCTCTCACACACCTGCATACACACAGACGCACATCAATTGTCATCTTCAAATCCATACAGGACATAAGTAATGGTATGCCATCTCAGTAATGGTATTTCACCGGTTAAAAATAACGATGTGTGAATTTGAATACACCAGATAGCTGTTTCAAGTAGGCAACGGTAATACTTATGTAGTCTAAATGCGTTAATTAACTGCAGTAGTTAAGAGTAAACAAAGTTAATATTTTGATATAATCTGAATGACTAAATAAATTGATATCTCTAAATTAATGGCATAGGAAACCTATTTTATTAATTTCATTTATAAGGAGAAAGAGAAAAGGAAATACTCACCAGATATCGCCGTTATAGGTACTTCATTTTCATCAAATCCTTTTTCAGTATAGGCCTTTTTCACTTCTATACAAGCTGTGTTTAAATTAAGACACCGGCCGTAAAAAATCACTAGTAATAACACACATGTTCTTAAACACTGCGCTACGCCAACAGACAGGCTTGAAGCGTCAGCCATTTTCTATACTAGTTCTATTTGTATATATACAATACGTCAATTATTCCTAAATTTAATAGTAATTCCAGATTGGAATTATATCACAGAAAATATCAACAGCGCTTCTTGATATGGAAATATTCAACACACAACATTGCTGTATAATTTACTGATTATCTTCACAGCTATTCACACTACGGTTATTTGCACATTCGTTTCGTTCCACAATGAAATCCTGAAACTATTTCTAATTTCCACCGCCAGCGATTTCGGTATTCTAAAGCAGGTCAGCTGTTCATTTAATCTCCGACGTAAACAGCCGTTTCTTATTGTTGTGTTTGGTCTTGTTAAAGCTCTTTAATGTAATATTTTATGAATATTTATGAAATACATTATTCACATTACTAAATTTTTAGATTTTAGATCGCAACAAACGCCTACAGGTAAGTTTACTACTTAGAAAGTGTAAAATAAAACTCAGAGGGAGGGAAATCTACTCGCCCAAAAAATCCCTTGGTCTGAACTCCGTGCCTGTGATTGGTGGATATTTTGGGCCAGTCGTGGCGCTGGCTGGCGAACCTGCGAGCCATGAACAGCCCCATTAACCCTCGTCTTGACAGGTCTGGAGAAAGACTTTCAGGTGAAATTTTGTTATCTTTCCTCAATTAGAAGGTGGAGCAACCAGGAGAAAGAAGGAACACCGGATACCCAATTTATGTGTGCAGGCAGAGTGGTTGGGATAGGGGGGAGGGGAACCTGGTGGCTCAACTCTTGTTCTAGCCACATGTTATGTTGCGCCAAAGGAAGGAAGTAAGTAAATATTACGCCACCGGGACATCACACAGAGCCATAAATACCCAGTGACACAAAGTGCCACCATGCGGATGAGGATCACATGTGGAGATGTCCCAGAAACCCTTTTCAACCGTTAGACCATATTTATGGCCCGACTATATTTAGGGCCCCCGGCAAAAGCCAGGGTGGGGCTTCAACTTCGTTGTCAAAAAGAATGCATAAATCGTATTCGTATTACTACTACTGGCTCTGTGGCTAAGTCGATGCGAACGCTTCGCTTCGAAATGCCGGGATGCCGGGTTCGATCCCAATTGCCGGCAATGCGCCTTGCGTTGGTTTCGACAGTGCTATCAAGAAAGCTGACCGTCCAGAAAGCAATGGCAAACTACTGGACGTATGCCAAGAGAAACCACACAACAGCCAGGGGCTGTTACGGTTGTTTCTGCAACATCCTGTAAAGGATACGCAATTAACTTTTTTATTACTATTATTATTACTACTACTACTACTACTACTACTACTACTACTACTACTACTACTACTGTTATTATTGCTATTATTATACGCTAAATTGTCTTTTTCTTTTCATCCGCAAGTATCATTTTATAATAAAGCTTAAAAGTGACATGGTATAAGTAAGTTAAAGGCATGACTTTGAACTGGGGAGGTTTCGTCGTGTCTACACAGGCAGAGTGCATCGTTATTATACTTATTACACGTGCTATAATCATGGGAGGTTCAACTGCTCATCTGTGATTTGTCTTAATGGATTGATGTCCAGAATCCGGTTTATCGGGTCGCGGGGCTTCAAGTAGTAGTAGTAGTCGCAACAGCAGCAGAAGTTTTGTTATTCTTGTTCTAGTAGTAGTAGTAGAAGTAGTAGTAGTAGTAGTAGTAGTAGTAGTAGTAGTAGTAGTAGTAGTAGTAGTAGTAGTAGTAGTAGTAGAAGCAGCAGCAGCAGCAGCAATAGTAGCCGCAGTAGTGCCAGTAGTAGTTATAGTAGCAGCAGCAGTAGTAGTAGCAGCAGCAGCAGTAGAAGAAGGAGAAGATGAACAAGATCCGCCATAAAAGATACTGAGACATAAGGACGGCCACTATCAGCTTTCTACGCTACTTGGAATTGTTTGTAGCGTGCAGAATTATTGGTGAAATTGTTAACAGAATGATTTTTAAACAGTACAAATTGTGACAATATGCCCATAGAACATCACATTACTGAAATTTAGGTAGGGAGTCGCCGTGGTGGGGTAGGTAACGCTAGCCTGATGATTGAAAGGTCGTGGGTTCGCTCCCTGGCGGAGCCGGACTTTTGTTCAAAAATGACCTTGGCTTCCAGGTCGACCCAACCTTGAGTGGGTACCAGGTGCAGTCCCGGGAAGTAAAGGCGGCCGGCGTGATACTGACCACATCACCCATCTTGTGCCGTTGGTCTATCAAAATATAGGTCTAGCCCTATATGTCCTAAACGCCTAAAGGCGCGGAAAAGGGGCATTTTACTTTTTTTCTTTTCACTTTTTTTTTTCGTAAGAAATGGAGGTGTGCTCTTAAGCAAAGACACAATCGCCTACTAGAAAAAAGCACACACTGGGCGACAAAATCTCTGATCTAGTTATGATGGGAAGAAGTTCCCGCGTGGGTTCCGTAACCATATAGTAGGGAAAACAAGAATAGACCCACTGCCTCCCCAACAAGCTTGTCGTAGGAGCCAACTAACTGGGGATTTTCTTCGAAGTAGTAGTGCAACTTTCTGAGAGGAGAGCTACCAACAGTCTACATACAGATAAGTCAGATTTGTAAAACGTATATGCACGCAGCACTCGAGTTCTGGAACAAGTCTAAACCCCAGAGGTGGTTTCGGAAGTCCAAAGTCCAGAACTTTCTACCGGAGTATACAACTGGTGAGCGCAGCGAAGAAGAAGCTGATGATTACAGAGATAAAGAAACAGAAGATGGTGCTTTGGAAGTTTAGCAAGAATAGGAGTTTGGGGAGACGGAATCAGGAGGTTGAAGAACTCTTCCCTCCAGTCTTAAACACACATCCATTGAAAACCTACACTTGGCAGAGACAGAGATAAGCTACGCAAACAAAACAGCCAGAATACCATAACTTGTAGCAAGCAACCGGATACCACAGATCCTCGCCACTACAAATCCCTTTCTTTGCCAGAATTAACGCCTCGGCGACTTTGACCAATTGCCTGATAATGTGACCAGTCCCGTGGTGAAAATTGAAACGCATTCCTAAATACCGGATACCAAATAGGTGTCCAGCCAGAGAAAGAAACGTGAACAATCCACAACCACCCCGCCTAGACAGACACGTTGTGAGGGGGAATGTATTTTGTGAATGGGTGAAGACTAAGCCATTGAAAGCTACTGGAAATTCCTCTCTATTCATAGCTACCAGCGGAATCTAGCATGAAAAGCGAGGCCTATCAGTAAAAGACATTATGTCCCGGGTACTTGAGATGCGGAAGTACCTCTTTCTTTTCAGTACCAGACATACCGTAGAAGGGGAGAGAACAATGAGGATAAACCAAACAAGGGGACACAACAATTATCACTTGTGAAATCAATTATGTTTTATTCCTTTCCTACACGGGAAGGCGATAGAGTATTTTTTTCTCACGATAAATCTCTATGCAGTCTATCTATCTATCTATCTATCTATCTATCTATCTATCTATCTATCTATCTATCTATCTATCTATCTATCTATCTATCTATCTATCTATCTATCTATCTATCTATCTATCTATCTATCTATCTATCTATCTATCTATCTATCTGTCTATCTATCTATCTATATATCTATCTATCTATCTATCTATCTATCTATCTATCTATCTATCTATCTATCTATCTATCTATCTATCTATCTATCTATCTATCTATCTATCTGCCTGCCTGCCTGTCTGTCTATCTGCCTGTCTGCCTGTCTGTTTCTTCTTCTTCTCCTCCTCCTCTGACCCGCTCTAAAACAGTTGCCTACCCCTCCCCCCACAGTTTAGCTTCAGGTAACTGCAGAGGTACTGTTAAAAAAAACTGTTGTATGGTTGGTTGTACGGGGTTGTCGGAATGTGACCCTGTTTGATTTCTAATCCATGACGTAGCAACCATAGAGACATAAATCCTGGAGCCGAATGATTACCTACCTATCAGTCTGCCCTGAGTGGTTTTGAGGTATGTCATCAGCCTCCAATACTGGGGGTCCCAGGTTCAAACCCCGCTGAAAGCTGGGATTTTTTTTTCACGTAGACTTCTTGTAATTCTCTGGGTAGTAAGACCAGACGCCCTTGTGCATTGTTGCGCACGTAAAAAATCCCTTGGCAGTTGGAAATTGAAAAGAGTGGCCTAACGGCGCTGCCCGGCAAAATTTGGCGTGAAAAATCTAACCAAAGTATTTCATGATCATCGCCGGTGCAACGGAGTTCGTGCACAGCGCTGAGTTCCATCAGACTCATGCTGGAGTTTGAAGTAGAACGAAGCACTTATGAATTAGACCCGTGTGCCATGATGTTGATCTGTTGAATAAGCAAACAAACAAACAAATAGTCTGTCCGTCCATCCTCCATTCTTCTTCTGCTTCGTCTTCTTCTCTTGCTGCCCATCCACATGTTGATTACTTGGTCCAGTGGTAGCTTGTTATTTACTGTGGATTGGATCCTGGGTATATACAAAAAGGCCACCTGTCTCCAGCTCTGTTTAAATGTTTTCTTTGTGTCGGCGCCTGTGGCCTTGCCCGAGGATTTACGCTGCTGAGCTAAAGAGCGGAGTTTAAAGCCAAAGCCAGCCAAACTACCTCCAGAGCGGGAAACATCTCAACCTATTCGCCATGGAGACCTGAATAATTTGTTAACATCAGCCAAGTCACATAGTAACAGATACAGCCCGCGGCACTATCCGTCTGGGAACGTGTTCACCTCTGTGTAAACTGTAGGCCTACGTTCAAATCCTCAATCAAACTGTCAATCAATCAGTCACTGAAACATTTTTATGAGCACTTTTTCTTTTCAGCGAGAGTCCAGGGAGCGGGGATTTCCCGTCCACTTAAGTCTTGACCTTATGACCTTAACGGAATCTTATCCTCGCTTGACCTCAGAGCTGACCTAACGGTGTGGTTACATCCGGAATGCTGTCTTATCTCTCCATTTGTGAGCTCAGAGTGTTGCCATTGTATATTTTATGGATAACTGTTTGGGGCGAACGAGGCTATCAACACTGGTAGCGATCAAGCAGATAGCCAGTGTACAACAGACAACATACAAAGACAGACCTGCATACATCGTGTCTGTTCTCTAAATTTTGCTTTCCAGTATAGTCCATTTCACAAGTTGTGACGAGCTTTAAAAATCTGTAACTCGGTAACCGTTCGGTATAAATTGTTGAAATGTGTCATGAAACTTGTTAATAATCAGGTCATTGTAGGAACATAATTATAATTCAAACAACATATAGTTTTTACCTCACTGGTACTTTATGGAGAAAAACAAACGACGATAAAAGCTTACAGTAAGCACGTTAATAGTAACGAGCTTGACGTTAAGTTGGCAAAATGTCACATTGGATGTGCTTAGGTGGTAATCCGTGAAATACATTTAGTGAAGTTAATATCTGATGTACTACTACCAAAATGGCTGGTTGATTGTTTCACTAGTTGATTGGTGTATTGATTATGTTGTTGACTGACTGAGTGGTTGGTCACTTTGGTTAGCTGGTTGGTTATGTTGATCATCATCAGCATCATAAACAACTGCTGCCGTCGATCGCCGTGGGGAGCAATAATTTGCTTTCCAGTGCACGTTGGCTGCCACTGGCTATTTTCATGCATGCCGTGAAGGCGTAGAGTGCTTTTATGTTGATATTTGGTTTATTCTAGGTCATTGTTGAATCCTTTAGAACAGGACTATCCAGAAGGCGGACTGCGGGCCACAACTGGCTTGTGGAGGCATAGCAAGTGGGTCACGGAACATTGCCAGTTCTACTGTATTGAAACCCGAGACTCAGCACACAAAGATCATACAATACAGGTGTATTTAAACCTGTATATACAGCGGTATATAAACCTGTATATACAGCGGTATATATACCTGTATATACAGCGGTATACAAACCTGTATATACCGCTGTATATTCTGGTTTATATATACCGGTTTATATACCGGTATATTCAGCGGTATATAAACCTGTATATACAGCGGTATATAAACCTGTATATACAGCTGTATATAAACCTGTATATACAGCGGAATATAAACCTGTATATACAGTGGTATATAAACCTGTATATACAGCGGTATACAAACCTGTATATACCGCTGTATATACTGGTTTATATATACCGGTTTATATACCGGTATATTCAGCGGTATATAAACCTGTATATACAGCGGTATATAAACCTGTATATACAGTGGTATATAAACCTGCATATACAGTGGTATATAAACCTGCATATACAGTGGTATATACCCCCGTGTGGGTTCCGGGGCCCCATTGTGGGGAAAACAAGAATCGACCCACTGCCTCCCCAAAAGCATGTCGTAAGAGTCGACTAATTGGGGAGCTTCCTTTGAGATCGGAGTGCATCTGCCGGAGAGGCAAGGAACCAACAGTCTGTATTCAAGAGAATGAGATCTGTAAAACTGATGCACACGCAACACTCAGGTTCTGGAGCAGGACTGCAGTTCAGTACTGGACGAGCAACCAAAACTTTCCGCCAGAGTGTACAGCTGGTGAACGCGAAGAAGAAGAAGAAGAAGAGTGGTATATAAACCTGCATATACAGTGGTATATAAACCTGTATATACAGTGGTATATAAACCTGTATATACAGTGGTATATAAACCTGTATATAAAGTGGTATATAAACCTGCTTTTACAGTGGTATATAAACCTGTATATACAGTGGTATATAAACCTGTATATACGGTGGTATATAAACCTGTATATACAGCGGTATATAAACCTGCATATACAGTGGTATATAAACCTGTATATACAGTGGTATATAAACCTGTATATACAGTGGTATATAAACCTGTGTATAAAGTGGTATATAAACCTGCTTTTACAGTAGTATATAAACCTGTATATACAGTGGTATATAAACCTGTATATACAGTGGTATATAAACGTGTATATAAAGTGGTATATAAAAGTGTGCCAGTGGTATACGAAACCTGTATATACAGTGGTATATAAACAGTGTATATACAGTGGTATAGCAGTATTAAACCTGTATATACAGTTGGTATATATAACCTGTATATACAGTGGTATATAAAACCTGTATATACAGTGGTATATAAACCTGTGGTACAGTGGTAATAAACCTGGGTATTATAGAACTTATAATAACCTTTTTACAGGTGGTATATAAAACCTGTATATACAGTGGTATATATAAACCTGTATTACACAGGTGGTTATAAACAGTATATACAG
>CAJHNH020001939.1:67500-70000 GCA_905116865.2 Candidula unifasciata | reverse complement strand
TCTATAGTGAGTTTAATCTAATAAGCCCTTTCTGTCCTGTACAGTTACATTTGGGCACCCGATAGTTGCTGATAGTAAGATGTGTGGGTCATGAAGTTAAGCAAGTGAAGATAGGTAAGTTTGTGTTAGCACTCCAGCATACATTGACCTCTTCTATATAGCCCAAGGGAGGAGAGGTGTGGGTCAAAGTGTCCGAGCAAGTTTTAGACTTGTTTAGGGTTCTTATCACGTTGAGTTGTGAGTGCAGGCACTCGCCAGCTGGTGCTGAAGAATCAGAAGTTCAACAAATGATTCATGACAATTCCCGTCCAAGTGATGTGATTATCGATACAGATGGCTCTGAGTTGAGGGGCAAACGAAGTGCATGAGGGTTCATGACAAAAGCGAATAGACGTCGCTTGGTGTAGCAAAGCCTGGCATATGATGTCACAAAGTCTAGTTTGAGACTAGACATGGAGGCAGTCGCTGCTGCTTTCCGCTAGCTTGAACATCAGCTGTACACACATGCCGTCATTGTAACTGACTCACAGAGTATATTAAAAAAAGGTGGAGACACGCATGCTCCGTGCGGAGTGACATACATCACTTCAGAGCTCCGGGGTAGTTAGCATCCTTTGGATATTTTCTCCAGGCTATGCCAGTGTGTTGGGAAACGAGCAGACAGATAGACTGGCTGGTTCTGCACCGCTTGGTGGTGAGCTGATGTATGACAAGCTGGATGTTGTAACGGCTCTTTGGGAGCGATTGAACAGTGCTGAGGAACATATCGATCATTACGGTCTGAGGAGAATGACGCTGCGATGAGTTACCAGGGGATCTGGCCGAAGGCTCAATATTCAGGGAAAGGGAAGACGCATATACAGTCAGACAGTTACTGCTTGTTGCTGAAGATGGGGACGGTGCGCCTATGGGGTGTCTCGAGTGCTGTGATGTCGATTCTTAATTCAACATTCAACTCTCCAGAGCCCACGAAACAGATGGGAGTTTGTACATGACCTACTTTAGATTTAAAGTAGGTCATGGTTTGTACCTACTCTGTGATAAATATATTTTGTGTTTCGCTTTCAGTCTCAGGTGACATGATCGCATGCCCCTCGGTTGACAATGACACCGACCAACAGTTGGGATGTCCGTTATGGTACAGTCACACAGCTAGGATTGAGCACTGGACAACCAGGAGGGGCGCTAAAGTCCATCTGATGTGTCCTCGGTCAATAAAGTTCTGGTTGTTCGTCCACTTCTGGACTGCAGTCATGTTTCAAAACCTGAGTGTTGCGTGTGCATCCGTTTAACAGACCTGACTCATTTGTGTACAGACTTTTAGTTCCTTGCCTCTCAGGCACTCCGACTTCGAGGTAAGCTTCCAATTAGTCGATTCTTACGATAAGCTTTTGGGTAAGCAGTGGGCCTATTCTTGTTTTCCCTATAACAGGACCCCGGAACCCACACAGGGAGGATGTTTAATTAACAGGAACGGTACAGTTCAGGATGGGAGCCGCTGTAGTTTAGCGGATAGACGCTCAACTGTGGAACCAGAGGTCTTGGGTTCAGATCCTAACGCAGCCGGACATTTTTCAAAAACCCTTATGGCTCTAAGGTCGACCCAGGTTTAAATGGGTACCAGGTAAGGTCCTGGGAAGTAAAAGACGTCGGCGTGATGCTGATCACTTATTCTACCGAGTGCCGATTTGTTTTTGTTTTTTCTTTAGTTTTTTCATCCGTTTTCTTCGGCGGTGAGGTTTGGTAGGGAATTCTTAGGTAGTTCCCTGGAAGGTTCTGTAGTATAAGAGGATTAGGTTTAGGGTCAGTTAGTCCATGTTTATTTAAAAGTTACCCTACGACACTAAAACTGGTATGTTCTAGGCGTGTCATGTGTTGGCTGTTTTCAGCGTGTTGGCATCGTTTATTGCGTCATGAATTCCAGTGTGTATTACTGTCGTTGTTCGTTCGTCGCTGTCACTGCGCCTTGTTTGCAAGCGGTGTTCTTACTTCATGATCTCGTCTTCGCCGCGAATTTCCTAGACCCGCTAGCATCCATGCATCTAACCCTAACCCCAACCGACGAGTACGCATACATCGAGATTGTAGCTCTTTTTCAGAACTCTCCGCCGTCTACATCCCAAGATGGCACTTTTTAAGGCCCGCCCCAAATATCCTCAATTCGCATCGCAATGCCTAACGTCTGCCCAAGAGGTGGCAGGGGGCGGGAGGGGGGGGGGGGGGAGACAGAGAATGCTCCTTGAGATATTTCAATTTGCAGAAGGGAAAAAAAAAGTTGCAGTACGTTCCAGAAGTCCTGCAGAACTTTAAACATCTGTATCTCAGTAACCGTTCGGTGTCAGTTGTTGAAATTCGGAATGCAGCCTGTTAATAATCATGTAGTTATAAAGTTGTTTTTTTCTTTTATGTAAACAAATATCTAGTATTCATTTTGCAGTTTTTTTTTTCAGTACGGAATATATATATATATATATATATATATATATATATATATATATAT
>CAJHNH020001939.1:0-60000 GCA_905116865.2 Candidula unifasciata | reverse complement strand
ATTTCTTTGTTGGTTTTATTTTGGGTTCTTTCATGTGTGATCTCGAGCAGTGAATTAAATATATGATTCATTTAGGCTGATAGTTGAGAAATCGGATCATTTATATTCATTTTGTCCTTTCTATCTTTTATTGTTACTGTCTTTCTTTTATTCTATCGTCCGTGCTTAATTTCTGCCATTCTCTCTTTCTTCATCCCTC
This sequence comes from Candidula unifasciata, assembly GCA_905116865.2. Classification (NCBI taxonomy): domain Eukaryota; kingdom Metazoa; phylum Mollusca; class Gastropoda; order Stylommatophora; family Geomitridae; genus Candidula; species Candidula unifasciata. The sequence goes on along the minus strand of CAJHNH020001939.1, from coordinate 59,801 downwards.
TCATTTTCTTTCTTTCGTCCTCCACCTCCGCTTTATTTATCTATGTCTGCAGTGGCACAAATATACATGTTGTCTGGTCCTGTGGGATGAACATAGCATGAAATCTGCCATTGATGTTTCCTTTTCACAAAAAACTTTCTTCTTTTTTCTTCTGCTTCAACTTCTTCTTCTTCTTCTTCTTCTTCTTCTTTTCCTTCTTCTTCTTCTTCTTCTTCTTCTTCTTCTTCTTCTTCTTCTTCTTCTTCTTCTTCTTCTTCTTCTTCTTCTTCTTCTTCTTCTTCTTCTTCTGCTTCTGCTGCTGCTGCTGCTGCTGCTGCTGCTGCTTTATCACGCCGGCCGCCTATATCTTACAGGACTTTAATCTGGTTATCATTTAAGGATGGGTCTAGCCGGGGGGCAAGGTCATGTTTAAAAAAAATCCAGCACTGTACGGATTTGAACCTAAGACCTTTCGGATCACAGCGGCTCCCAGTGAATGTTTGTAGCTGGTTAGTCATTATTGTAGTCATTGGTCATGTTTTTGCTCCATGTATAGTTGAAATCCTTCCGGACCAAGCAACTCACCATGGGTTTATTTGCCAACGTTTACACGATATCTTCTTCTTCTTCTGCCTTCCATACCCCATTGGAGCACAGGGCCACAACCAGCTCAGGCCAAGTCATCCTATCCTTGACTATCGCATGCAGCTCTTCCGTGTACTCCTCATCTTTTAACTTCACTCTCTAGCTCCCCTCTATATGTTTGATCTTCTTTTATTTCGATATCCCTGTGGGTTCAATTGCTCATGAATTCTAATTATTTTGTTCTCAGGTTTTCTCAGCGTGTGTCCTATTCAACGCCAGCGTCTTTTCTTCACCTCTTGGCCTACCGGAATTTGTTTAGTTCTCTCTCACAGCACTACATTATGTATGTATGTAAGTTGCACCCAACCAGGACATCACACAAGCGATAAACACCCGGTGACACAAAGTGCCACCATGCGGATGAGGACCACCCGTGGAGAGGTTCTGGATACCCCGTTCAGCCGTTAGTGATTCTATCCATAATGAACGTAAAAGCCTTCACATAAAATACTTGCCACAAATCCTCATTACACATATGCCGCACACATGACTTAACCCATCATATCTCAGTGCTTCATATCTCTCTCTCTCTCTCTCTCTCTCTCTCTTTCTCTCTCTCTCTCTCTCTCCTCTCTCTCTTCTCTCTCTCTCTCTCTCTCACACACACACTCTCAATTTACCTGCAGATAAGAAGAGCACAGTGGTTTAAATGAGGGACAGTGAGCACTTTCACAAACTGTCATACCCTCATTTCATCTTATCTTGATCTCCTGGTATGTGGTGTCCATATGAAGTATAATTTACAGGAACGTGCCCTTCTGTGAGTTTCGTAAATAAAGATTCACAGGGTATTCTCCCTGTCTATCGTTTGCTTCACATACCTCTTCTTTACTTCCCGGCTGATCTGTGCTTGCTGTGGTATACTGTTTGCTGTGGTATACTGTTTGCTGTGGTATACTGTTTGCTGTGGTATACTGTTTGCTGTGGTATACTGTTTGTCTGTGGTATGCTGTTTGCTGTGGTATACTGTTTGCTGTGGTATACTGTTTACTGTGGTATACTGTTTGTCGTGGTATGCTGTTTGCCGTGGTATACTGTTTGCCGTGGTATACTGTTTGCTGTGGTATACTGTTTGCTGTGGTATACTGTTTCCTGTGGTATACTGTTTGCTGTGGTATACTGTTTGCTGTGGTATACTGTTTGCTGTGGTATACTGTTTGCTGTGGTATACTGTTTGTCGTGGTATGCTGTTTGCTGTGGTATACTGTTTGCTGTGGTATACTGTTTGCTGTGGTATACTGTTTGCTGTGGTATGCTGTTTGCTGTGGTATACTGTTTGCCGTGGTATACTGTTTGCTGTGGTATACTTTTTGCTGTGGTATACTGTTTGCTGTGGTATATTGTTTACTGTGGTATATTGTTTACTGTGGTATATTGTTTACTGTGGTATGCTGTTTGCTGTGGTATACTGTTTGCTGTGGTATACTGTTTGCTGTGGTATACTGTTTGCTGTGGTATACTGTTTGCTGTGGTATACTGTTTGCTGTGGTATACTGTTTGCTGTGGTATACTGTTTGCTGACATACGCGTTGTTTGGCCAAATCATTTCGCTTGATGTCTTCTAATAAAATCTAGAGCTGCCGCTACCACCCATTCTCCATCGGATTTCATCATTCCCGATCATATCTCTTACTGTTATATTATTAGCCCTTCGTAGAATCTCACTTCAGTTATAATTTTACTTTCCTCTTTTTTCTGCCATTGTCCAGGTCAGGGGCACAGTGTTGACAAGAAGATTATGTCATAAAGTGCTCTTTTGGTTTCTACTGACTCAGTAAATTGGTTTGCCTTGTTACACCTGTCATCGATCTCATCTTCTGTTTTGTTACACCTGTCAGCGATCTCATCTTCTGTTTTGTTACACCTGTCACCGATCTCATCTTCTGTTTTGTTACATCTGTCATCGATCTCATCTTCTGTTTTGTTACATCTTTCATCGATCTCATCTTCTGTTTTGTTTCACCTGTCATCGATCTCATCTTATGTTTTGTTTCACCTGTCATCGATCTCATCTTCTGTCTTGTTACATCTGTCATAGATCTCGTCTTCTGTTTTGTTTCACCTGTCATCGATCTCATCTTCTGTTTTGTTACATCTTTCATCGATCTCATCTTATGTTTTGTTTCACCTGTCATCGATCTCATCTTCTGTTTTGTTACATCTTTCATCGATCTCATCTTATGTTTTGTTACATCTGTCATAGATCTCATCTTCTGTTTTGTTACACCTGTCATCGATCTCATCTTCTGTTTTGTTACATCTTTCATCGATCTCATCTTATGTTTTGTTTCACCTGTCATCGATCTCATCTTATGTTTTGTTACATCTTTCATCGATCCCATCTTATGTTTTGTTAAATCTGTCATAGATCTCATCTTCTGTTTTGTTACACCTGTCATCGATCTCATCTTCTGTTTTGTAACATCTTTCATCGATCTCATCTTATGTTTTGTTACATCTGTCATAGATCTCATCTTCTGTTTTGTTACACCTGTCATCGATCTCATCTTATGTTTTGTTACATCTTTCATCGATCTCATCTTATGTTTTGTTTCACCTGTCATCGATCTCATCTTCTGTTTTGTTACACCTGTCATCGATCTCTTCTGTTTTGTTACATCTTTCATCGATCTCATCTTACGTTTTGTTTCACCTTTCACCGATCTCATCTTCTGTTTTGTTACATCGGTCATAGATCTCATCTTCTGTTTTGTTACACCTGTCATCGATCTCATCTTCTGTTTTGTTACATCTTTCATCGATCTCATCTTATGTTTTGTTTCACCTGTCATCGATCTCATCTTCTGTTTTGTTACGTCTTTCATCGATCTCATCTTCTATTTAGTTACACCTGTCATCGATCTCATCTTCTGTTTTGTTACATCTGTCATCGATCTCATCTTCTGTTTTGTTACGTCTTTCATCGATCTCATCTTATGTTTTGTTACACCTGTCATCGATCTCATCTTCTGTTTTGTTACGTCTTTCATCGATCTCATCTTCTGTTTAGTTACATATGTTATCGATCTCATCTTATGTTTTGTTACACCTGTCAGCGATCTCATCTTCTGTTTTGTTACATCTGTCATAGATCTCATCTTCTGTTTTGTCACACCTGTCATCGATCTCATCTTCTGTTTTGTTTCACCTGTCATCGATCTCATCTTTCTGTTTTACCAGCCGATGATATTATGTTTCCTAAGAGTTCGAAGTTTTTGGGTTGATTCGGAGGGCTTTTTGTAAGCTGGATATTTACTGTTTTGTCTACTCTGGCTACGGTAAGAATCTCTGTTTTTGTGTGTGTGGTGTGTTTTTTTTTTTTTTTTTTTTTTTTGCATTAATTTTTATGTTATGCTCTTAGCAAATTCAGTTTAGATCATTTACATGGCCTTACAGTTCTGTTTCAAAAGTAGCAATTAGTGCTTGGTAGTCCGCAAATAGTAGTTCTTTGATTTGTGTTTTGACATCCATCTTACAGATCTGGCTTACTTGTGTGCAGACTGCTGGTTCCTTCACTCCCAGGCTAATGCCTCTGATCTACAAGGAAAACCCTAATGACTCGTGTTTTACTTATGACATGCTTGTTATGGGGGGGGGGGGGGGGGGGGGGGGGGGGGGTTGTATCTATTCTTGATCTGTTATGTTTCCTTCCAACATGGGGAGTAGAGAAAGTTCAGACTGAGTCTGCCTATCAGAGTGACCATAAAAGGGTAATACAGACTCTGTCTATCTGCACGCCCAAGGAAGCTAAGACATTTTATAGACAGGTCATTCTGTGTCTGTCTGTTAGCGTGGTCATGGATGTAAATAAAGGACCCGTTTTTCGACGCCTTCAGGCCTATTGGTTATATAGGACTAGATCTATATTTTATAGACCAAAACTCTCTTGCTGGGTGATGTGGTCAGTATCCCGCCAGCGGCCTTTACCTCCCAGGACTGTACCTGGTGGTACGCACTCAAGGCTGAGTCGACCTGGGAGCCAAGGTCATTTCGGAAAAATGTCTGGACCTTGTCAGGACCCAAACCCATGACCTTCTGATCCGCAGGCCAGCATCTGGCCTCTGGGCCACAGTGGCCCCCATGGTCATGGAAGCTACAGCATTTTATGAGAACAGTTTAGCCAATGGTTTATGCTGTGCATCAGTTAGTTCTGTTTCTTTCCACAAAGGGAGGTAAATCAGTTAGTTCTGTTTCTGTCACCAAAGGGAGACCCGTCAGTTAGTTCTGTTTCTGTCCACAAAGGGAGACCCATCAGTTAGTTCTGTTTTTTTACCACAAAGGGAGATCCATGTTAGTTCTGTTTCTTTCCACAAAGGGAGATCCATGTTAGTTCTGTTTCTTTCCACAAAGGGAGATAAATCAGTTCTGTTTCTTTTCACAAAGGGAGACCCATCAGTTAGTTCTGTTTCTGTCGACAAAGGGAGCCCATCCAACATGTTTGTAATAAAAGATGACTAGTTAGAAATCTGCTGAAAATGGATGTGTTGAGTTGAATAGTGCAGATATCGCAGCCTAGTTGTAAACCACAACACAGTGTCCCAACACCCTGTTAAGTATGAATGCAAGAAAACAGTCAGGTTTTAAACAAAACTTCAGAAAACTGTGATTTATACAGAATGAAGCCATGCTTCAGGGATGTACAACAGATACCCTGGTAGTATGTATGCGATATATACTTGCACTGCCTACTATTGCAGATAGGCTCAATGTTCTGTAGGCATAGTCATATCTCAGAGTAGCTGCAGACAAGAGGCACCTCCTGCATGAAGCCCTGGATAGAGATAAGGGTCACAGACTGAAAAGAGGAAAGTGTTGCATGGCGCAAGCTGAAGACACAATTCGACATGTGTGCAGGCTTGATAAATTTAGGCGAGGAGAGAAGTTGGTCAAAGTGTCTGATCATGTTTCAGACTTGTGTAGGGTTCTAATCACTTTGGGACGTGAGTGCAGGGACTGGCCAGCTGGTGCTGCAGAATCAGAAGTTCTACAAATGATTCATGACAATTCCAGCCCAAGTGATGTGATTGTATATACAATTGGCTCTGTGTTGAGGGGCAGACGAAGTGCATGCTGGTTCATAGCAAAGGTGAATGGACGTTGCTTGGCGCAACAAAGCCTGGCATATGATATCACGTCTAGTTTGAGAATGGAGATGGAGGCAGTCACTGCTGCCTTCCGCTGGCTTGAAAATCAGCTGTACAAACATGCCGTCATTGTAACTGATTCACAGAGCATGTTGAGAAAGGTGGAGACAGCATGCTCCGTGCAAAGTGGCAAGCATCACTTCAAAGGTCCCGGGTAGTTAGCATCCTTTGGATATTTTCTCCAGGTCACGCCGGTGTTTTGGGAAATGAGCAGGCGGATAGACTTGCCGGTTCTGCACCACTTGGTGGTGAACTGATAAATGACAAGCTGGATGTTGTGAGGGCCCTTTGAGAGTGAGTGAACAGTGCCGAGGAACAGATAGAGCATTACGGTCTGAGGAGAATGGCACTGTGAGGAGTTACAAGGGGATCTGGCCGACACTCGACGCTCAGGGGAAGGGCGAGACGGATTTACAATCAGACTGTTACTGGTACCATTGGAAATTTAACTCTTCGCTTGCTGCTGAAGATGGGGAAGGAGCGCTTATGGGAGTGTCCCGAGTGCTGTGATGTCGATTCTTAATTCAACATTCAAACAAAACCTCAGGGTTTCAAATCCACAAGTAGCTCCAGCTTACAAATGAATAAATGAAAATACACACTGATGCATGTAACAATTTTGATTCTATTTTGCAGCATACAATAAAATAATGTACATATAATACAATTCTATATGAACAGAAAGAGATTCATTTAGTCATTACGTGAACAAAAAGCAAAAGTACAGACATGCATCCCTGACCATCAACTATACACACATACACATATATTGTTCAATCAATGATTGAATGAATATCTTTCTGCTCGTCTAGAATTGTATTTATGTAGATGATTTTATTAAATAATTTACACATAATAAAGTTCTAGTCGAGCAGAAAGACATTCATTCAATCATTAATTTAACAATAAGCAAAAATACAGACATGTATCACTGACATAAACTATGCAAGTATGTGTCTGTGTGTGAGTGTGTGTATATATATATCAAAATGGTAAAACCACAATGTACTAGACAGTCTTTATTATTTGGTAGTCTGTGGAATAAATTAATGGCTCTATGATATCATTAACAGCAAAAAAGTGTTAGAATATCATCCTTTTATCAGCTCTACTATTTAAACATTATTTTATGTTCTTAAATCTGACTGTTGTAAAATGTGGGTATGCAGGACTTGGCCAGTTGGGAACCACTGTTCTAGACACAGAAACAGCACACGTTATTTCTTGGATTCCCCGTGTGGATTCCAGGGCCCCATTACAGAAAAACAAGGATAGACCCACTGCCTAGCCAAGAGCATGCCGTAGGAGTGAATTAATTGTCAGCTTCCTTCGAAGTCGGAGTGCAGCTCCTTGAGAGGCAAGGAACCAACAGTCTGCACACAAATGAGTCAGATCTGTAAAATGGATGCACACCTAACACTCAGGTTCCAGAACAGGACTGCAGTCCAGAGGTGGACAAATAACCAGAGCTTTCTGCCAGAGTTTACAGCTTTAACTCTTTCACTACCAGCAGATAATTTCTTAAATTTTAATTTTATCCCTATAAGTTTTACTTCAAAGCAGTCAGTGTTTGGTTATGAAGGAGTTACAATACAACATGAAGCTAACAGTGTGAATCAGACAGATTTATGTAAAACATGTCTGTGACAGAAGAAAATCAACATAAAGAATACTTCCTCACAGCTAACCAATGAACAGAACCTGTGAGTAGTTGCTTTGTACAGAAAGAGTTAAAATGTCCATAAGTATATTTTCACCATTTAAAGACAGCCACTCCAACAATGAACCCACCCCCACCAGTTGCTCACATATTTCCTTTCTTTCTGTAAAATGTTGAGCTGCAACTGCTCTCTGCTGACTCCATTTCTGTTGTTATTTCTACAAAAATATCTTGTTCAACCTTCAGGATTTTAATTGGGATATAGAATGTTAACAGACTTTAATTCTGTGCTTTTTGTCAAATCTCTCACTGTTGATTGTTATCATCTTGATCTCTTATTTTTATCAATATTTGTTTTCTCGAGATTCTCTGTTGCCTCATATTAGTTACCTGTGGATTCTGGCTGTTAATGTTTTTTTTTTTAAAATTGCAAAGTTCATCACAATTCCACCCCGATTGTTTCATCTTTATTTCATGATGATTTCGATTGATCTTCTTATACGATTCTGCATTTTTTGATGAATTAGAATGAGAAACAGATGAACAATCCACAGTGTGGCTGTTTTGCTTTGCAATGCATAATTTACTTTATGGAACATTCTATGGAGGCTGCTGTCTCTCTCTCTCTCTCTCTTGCTGGCTCTCTCTCTCTCTCTCTGACCGGCTCTCTCTCTCTTTAGTTCTCTCTCTGTGGCTCCATCTCTCTCTCTCATTATCTGCAGCTGCATATAGACTTTCTTAGTATTTTACATTTATGAATGATGCTCACATGCACAAAACCAATGCTCTGTCTCTTTCTTTCTATCTTTGTATCTTCCTTAGTGATTTGATTTAGCTCTCTCTCTCTCTCTCTCTCTCTCTTCACAAAAGAGCTTGCACAACAAAGCTCAAAAATACACCCTGCCCCCCCCCCCCCCCTTCCACCCTCGCCTCTTGGACACACACATACACAAACAGTGCATGCTAACATTATAAATCAATTTAATATCAAATCAACATGAAATGTAAACTGATATGTACAGTAAATATCAATAAAGAATAAAGCTGATTTGACAATTACATTTAATTCATTTTACATTAAAAAAAGAACAGACATAAATTTACAAAGGGATAAATGGTACATTCTGTTTTTTCATCTTTTTGCCTATAATTATCACCATTATCATGTGCCATCCACTATAAGTGTAGGCGGACATGATTCACAATCTCAGGTCACTACAATCATGTCCCTACCTTTCCCTTGCTTGGTTCCCATGAATCTTGCCTGTCAGTACCAAGCTGTTAAGTCTATTCCTTCTCACAATACGTCTAAACAAACAAGGTTGACTGTATCATTCTTCTAAAGGTTGACTGTATCATTCTTCTAAAGGTTGACTGTATCATTCTTCTAATCAGTGTATGATTGTCATCTGTCTTGAGGAGGACTGCAACTTGATACCAGAGGTGAGAAGATACCTTACAGCAGTGGTTCTCAAACTTTCTAAAGCAGCGGCCCTTTAATACAGTTCCTCATGTTGTGGTGACCCCCAACCATAAAATATTTTTGTTGCTACTTCATAACTACAGTGAATATATGTTTTCCGATAGTCTTAGGTGACCCTTGTGAAAGGGTCGTTTGACCCACAAAAGGGTTGCAGCCCACAGGTTTAGAATCGCTGTCTTACAGTGTCTGGTGAAAATTTTTTTTTTAAACCTTTTATCTTTTGTTTTAAACCCTGGAATAAAGAGGTACTTTTTGGTTTTGAATATAGTCTTTTCTTTTTTACCTGGGGTAAAGAGGTACCTTTTAGTATTAAGTCTTTCATCCTATGCCCGAGATAAAAAAGGTAACTTGTGCGGCTTTTCAGTCTTTTCTCAGGTGTGGAATGACTTATGCCCTGTCAGTACTACAACTGTGTCCAGTACTTTGCATGCTCTGACTATACAAATGCTCCCTTGTTTTTTTTATGTTCTAATTATAAATATTTTCATGATGTCATCTGTGATTATACAATGATTTTCAACTGATCAAATGCTTGAATTACACATTTTATACTGTACAATATACATAAATATACATCATTCAAATTCTGTTTTTATTTTTTTATTTATTTATATGCATAGAACATTATTCGTCATTGTTATTCCACTCGCAAACTTATCATGTCTTCCACTCATCATAACCTAATCATGTCTTCCACTCACATCTCATCATGTCTTCCACTCACATCTCATCATGTCTTCCACTCACATCTCATCATGTCTTCCACTCACATTTCATCATGACTTCCACTCACATCTCATCATGTCTTTCACTCACATCTCATCATGTCTTCCACTCACTACTCATCATGTCTTCCACTGACATCTCATCATGACTTCCACTAAAAACTGACCACATCATGTGTAAATGAAATCAGTGTCACCAGCTACAGAGAAGAAGCATTGTTTAGGGTCTACAGTGGATTCTTTGGATTTGATGACCAGATGTTAACAACAAATGAGAAATTAGAGAACAGTATAAATCAACAACTCTTACAAGATAAAGATCCACAGATTTAAAACGATGGGATATTACTCTCTGCGTTTATTACTGCTGATGAATGTTGGGAGATTTTTAAAATAACAAAGGTAAAAGTAAAAACAGCGGGGATTTCCATATTTTTTAGTGAAACAAAATTTGCATGGCATTGAGGATTTTGTTGTTGTTTTTTATTTGCTAACTGCCCATGGTTCACAGGCATAAATCAAACAATGGTGAAGTAAGATGATAGTTAGCCCTGTGGTTGGGTTATGGGTTGGTTTGATTCTGTGTTACTAAACATGTGCTGGCCGGATGTTATAAACATGGTTTAATTAATGTCAAGAACTGGAACCTGCAAAGAAAGGGATGGATAAGAACAAATAACAAAACAAAACAAAAACAAAAACCCCACAGAAAATACCTGTTGGGTAGGACAACATTTACTCTTCCGCTGCTATGGACGTATTTTGGCGTTTGTCTGTACACTGCTACGCACTTCTTTAGACGTTATCCGGTTTCTTGGCACTCGCTGCTAGGGGCAAACCCTCCTCTACACCCGGTGATGGGGTGGTAGCTTTGTCGATCAAGTTCGTGGGGCCACTGAATGGGTCAGAGGACTGTAAGAGCCTCATACACACTTAGGGGCAATGACTAAAACACCTGGCATCGGTGGAGACAAAAATGAAGTAGAGGACCGGAGAAGGGAAACTGTCTTGCACTATCCTCCTGTAAAGAAGTAAAGGGGCAGAAACATTCAAAGAATGTACCTGCTGACAATTGGAAGGTTACTGTTAAGTTCGCTCCTCCAAAAATTATGCTTCATATCCGGCAACGATGGAGAAAATGATGAAGTAGCCCTATCAGAGGATACATTATCTTTCACTATCCTTGGTAAAGCTGGGCAATTAAATATAGTTTCTTGTGGTTACTTTTTGTTAAAGCGTGGTTTCTTGGCATCTCCATATAGCATCTGACTTGTCAACAACCGGGCCAACCACCCACCTCCCTAGGGTAAATATTTTAGGTGTAAAAAAAAATATAGCGCTCACCGCTGACGCATCTTTTGCACAGGAGAGATGGTCAGGGAGAACTTGCTTAGCACAGTGATAACGATGGCTGCTGATTACTTAGCAGCGAAAGATTTAACACAACTTGGGAAAACAAAACCACAACACTGGTAATTAACCGAGATCAGTTTTTGGACTGAATGATAAACATAATAGGGATAAACACAATTACGAGATTAATGATCATGATAAATACAATTACAGTAATGACACAATTAATCACAACAATAACAATTAAACATCACTTTATGTGCATAATATCATTGCTCTCATGCAATAATAGCAAATTCTGTATATCACATAAGCATTCATAGGCAAAATTCAATGCTTGTTCTTGTTCTTAGTACTTTATAAACATGCACCAGTCTTATCACTAATACACAATGACGTTTCGTCACGCTGTCCCCTATGTGCACATTTTGTGTTGTGTCAGAATGGCAACTAAGGGGAGGTTATCCAAAATATTACACACAGCACATTTTGTTAGCTTCGTTATTTCCCTTGGTTATTCTAAGATATCAAAACAATTGTGTGCCCTCTCCACAATGAGAGATGGCTTCAGTGTTACCACTGCTGTCTTTGGGAATATTATATGGTGAGGTCAAAAACTCTTCTGCAGTCCAATTCTCGTACCACTGTCTGAAAACCACAGGAGTGATTGTTTTAAAATACACTAACACTGTGAAAATCAAACCCCGAATTCTTGAGGATCATGAAGTTACTAAACGCATTCAGTAAACCCCAGAGTCCCAGAGCTGTACCTAAGATCGTTGCATTTGTTTTATGAACAATAAAAATTAAGTACTGAATAGAGCTACAGTAGCACAGTGGCTACTGCACTTGCCTGTTGTCTGCTTATTCAGAGAATTAGATCCTTATTTGTCTCCAAATAGGTTATAATTAGGGCACCTGTAATGGCTGCACATGACATGTGTAACCTGTAGGGGCCTTAACTCTGACAGCCTGGCTGTTCTTGGCATACTGAGAGTTCATAGGCGTCGTACATGGCCATATCATCTCTGAGAACCTGACTGTTCTTGGCATACCGAGAGTTCATACAGGTCGTACATGGCCATATCATCTCTGAGAACCTGACTGTTCTTGGCATACCGAGAGTTCATACAGGTCGTACATGGCCATATCATCTCTGAGAACCTGACTGTTCTTGGCATACTGAGAGTTCATACAGGTCATACATAGCCAGATCAAATGTACATGAGACAGCTACAGAAAAACAACTGGTCATGGTGGAATACTGGTTAGTCAACCAGCTTAGCATTGCAATGGTCTTTGGTTTTAAACTGTAATCATGGTAGAACAAGACATTTAGTAATGATTAATCAACAATCTACAGTCTGTCAGGGAGCCACCACAGTGAAGTAGCTAGATGCTCTCCTGTGTATCTGAAGATTACGTGTTCAAATCCATGTGGTGCCAGATTTTTTTATCTCTAAAAATGACTTTGAGAAGTAAAGGCAGTCGTGATGCTGAAAACATCACCCAGCGAGGGGCTGTAACATCACCCAGCGAGGGGCTGGAAACATTACCCAGCGAGGGGCTGGAAACATCACCTAGTGAGGGGCTGTTTGGTCTTTAAAAATATGATATGAGTCTAGCCTCATATACCTGGTGTGCTAGTGGTATGTAAATGGACCTGGTGGGCCAGTGGTATGTAAATGGACCTGGTGTGCTAGTGGTATGTAAATGGACCTTCGCTTGACTTACAGTCAGTTAGCTTTGTAAAATTGTTAGTAGAGTTAACTGTACTTAAAAAAAATGTTTGTGGTTTTGTTTTTTGTTTTTTTAAATTGGTTTGAGGTTTGAATCTTTTTGAAAGTGGATAACTAAACAACTGTTTTCTGACCTTACAAAAGATGACACAGGGTATTGCCTAGCATAACTCACCACATCTCGATGTATGGCCTGACAATTTATCATTTCTGTTTGTGTCCTCTTTGTTAAAGTTTACAATGAGAAAACAGTGCTCTGATTTTTTGCAAATAAAATGCTACTAATGCAGAATTTCCAGTTCGTTTTCAAACTTTCTGCAGAAACTCTGCTATTCAAACATATAAGATATCCCTCAGCTGGGATATTGTGGAAAATTTGTATATTAAATTAATGGCACTTGTCAGTGTCAATGTCCTCTTAACTCATTCAGTACACAATCATTTCTAACACCAAAGTTGGTTCCATGCTAACTGTGGATAAGATCAATATAGGCACTGATGGGCACCTACAGAAGACAATGGGAATTGAAACAAATAATATAAAACATACTAGGTACCAAAACCTAAGAAAATGAAAAGGGTATTGGATTCAGACATACAAAAGAATCTATTCCCAGGTGCAGTGTCAATCTTTCTTCAGGTGGTGCTCAATATATGGCAAGACCTTCTTCTTCTTCTGCTCTGCCCTTTATCTCCTAACGGAGCATAGGCTCTCAACCACCTCATGTCAAGTCATGATCCTTTGATATCATATGCAGCTCACTAGTTTCCTTCTCCATGTGTTTCTGTGTCTTAGTCTGCCTTTATTTCCATACCACTTTAGGTTTCAGTGTAAAACCTTTCTAATTATAATGTTCTCAAGTTTTCTGAAAGTGTGTCCTATCCAACGCCAGCATCTTTTCTTCAGCTCCTGATTATCTGGAAGTTTCTTCTTCTTCTGCCTTTCTAACCTCCAAGACCCTCATATTAGTAATATTTCTGTGTTGGGGCACGGGCCAGTGAGGATTCCTATTTCCATCATTTTGGCCTATCAAGAGACTCAGCTGAATAGCCCTGCTTTAAAGGATGTTACACATCAACTTCAATATTTATTGGCTGTGTGTGATTTTATGTCCGTAGTTCACCATTACATACTGAATTTTCAGTGCTCAATACCATTGTTAAAATCAGTACAAAGCAGTCTGCTGCCAAATTACCAGCAGCTAAATTAAATTGTGAACTGCATGCTGACCCTTTGTTGGTAGCATTTTAATTTGTATATTTTTGCAGGGTGTTGTCTAGTCAGCCTTTTCACAAAAACGATCTGTGTTCAGAAACAGCTGCATAAAATCTATACTGGGGCAAATTACTGAAACACCAAAATCGTTATTAAACCATAACTTTGGAAATAATTGCGTAATGAATGAGTTAAAAAGCTACAGACACTATATGAAAAATTACACAGCCAAGCATGGCCTGCAGCTTGTGTTACAAACACACTCTCAAAATCACAGTTGAAACACACAGCAACATCATGGATGCAGAGACAGGTGCCGGGCCGCCTGAACTTCTTGTTCCACCTCTGCCGCCTTTGTCTCGACCTTCATTAGAGATGCTACCGCCTCCGCCAGAGGGTAGGTTGCCTTGACCTCTGTCAGTGGGACGTGATGTGTGTACTGGTTTGTCTGCAAGAAAGAACAAAATATACTGTTATACTTTTGTTGTTGGTTGTGGTGGTGGTAGCAGCTGCAGTAATGGCAGTAATAGGGTAGTGATGTAGTAGTAGCAATGGTGGTGGTTATGGTAAGTAGTAGCAGTAGTTTAAGGACTAGGAAGCAGTGTAATGATACTGTCAGTAATAACTATTACACGTATATTACATTACACATTTTATGTAATAATAGTTAACTTACTGATTTGCTAGACACATTCCATTCTTCTTCTTCTAATTATTATTATTATTAGCTATATGCCACAGTGCAGCATTGATTTTTCCTATGCACAAGGCACTCACGTATGCATGCGCACGTAAATACACATACAGAATTATATATACATACATATATATATATAATGGAATGTGACTAGCAAATCAGTAAGTTAACTATTATTCTTTTGCATGTCTGAATCCAATACGCTTTTCATTTTCTTAGGTTTTGGTACCTAGTATGTTTTATATTATTTGTTTCAATTCCCATTGTCTTCTGTAGGTGCCCATCAGTGCCTATATATATATATATATATATATATATATAATATATATATAATATATATATATATATATATATATATATAATATATATATATATATATATATATAGACTGTTAATTGATCGCTTGCCAAACTCCCTACCTAGAGTAATTTCATTACCTCAGATTTACGGAGTCTACCTTTGAGACAGCCGCCTCCTCGTTTTTCAGCAAACATACCTCCTATCTATAAATATCCCTCCGTCTATAATTATGGTCAGTTTTTGTGTGTAGGGGAACGCGCTAATGGCCTGGGAGTTGAGACATTTTTATAACATAAATTTTATACCAAGAGAGGTAACTAGTAAGACGGGATTTATAAACAAAATATTCTGAGATTATCTCCCTTAAAGCGTTGGCGTCTAGTTGTGAAACGGAACAAAGGTGAGTGCACACACACACACACACACACACACACACACACACACACACACACACACACACACACACACACACACACACACACACACACACACACACACACACACTCCCACACACATTGTTTTAGTTGCGTATCTTTTTTAGGATATTGCAGAACCAACCCCAGTATTTTTTAGCTGTTGTAGTTTTTCTAGGCAAATTTACGTCCAGTAGTTTGCCATTTCTTTCTGGAAAGTCGGCTTTTCGATACGACTGTCGAAACCAACGCAAGGCACGCAACTGGGATCGAACCCGGCACCCCGGCGTTACGAAGAAAGTTCGCATCACTTAAAACTAGACGCCAACACACGTTGTAGACACTTTTTTTAAAAGCCTAAAGATAAGCTACGTTCGTCTGATTTTATGATCGAAAAATATAAGAAGGGCACTGATTTTGTTGTACGAATGATCTGCTTTTCACCCACATAATAATGTTGATATTCGTTCAATGATTTAGGTTGTTAGAAGGCTTGAGTTTAGCAGCCATGACACCACTGAAAACTAAACACAGTTCCTTTGCTTTGGAAGATAAATGTAATCAAGAAGTTATAATCAGAGCACCCATAAAGGCTACCTCAGCAAAATATAACCTGCAGTCCTATTCGGATGAGGGCTACACGGGCACAATGAATACATTCTGGACTACATAGCCGAACCAGTGAGCCGCCCTGGTGAAGCGGCTAGACGCTCAGCTGAGGATCATAAGTGCGTGGGTTCGGGTCCTGAGAGACTTTTCAAAAAATAACTGTGGCTACCAGGTCGACCCAGCCTTGAATGGGTACCAGGCGGAGTCTGGGAAGGAAAGGCGGCCAGAGTGATGCAGACCAAATCACCCACCAAGTGCCGATAGGTTTATAAAATATAGGTCTAGCCCTATATGCCCAATACGCCTGAAGGCATGAAAAAAATCCTTTACTTTCAAAAGTCAAACCAGTGAGGTACGCTAACTCGTATCAGCTACTGGTGTGTCCCAACGTTTCAGAGAACACACCACACCGACTTTGACAAAAAACAGACAGGTCTCACGTGAAGACAGCGGGCAAATGTAATCGACAGGACTGATATTTTTGTTAACCGTACAGAATGTGCACTTTGACCTTACATTCCAACAATCACGTTGGGGAGGGGGAAAAATTAATTTCCTTGTCAAGCCCGAACCAAACAGCATGCATAATTAAGTCTTCCCGGCCAGACACCCAGTAGCAGATTGGAATCTGCGGGGGGCTTGGGTTGAGAGGGCTTCAAGGAGGGGTGGGGTTGTGTGAGGAAACTAATTTGTGGGGAGGAGGTGTGGAGTTGGGTAGTAAGAATGCAGTCGCAGGGTGTGGAGTTGTGTCAGGAGAATGCAGGGGCGGGGTGTGGAGTTGTGTAGTAAGAATGCAGGGGCGGGGTGTGGAGTAGTGTAGTAAGAATACAGGGGCGGGGTGTGGAGTTGTCTCGGGAAAATACAGGGGCGGGGTGTGGAGTTGTGTCGGGAGAATACAGGGGCGGGGTGTGGAGTTGAGTAGGGAGAATACAGGGGCGGGGTGTGGAGTTGTGTAGGGAAGAATGCAGGGGCGGGGTGTGGAGTTGTGTAGGGAGACGTTACGGGCGGGGTGTAGATTTGTGTAGGAAGACGAAGCGGCGGGGTGTTGCATTGTGTAGGGAGGCATAAGGAGTGGGGTGTGGAGTTATGTAGGGATACGTTACGGGCGGGGTGTGGAGTTATGCAGGGAGACGTTACGGGCGGGGTGTGGAGTTATGTAGGGATACGTTACGGGCGGGGTGTGGAGTTATGCAGGGGAGGATGTGGAGTTGTGCTGGGAGAAGGTTTGTGTGATGCTGCGTACGGAGAATGTGGGTGAGGAGAGTGGCAAACTGTTATGTTGTAGGAAAGTAGAGGTGGAAGAGTATGGAGAGAGAGAGAGAGAGAGAGAGAGAGAGAGAGAGAGAGAGAGAGAGAGAGAGAGAGAGAGAGAGAAGAGAGAGAGAGAGAGAGAGAGAGAGAGAGAGAGAGAGAGAGAGAGAAGAGAGAGAGGTTGGGGGACGGGAGGTAGAGATATTAAATTGAAAGCAAAGCGATGAACACGATTGAAAACTTTATTAGTGGCACAAAAAGTTAATGGAAAAGTCTAGAAAATTAACCTTATTAAAGAGCAAAAATGTAAACTTTTCTTTAGTCTGCAGATTTGTGAATTAGTGTCAACGAAACAAGTCACTAATGAGTTAATTCCAAATGACGTTTGACAAGATTATGGGGGAAATTCTATTTTCCAGCGCATTTCTTCGGGGAATGGTAAATAACCTGTTAATTCCCTTGAACACGCGAAATGCTGCTTGATAAGACAAATAATCACGTTTAAAAAAAGGCTTTTGATGCACTCTGTTCATTCTCAGTTACAGGTGAACAAGAACTACACAGAGACAAGTCTGGCTGTTTATCTTTCACAGCTGCAAGACTGACACACCTGCGACTCAAATAGTCACATTCGGCATGGCAGTCCAACAGAGCAAACCCTATTCATCTCTCTAAAACCCTTAGAAAGTTGTAATTATTGCACCGTGTACAAGTCGGAGGAGCTAATGGATCACCACATTTGTGAGAGTTATGCATGCTTTATGTGACGAGGGGATCTGGTCACATTTGTGAGAGTCATGCATGCTTTGAGTGACGAGGGGATCTGGTCACATTTGTGAGAGTTATGCATGCTTTGAGTGACGAGGGGATCTGGTCACATTTGTGAGAGTTATGCATGCTTTGAGTGACGAGGGGATCTGGTCACATTTGTGAGAGTCATGCATGCTTTGAGTGACGAGGGGATCTGGTCACATTTGTGAGAGTTATGCATGCTTTGGGTGACGAGGGGATCTGGTCACATTTGTGAGAGTTATGCATGCTTTGGGTGACGAGGGGATCTGGTCACATTTGTGAGAGTTATGCATGCTTTGGGGTGACGAGGGGATCTGGTCACATTTGTGGGAGTTATGCATGCTTTGGGTGACGAGGGGATCTGGTCACATTTGTGAGAGTTATGCATGCTTTGGGTGACGAGGGGATCTGGTCACATTTGTGAGAGTTATGCATGCTTTGGGTGACGAGGGGATCTGGTCACATTTGTGAGAGTTATGCATGCTTTGGATGACGAGGGGATCTGGTCACATTTGTGAGAGTTATGCATGCTTTGAGTGACGAGGGGATCTGGTCGATGCTCGACTATCAGAGAAAAGGCAAGACGAGGTATAATCAAAATGTTGTTGCGCCGCTGGTATTGGAACTCTGCGCTGGATGCTGAAGATAGGGACGGAGCGCTTATGGGAACGCTCCGAGTGCTGTGATGTCGATTGTTGAATCAACTCAATTATTGCACCTGTAACGAGGACATGTTTAGAGGAAGGCCAAGGAGAAGATGGGTGCAGGATGTGGCAGATGATCTCCAGATGGGTGTATCAGACGCAGGACATCTTGCTCATGATAGGAAGGTTTTCCGGAGGGTTGTTATGGCAGCGAGGTTCCGCGAGGGACATGCTACTGAATGAATGAATGAATGAACGAGGACACCAAGGTGATACGCTGGTGAATCCTACTGATCTGTGCTTGTAAAGTAAAGGTTTTAACCTCACTCCCCCTTTTTTTTAAAACGCAGATTGGACATATAGGGCTAGATTTATTTTACAGACAAGTTGATACTCGGTGGGTGATGTGGTCAACATCATGGCGGCCGCCTTTACTTCCCAGGACTTTATCTGGTACCCAGGGCCAACCTGGAAGCTAAGGTTATTTTGTGGAGAGAAGAGAGTCCCGCTCCCTACAGATTTGAACCGACGACCTTTTGATGCACAAGCGAGCGTTTAGCCGTTACGGTAAAAAAAAAAAGTCTAATTATCTTTGGATTACAACTGGAGACACCTGGTTAGATAATACGTTTCTCGATGATTATTCAAATAAGCGCCTCTAGAAACATTTATGGTGCTTTATTAATATCCTACCCCCAGATAACGTCACAGGACAGTCCAACATTTTAGAGGGTGGTAAGACTGGGTTTCCCGGCTTTCTGATGCTTTTAACGACCAAAAAACATCTAGAACTGGTTCTAAAACAAACCACCTGTCCCACGAGAGAGAGCAGCCTAGGTCCCATGACTACATGCAGCCTAGGTCCCACGACTGCATACAGCCCATCTATCACCCCATAAAATATTAGATGTCCCGTGACCTGTGGATTTCCCCTGTTTGGGGTAGGATATCAATAAAGCACCGCATTTACTGCCACACAAAAAACAAACGCAGATGCTGCATAAGGAGTGTGAAGACTGCAGGAATGTTTCGTTAAAGCATACGGGTGTGTTACATATACCAATATTTAAAAAAAAAAAAAATGGCATTTTTGAGAATAAATATAAAGGGGGATGGTACATAGTATCCTTTTGGCAAACTGAAATACTTTGGCTAAATAAACGCCAGAAAAGTTTAGATCAGTGGCTCTCAACCTTCCTAACGCCGCGACCCTTTATTATAGTTCTTCATATTGTGGTGATCCCCAGTTATAATTTTTTTCTCCTTGCTATTTCAAAACTTCAGTGAATATGTGTTTTCCAATGGACGACACGTGTGAAATGGTCCTAAAGGGGTCGCGACCCACAAGCCACGGCTAGTTCAGATGGTATTACAAAAAGAAATAAATGTGAATCTGTGGCGTATACAAGATACGGGACATCATGGGCGTGAATGTCATGAGCTGGGAAGGACGCGATGAGCAAGGGATTTGCAACATGCTGGTGATGCTGAGTTCAATACCGCTTCTGAATGGTGCACAGCATATATCGTCAAATGTGTTATTTTAGTACACACATCCAATTCTTTAGAATGTAAATTTCTCAGGAGGCAGATTAAGAAACAAACACACAAGACTTACCTATTCTGTTCCTGTCGTCTTCGTCATCGCCCCCAGCACCACTTCCGCTTCCGGAGTTCCTGTCAACAAAGTCCTCGTCGTCGATAATGACATCTCGGCCGGTGTTATAGCTACCGCCTCCGCTACCAACCACTGCTGTTTTGTACGACTGGTCACTCAACATCAGCTCTTCGTTATGGAGGGCGCTCAGGTTCTGAGGATGATAAACATAAATGTAAAATACATGTACACTGCAAATACAATCAATGTAAACTAAGAAAGGACTTTTGTTCAGCATCGCCACAACTATGTCTGCAGTTAGCTTTTTAAACTCTGAAATATAAAAATACTAAATCGTCTGCCCCGGATTTCGTTTGTTTCGGAAATAGAAGAAGAAGAAGAAAAAGAAGAAGAAGAAGAAGAAGAAGAAGAAGAAGAAGAAGAAGAAGAAGAAGAAGAAGAAGAAGAAGAAGAAGAAGAAGAAGAAGAAGAAGAAGAAGAAGAGGCATGGGAGGAGGAGGAGGATGAGAATAAGAATAATAATAAGAAGAAGAAAAAAAAAGAAGAAAAAGAAAATAATGATGATGATTGATGACGATAATAAAGATGTTGGACATTTTGGCATCATGGCATGGGGAGAGAAAAAAAATCCCTCTCAGAAACAAAAGGCAGTTAATGACATGACAACCAACGCCACATTGCATGGCCTACAAGAACAAAAGCTTACTTCATGAACTTTGTCAAAGCTCGGCTGAACACACAAAATGTTGGCGGGTGGACACAGTCCGACAGAGGCAGGATTTGTACAACCCCCTAGCTGTATCTATACAATATAAACTACCAAGCCTACCCAAAATAGAATATTTATAGCACGTAAATATCTCACCAAGCCAGAGACGCCAAGGGAAAACAGCCACATTAACTTCCCAAATACAAGCTCAGCGGCAATCATAAAGCTAGTTGTTTAGTATAACGACGCCATGAAACAAATTCATCCAGAATTCTTACGAAATAACCTGAACGAATGAATGAGTTACAAGTCTGAAGCTGCAAATGTATTGACTCACACAGTTAACGCAATAGACAGGCTTGTTTCTGCAAAGACCACAGAATTAAATGACAGAAAATTTGTCTTCCCTGCGCAAAGGCCATGCTAACACGTTCCAGAGATCGATTGATCCCAATTTTCCACAAAACAATTCGCGCCTATTCTGTGTGTGTGCATGCCGTTTTGGGTAATAGAATTCCCGGTGCCCAGAAAGAATACTTCGACATGCTAGGATCCACATGAAAGAAAATATATTATATACATAAAACAAGCGGGTGACCCCTAGCCCTTGTATAAAAGCAGACATTGGTGTTTTCTTCAGAGGACAACAAATCTGCATTCAGGTTATATCCAGGGGAAAGAAGCAGTAACTGACAACTGACTGGTAACAGGAGGTGAGGTTTTGGCAAGTCGAATTGAGGCTTTTCAGATGCGGTCTTCACAGAAAAAGCTACAGTGTGCTTTTCCCCGCAGTTCACATATGGTGCTAGATTCTTCTTCTTCTTCTTTGCGTTCGCTGGCTATAAACTCCAGCGGAAGGCTCTGGATGTTCGTCTATCTCCAGACTTTAGTCTTGTTCCAGAGCCTCAGTGTTGGGTGCAGATACGTTTTACAGATCTGTCTTATTAGTATGCAGACTGTTGGTCCTTGCTTCTTTAACAGCTGTACTCCGATTTTAAAGGCTGTCCCCAATAAGTATACCCCTACGACATGCTTGTTGGGGAGACAATGGGTCTATTCTTGTTTTCTTCACAATAAGCCCCGGAACCCACACGGGGAGGTGCTAGATTCAGGTTTAGCCATGGTAAATAAGCAATATCTGTAGAGCGATAACCAGTCTCAGATGAAGGATTTATCAAAGGCCGAAAATGAGGCTTGCCCCAGCTGTGGAAGCCAAAGGAAGCGTACATGACCGCTTTAAGCCAGTAGGGTTTCAGGTATATAGTGCTAAACCCACATTCTTGTGGTAAAACAGCACACAATTATGATCTGGTCAACATCACGACTGGCTGTCTTTACTTCCCAGAAAATTTCTGGTACCCACTTTACACTGGAGCCATCTGGAAAACCTGGGACAAGTAGATTTACAGACCTCGCTTGAACAAAAAATGAACACACACGGAGGTTCCTGGAAAACTGGGAAGGAAAAAAGGCCGATGAAAAAAATTTGAAAGGTGAAAAGTGAAATTATTCAGCAACGTTGAAAGTTCTACCACTCATTTAAAGACCGCATGAGATTGTTCAGCAAGGGATAGACACCAGTACAAGCGAGGGATAACACGTTTCTTATTACTAACAGGGAGCTTGGAAAAAATACCTTTAACCCGTTCACTCAATTATTAGGCGTACTACGTTTCATGTTGTACTGCAAATACCCCCCCCCCCCCGCTTTTCCCCAACAGATCACTCAAGACAGAGGTCAAGAACCTAAACATTTACATAAACGCGTATCCCATCCCTTTATTGTGGATCTGTTGTCAGTTTAAATTTCCTTCCGCCCTCCTTGGCAAGTACATCTGTCTTCTCATGTTGGCACATTTCCCCCTGGGCAGAGAGCCACTATACCACGCATTCACTGCTTTGTTGTATAAGTACTTCAGGCAAGTGGTACGACACAAAGAGACCTAGTCCAGAAACACGTTGACATACCCGATAATGGTTGTAATACCGTAATTGTGCCTATCTGTCCTTTTGATTTCCCTGGAGATTCTGGAAGCGCAAGAGAGCTCCTATTTCGGGACTTGAAAGTATCAGATGGAAATATTGACTTCCGGGACTCCTCCCTGGGAGAGCACTCGCTGTAATTAGTTCATGTGACGAGCATTATAGCGAGGGTAGAGAGAGTTTGTATCAGGCGAAGGAATGGTTTCCATCTTGTTTGAATTCTTGGTGTTAGTTCCAAGCGATCATATTTTTATTACCATCAGTCTGGGAGGCACATTTATGATCGTTATAGTGCTTGGCGATATTGGCCGAACTGGTGTATTTTATTGGGTTTGTAATATTGGTCCAACTCTGTATGTTTATATCGCTATTAAAAAGGATTGGTAACATTATATTTACTGTGTATTTTTATGTACCTTAAGGGATTGCTCATTTTGGACCAAGTGTGTACTTTTATGTAACTTTTAGGATTGGACATACCGGCTTTTTCGTCTTCTGCTTTATCTGAAGACGTAAATGCGTTGTGCCCTTTTACATGGCTGTGATATTTTCACCTTTTGGCCGACACAGCTGACTTCCGCAGGTATTTACTGTCTGTGATAGCCTTCAAGGAAACCAACTGGTCTAACTGTACATTTTTATTAAGCTATGACACGATTTCTCATACTTGAATGGTTGCGAACCTTTTATGAAACTTTTAAGGGCAGATTATATTGGCTCAGCGTGTACTTTTTCAAGCCATTAGAAAGGACTGGTTTTGGCCCAGCTTTACTAAATCCGGTTTGAACTCTAATTGTTTATGTTTATCACAGACACTGGGCAAGGCTTCATGGTGAAGATTATGATAAGCCTATTTACACAACGTTTTAGATCATGCTCTGCGATCAGGCT
This sequence comes from Candidula unifasciata, assembly GCA_905116865.2. Taxonomy (NCBI): domain Eukaryota; kingdom Metazoa; phylum Mollusca; class Gastropoda; order Stylommatophora; family Geomitridae; genus Candidula; species Candidula unifasciata. Next base: position 35,950 of record CAJHNH020001939.1, on the reverse strand, counting down.
AAGGCACTGATGGGGGTTCTGAGTGTGATTTTGCTGACCCCGTTAGATCTACAATGTGATACTGTCCGGTCACTTACCCGCTTCATGTGTGCTAAAGTGTCCTTGACCTGTAGCAAGGTAGAATCAGGGATCAAGGTAATCCGGACCTCCATGTTATGCGTGGCTTGTGAAATGATATTAACCTCAGGTACTTCTCTCAGATATCTGAAAACAATGGAATAAAATAATCAAACTCTCATGTATTAAACGAACATTAATTGAAGACATGGGTAGATAGAGAGTGTATCAATGAGACGTAACTCACAACCAAAATACTGAAACTACATCCACAAGAAATTCAAAGGCGTCATTACATTGCCTGGGTCTGGCTTAAGAGAAAAATAACATGGTAGCAGTATTTGGCAGATAAGTCGGTAGATGGGCCGATAGACAAGTATAAAGGTAGGCAGGTGGACCGGCAGACAAGTATATAGGTAGGCAGGTGGACCGATAGACAAGTACATAGGTAGGCAGGTGGACCGGCAGACAAGTATATAGGTAGGCAGGTGGACCGGCAGACAAGTATAGGTGAATAGGTAGACATTTGGGTAGGTAGGTAGACAGGTAGAAATGACATTAGGTAAGCAGGTAGAAATTATGTAAGTACGTGGGTAGACATATGGGTAGGCAAATGGGCAGGTACATAGTTAGGTAAATATGTCAATAGACAGGTATGTAGACAGGCAGGGAGATGGGTAGACATACAATAGTCTTTACAAAATAATGCATATACAAAAACCAAATAAGGGAACGTCAATGCATAGTCTTGGGTGTGGACATAAACCCCAGGGTTACAACGCCCCTGACAAATACAATTGCAACGGACACACAGAAATGAACCCAACAGATCCCTATTGCCATATTATTGTTCTTGCTTCTCCAATGTCCCGCCTACCATCTCTTTAACTACGTGCACTGCATAACTTTTAGCAGACCCCACCAGCGCTAATGACCATCTTGTCCCAACAAATATTATCTCCAGCCTGCTGTTTGTTTTGTCCCGTCTCCATGTCACAAATGACAAATAGTTCCATGACACTTGGCCAAGTTTGGCCTCGTTTGCCCAACCCGGCACATCGTAAACCATGCAGGAAATTGAGGCATGTCACGAGGTGGACAGATAATTGATGAGGAGTCGGATCGCTGCTAAAAAAAAATGTACGCCATATTTGCTATTTATAATGGAACAGAGAGCTGGTATCATCTGTGCAAGGATATTTAAAAAAAAAATATTACACAGAGGTTCTTAATCTAGGGTTTGGGGTCGACGCATACATTTCGGAAATCAGCGAGTGTGCTTATTGTTACTGTTATTGGTGCTGCTGTGTTTATTGTTATATTTGTTATTATTATATTTTTTTTTCCCAACAGAACGGGAGGGAACTATTGTCTATACAGGGACATGTTGAAAAGAAACATGTAAGAAATTTTTAATCTATAATCTATTGTTAAATTCAGCCGATTTCTCTAGAATTACTGAACCAGTATACTGTAAGAGAAATGAACACAAACGCAGGCAAAACTGAGCACACCCTAATTGTTCTGGAAGATTCCAGTGACCTAGCTTCGTCCTTTATGTGTACCGACACTGGGATCCCAGACGGACACGGGTCCCAAGGGACATCTTTGCTCTGAGCGTCAGCTGCTTGAACTTTCTTGAAAGCTGACGAGTGGATGGTAATTAGGTCACAAGGGACCAGACAAACAATCTGTTGCTGCTGTTTTCCGGAAACGGAAGTTCGGCTAAATCAGACCGGAAGCGTTGGTTAGACCAAGAGGGAGAGTATGTACTGTTTCATAATTGTGGGAATTTATCGCTAGTGGTCGATTTATGTTCACTTTATCGCCAGAATAGGGAACAATTTCTTTGACTTTCCTGTGAAGAGTGCACGAGGCATGGTGTTTGTTTGACTACCTGTCTACTTGTCTATTCATACATCTATCGACTCATCGACCCATCATTTATACATTAGGCTATAAGATTGCTTGTGTAAACACTGAGACCCTTGTGTTTTGAATAAACATCCAACATTTCTTTTTGTGTTTACACAATTATAGCATAATAGCGTCTTCCTCAAATTCAAATGGAAAATTGTACAGAGGAAAATAGAAAGAATAAAAAAAAAAGAAAGAAAGAAAAAAAGAAAAAAAAAAAAGAAAAAAATCAAGACTTAGCCACACAAGACCAAATAAGTATTTGCCTTCCCCCACATCTCGCAAATGAGACTAGGGCGGACAATTTGGCACACACGGCTAAATATGTACCTAATTAACCCCCCTTGCAACGTCTGCCCTGACACTGCTAGTGGTTACGTCACTAGCTCCTAAATAGATAAGGCTTTCTATGATTACCTTTCATTCAGTCTTGCCCCCAAACCGATTTTCATATGGCACTGAACCATTTGCGAACCACTGGTGGCTGTTATAGTATAGATGTCTGAGAGTATAGTGATTTCAGACAAGAAGTATTCAGGAGTCAAGTCCTGTTTTCTTAGAGACATGTACCCACACATGTTTTTGAGGCTATAGTCTAAATCAGTGAATTCATGGAGTGTCGTCTTCACAATAAAGGTTTTCTTAGACACACTGCAAACTAAAATTTGTAACAGGAAACTCAAATTCTTATGATTTTAGGAGGCCAGCGATTCAAAGTGAGGACAACAGTTGACTATTTACTGTAAAGTATCTGAGACAGTCCAATGATGATCATCATCATCATCACGTGCCCTGTCAACTGGCGTAGGCGCTCATGCGTCTCCACAGATCACGATCCCTGGATGCCTAGAACAGCTCTTTTGATGATATCCCTCAATGCCATCGTTTCAGCCTATCCAGCATCTTCTCTCTTGGTCTACCTCTACCCCTTTTTCCACTGATCTTTCCAGTTGTCACGATGTTCTCCAATGTCTCTCTTCTCATTATGTAGCTAAAAAACAGTGTTTGTCTCTTTCTTATTGTAGTATATAGAGATCTACTTTCATTAGCTTTTTAAGCAAATCGTTGTTAGTTACTCTGGCCGTCCAAGGTATTCGTAAAATTCGTCTTAGAAACCACATCTCTGTTAGTCCAATACACTTCACACACAAAAGATTCTTACCTGCCAACGGCCGAACCGTTCCAGCAGTGCTGACTCTGCATCTCTTGCTCATAAACGGACGGCGTCCGGCATAAACCGTCGGCGATTCTCTGGAAGAAGCCCTTAGACTCTTCCAACTCGGCGATCAGGGAGGCGATGTCCTTTCTGATGGACTGTATTCGGTTGCTGGGGTGTGACAGCAGCATGCCCTCCGGCGTAAAGAACTTCTTGTACAAATCGGAATCACTCACCGAATGGGATGGCACCTTACACAGCTCCTGCACCTGTGGAGGCGAAGATACAATTTTAATTATTTCATTTCATCAATAAAGTTAGTTTGATGATTTGATTTTGGGAGGCATGATGATTTGATTTTGGGAGGCACTCTTAAAACTGACAGAAGGAAAAAAAGTGGTGGTGCGGATACAGTGACAGTATTTCTTCTTCATCGTTCCTGTACCCCAGATTAGAAGGCGAGCTTTCAACCAACTCACAGCACGCCAAGCAATCTAACATTTTGCCATCTCCCTCAGCTTTGTTCATAAGTAAGTAAAGTATTGGGTATACAGGGCTAGACCTATATTTAACAGATCTATCGGCACTTGATGGCTGATGTGGTCAGCATGACGCTGTCTGCCTTTGCTTCCCAGGCCTCCTGGCACCCCTTCAAGACTAGGTCGACCTGGACACCTAGGTTATTTTCTAAAGAAGAAAAAAAAAGGCCGGTACCGTCAGAACCCAAACCCACGACCTTCCGCTCCGCAGGCTGCACCACGGCGGCTCTTAGCTTTGTTCATAACTCTCCGTTTTGTTCGGATGCCTATTTCCAGAGTGTTTTAGATCTCCGTTTTGTTCGGATGCCTATTTCCAGAGTGTTTTAGATCTCCGTATTGTTCGGATGCCTATTTCCAGAGTGTTTTAGATCTCCGTAAATTTCTTTTGCTGCTTGAACCTCCGTGGCAAATTGTTTCTTTACTCAAACTTTAAATGGGGTCTACAATATGTTCCTCAAATAATGACTCATCTTTGCTAATTTGCCTCAGATATCGACCTACTTTTAGAACGTTTTTTCCACACAACGACTCTTTCCGCGATATTAACCTGAAACAATGACCCCTTTTCGCGATATTAACCTGAAACAATGACCCCTTTCCGCGATATTCACCCGAAACATGGCCCCTTTCAACGATATTCACCTTAAACAATGACCGCCTTTATCAATATTCTCCATGAGAACTCCTTTGCCGCGATATTCGCCTTAAACCACGACCCACTTCCGCGATATTCGCCTTAAATGACGACCCTTCCTGCTAAATATCTCTACATATTCCTTCCCAATCTCATGCCAGGATCAATGCCTTGATTCACAGAACCCCTTTGCACTTTAATCTTGCAGCCATCATGTTTCCTGTGAATCATATATTTTTGACGCCTTACGAAGATATCTCATGTCGGAATTTGGCTGCTTGTATTAGTCATTATAAGCTTGCCCGATTATAATACTGATATGTTTTCGATTTTCTTATGTTTATCATCATCATCGCAATCGTCATCATATTTAGATAGCTATTCGAATATTATTTAGTGGTGATAGTTTTGAGAAACGCTCACCTGGGGTTGGTTTGAGGACTACCGGTATCCTTAATTGTTTAAAATGATTGGTATACCTCGGGTTATCTCAGATTATTGGTAAGTTGAATTATTTCATGGTATACCCGGAATGGTTGTTCAATATCTTTACGCCAGGGTGATTTAAGATTAAAGAGGATTACTTTACGATCACTGGTAGGAGCAGATGTTGTGCGTCGTTTGTTTATTTCCATTGCAGATATACTTTTGTATATACATCGAGCGGAAAGGTATCGCGTTCGTGCTTCAGTAGACCCGTCATGGGGAAATCCCAAGAGACTGGCTGAATGTGATACACGACTTTACCTTCAGACTACGTCTAATGTGAAACTCGACTTTACCTTCAGACTACATCTAATGTGACACACGACTTTACCTTCAGATCACGTCTAATGTGACACGTGACTTTACCTTCAGACTACGTCTAATGTGACACACGACTTTACCTTTAGACTACGTCTAATGTGACACACGACTTTACCTTTAGACTACGTCTAATGTGACAAACGACTTTACCTTTAGACTACGTCTAATGTGACACACGAATTTACCTTCAGACTACGTCTAATGTAACACACGACTTCACCTTTAGACTACTTCTAATGTAACACAAGACTTTACCTTCAGACTATGTCTAATGTGACACACGACTTTACCTTTAGACTACGTCTAATGTGACACACGACTTTACCTTTAGACTAAGTCTAATGTGACACACGACTTTACCTTCAGACTACGTCTAATGTTACACACGACTTCACCTTTAGACTACTTCTAATGTGACACAAGACTTTACCTTTAGACTACGTCTAATGTGACACACGACTTTACCTTCAGACTAAGTCTAATGTGACACACGACTTTACCTTTAGACTATGTCTAATGTGACACACGACTTTACCTTTAGACTATGTCTAATGTGACACACGACTTTACCTTCAGACTAAGTCTAATGTGACACACGACTTTACCTTCAGACTACATCTGAGGGCAGTCTGTCTGAGCGAGTCCTACTGACCGGACCATTTAGTTCATAGCGCTGGCCAGTATTGTGGTCCAGTCGCTTTATGCTGCAACATGTTTTACAATGTTGAGTTGAGTTAAGTCAAGAATTGGCATCCCATCTCATGCGTGCTCCGTTCTCATCTTTAGCAGCTAGCGCAGAGTTCCAGTACTGATGGTACCGGTCACAAGCTGATTATATGTCCGTCTGACCTTTCCTCTGAGTGTAGTGAGCCGTTCAGACCCTCTGGTTACACCCAGGTGCCTCATTCTTTCCAGGTCATAATAATCTTGCTTCTCTAATGTTTCTGTTGCTTGTCCCAAAAGGGCACTGACCCATCTGCCTTGTCATGTATCAATTCGTCACCCAGTGATGAAGATCTAGCCAATCTTGATTTACAATGCTAGACCAATTATTTTTTAATTGTCACTTGTATAGATTATTGCTAATACTTTAGCACACTCCAAGTTTTTTTTTTAAAATCATGGTTGCCATGGCAACAGCCGCCGTCTTGGTGAAAAACACTATTTAGAATCCTAAAATCAGGTGTTTTGGTTTAACGGACATTGTACAGTTGAGTTGTTTCTGATGTCCTGGGACTCTCGGGTCAGGTACCCGTTATAGTGCATCTGTTTTCAGTTATATTGTCTTTCGGCGAGAAGACCGAAATAGTTATTTCTTCAGACGTTTTCATGTCAGGTGGCTTATTTTGCACCATTTCAGTATGGTTACCGTGTCCACGATAATGGCTGGACACCGGCTTGTTGGCCAGCACTAAAAGGGCTGTTTTACACCTGTAGGTATTTGGCGAGCAGCTAGCTTCCTTTTGCCCGCTTCCCCAACAAGTGCAGTCCAGCGTACACTGGAACTTCATTACTGAAGTATTGAATGACCCCAGTCTTCATAGAAGACGACATGGTTTCTCGACCTACATGCCCGAGCATGTCGTTGATGAAGCGAGAATATTAATATTATTGTTGAGCAACTGAATCTTTTGTTGATTATCAGAGACAGTCAGACGTTCATCACAGTTCACTACTCATCGTTAAGTGTACTAAATATGGTGCCCAACGAATATCCAGCTTGAGAAGTGTCGTCTGTTGCAGTGGCAGTAATGTGCAGTTGTAACTTGTAGATATAATGACTTGTTGCCCTTCTGGTTGTGTATAATGAGGCAGTTCCATACACCATAGCCTAGATAATTGTTTGACTAGTATAACTTTACCTGCTGGACAAAGTATTGCGGTATGCTGTGTTTGTAATTGTTAACATGTTTGTTATTCAACCTATGCTTGGTTACTATACATTTGTGTAACCTACTGTGCCATTTCCATGGTTTGAGATTAATTATGTCCATTCTTATGGATTTCAAGCTGTACGATAGACATGGTCAATGAAGACACCTTTTTCAAAGGGTGCTTAGTTGGTCATGTTCTTAGTGCACTTGTTTCCATATCAAGACACACGCCATCTGGAGGTGACAGGTTTGGTTCCCGGCACGATAACTAAAAAAAAAAAATATACCCACAGCCTCCCAACAAGCATGTGGTAAGAGTCGACTGAATGTTTCCTTCGAAGTCAGAGTACATCTGCCTGACAGACAAAAAACCAACAGTCTGCGAGCCAACAAACAAGATCTGTAAAACGAATGTGCTCGCAACACTCAGGATCGAAGATTACCGGCATGCTAGCGGTGATACAAATAACAGGTATGCTATAATCACTAAAGATTAAAGATGTAATAGAATCACTAAAGATTACAGACAGTAAGCGATAATTTACAACTACATTTATGGTGAATTATGTCTCCAGACGAACTGAACATATGATCTGCACCGAGCCGAACCAGTACAACAACTGCAGCAAGATGATGTTTGCCTGCAATTTGAGACGGTGCTTGTCAGATTAATTCTCCTAACTTTTGCCTGCAAGTACATGGCGTCTAGATTCTCTTCATTCTTTAGCTTAGATTAAAATTGCTCTTTAAAATAAGTAGTGCCCATTAAAATGCATTATGTTAGAGAAAGAGATAGAGAGGGTGGGGAAGAGGGAGAGAAAGGGAGGGAGGGAGAGAGAACAGAATAAGAACGATGGGAGCAAGAGGTTAAGGAAAACAAGTAGTGGGCAGACGCGGGGGAGGGGGGGGGGTGGCATTTTAATTAATATATGATGATGCTACACGTTTACCACGTTTCTATCCCCCACCCCACCCCACCACCCCTTTTCCCCCACCCATTTTTTTTCTCATTCAATCACAATGAATGTTGACATTTTGTGCGCCAAGAATTAATTCCACCTATCATTACCGCGCACACACACACATATACACACACACACACACAAACGAAGACCAAAACCAACCACTCACCCTACCAACCCTCTACCTACCCACTCAACCAACCTACCGACCAACAAACAACCGTACAGACAGGCAGGCTGACTAAACATTGATTCAGTAAGGTGTTAGACAGGTATGTAGACTCTAGACTGGTCTAGCGTACGAGAGAGAAATTGTTACCTGATTGTAAGGAGGTGTATGTGTGTGTGGGGAGAAGGAGGGGGGGTGTTAAAACTGATCGGTCCACCCACAATATAAGCTTGTAACATAATAACACCGGAAACATTTCAAGTTCGTGTTGATGCATACTCTACGAGATTACCTGAGGTTTGACCAACAGTGTTTATATGTCCCAGTTTTCTCACCTCATTCTCACATCTTCCTCTCCTACCTCTCTCATTCTCACATCTTCATCACCTACCTCTCTCATTCTCTATTTCAGAAATGAATCCTTCAAGTTAGGGATTACTCAGCATGTGTTCCATGAACACCAACTTTTTTCTACTCTGCCACTTTGCCTCTCTCTTCTTCATCTCTTCTCTCATCTCGCTCTCTCGTCTCGTCGTCTCTCTCTCATCTCTCTCACTCATCTTCTCCTCTCTCTCTCTCTCTCTCTTTCTCTCTCTCTCTCTCTCTCTCTCTCTCTCTCTTGTTATTCGTACATCTAAAATCCTCTAGCATTGCAGTCCTAAGCTAGTAGTGAAGATTCCAGCATTTCATTTTAGACTTGAATGTCTTCTGCCGCTTTGATTAATTAATTGTGTGGCTACGTTGACTTATTCTATTGTTTTATGGGAGCTACGAAAGCCTAATAGCATGTGCTCTTGCCTACCAAGACAGTAGTCTGGGGTTCAATCCAAGCAGAGGCAGGATGATTGTTCCCCAACCAGTGTTGCTCTGAAGCAGAATCGGCCTCTTAAACAATCAGTGACAGACTCCTCTTCTACTTGGCGTTCACCGGCAGTAAACTCCGGCCGAAAGTTCATGTTGCTCCTCCACTTTTGGACTTTGGTCTAGTTCTAAAACTTCAGTTTTGCGTGCACATCCGTTTCACAGATCTGGCTTGTTTGTATGCGGACGGTTCCTTACCTCTCACGCAGACGCACTCCGACTTCGAAGGAAACACTCCCAATTGGTCGCCTTTCACTACTTGATTGTTAGCGAGCAGTATCGGTTATAATTGTGGTCTGGTTTCTATATGCCAATTATGTTGACTAAGAAATTTTAATTGCACCAGAACTAGTGGCTTGGATCAGAGGAGACAGACCCAAATACTGTCCCGACCGGCGACAAAGTCGTCTGCTGGCGAGCTAATGGACGACCCGGTCGGGATCGTCTGGCATTTAAAAAGAGGTTAGTACGACTGGCTGTCAACATAGTGGGTCGGTGTAACCTCTAGAAACAGCGAGATGATTTTTCCAGCAGGTACAGATTTGGGATCGAACATAAACAATGGTAGCAGGCAATTTCCGAAATGTTCTAACAAGGAAAAACGACGAACGGGGAATTTGCCACCCGACCACTGATATCATGGCCTAGCATATACAAAAGCCTAACATTTCAAACCCCAACTACAGAACTTACGATGGGTCTACCTGTATCGTTACAGTTTTAGAACCACTACTTGTGACCCCCCCCCCCCCCCCCCCCCCTCCCCTCCTCCCCACCTCCCCACCTCCCCACCCAAACCCTTCTTCCTTTTTTTGTCTTTCTCTAACAGGTAAAAAAGGCATCAAACATGACACCGTGCCACTTTCTGTGTTATTTACTTGAAAAACAAACAGCGCTTCTTCTTGAAGCGATTCGGATTCTAACAAAAACAGTCCACATTCATTTTCCACGTTCAATTCAATTTATATTTCAAGTAAGAAATAAAAAGCGCCCCTTTCGAGCGGCGTCATTTAACTATTGCTGTCTGAATATGGATGTTTATATGTGGGTGTATCGGTGTGTATGTATGCGTGAAACTATGAATGCGTATGTTTTAACTCTGTGGGTATGGTGTGGTGGTAGTCCAGGCGTTACTGTCTTCAAGAGTCGTTGCTTATGTGTTACCGGGTCGCATTGGTAACAAAACATGGTGGAGGGTTGGGGTGGCACTGCCTACAATATTGTTTGGACTATTGCTGCAAGATTTCGTATATCGTGAGCAAGAGAACAAAAGAACTGGCATGCGTTAACTGAGGGCTTATGATGAAAGAAAGAAAGAAAGAAAGAAAAGAAAGAAAGAAAAAGAAAGAAAGAAAAAAGAAAAGAAAGAAAGAAAGAAAGAAAAAGAAGAAAGAAAGAAAGAAAGAAAGAGAAAGAAAGCACAGACAGGACAGACAGACAGACAGACAGACAGACAGACAGACAGACAGGACAGACAGACAGACAGACAGACAGACAGACAGACAGAAAGGACAGACAGACAGACAGACAGACAGAACAGACAGAAAGACAGACAGACAGACAGAAAGAAAGAAAGAAAGAAAGAAAGAAAGAAAGAAAGAAAGAAAGAAAGAAGAAGAAAGAAAGAAAGAAAGACAGAAAGAAAAGAAGAAAGAAGAAAGAAAGAAAGAAAGAAAGAAAGAAAGAAAGAAAGAAAAAGAAAGAAAAGAAAGAAAGAAAGAAAGAAAGAAAGAAAGAAAGAAAGAAAGAAAGAAAGAAAGAAAGAAAGAAAGAAAGAAAGAAAGACAGTCAGATAGCTAGACAGACAGACAGACAGACAGACAGACAGACAGACAGACAGACAGACAGACAGACAGACAGACAGACAGACAGACAGACAGACAGACAGACAGACAGAAGACAGACAGACAGACAGATAGACAGACAGACAAAGAAGAAGAAGAAGAAGAAGAAGAAGAAGAAGAAGAAGAAGAGGAAGTGCAATATTAACAATAACAATAATAATTATTATTATTATCATAAAACAAATTTTCATTTGCAGTCATTTTCTCATTCTGATCGGAGTTCCGCATTTACTAACAAAGGCACCTTCAGATGCAGGAAAGAAGCTGGCATTTCTCAACAAATCGACACCATTGCTTTCACCAGATACATGGTGCTTCTCACACGGTGGCACAGGTGTTCCTGCAGGATTCATGGACAACCCCACAGAGAAATCCCAGTGAGCTACCCTCAAGGCTAATATCATCTGCAAGCCTTCCCTTTGAGTGATGACCGTCGGTCAGATCTACTGGTTACTCCTCACGCCGTTTTTCTTCATATCGTGATTATCTGTGAGTGCCTCGCTCGCAAAGACATTTACAACATCTAGCTTCAATTCACAACCAAGTAATTCAGAACCAGACTGTCTGCCTGCTGTTCGTTTCCCAACACACTGGCATGACTTGGAATGGTGCTCATTGTATGAGAGCGGGAAAGCCACATAACTTGCTAAGAAATAAACTGGGTCATTGGCCAGGAACCCCCCAACCACTGTCGTGGCAAACAAGAGCACCAACCATCTGTACTGATGTCTCCATTTTTCCAGTTAGCTATACAATATTAAAATGAGTTAACCTGAATTTTTCTTTAAAAAATTACTAAATTTAATTTTCCTAATATAAATTTGTTTAAATTTCTTTCTTTTTTTTTCCACTCAACATATTAACACTGTGACCATTTCCGGTAGCTTTACCCCCATTACGTTGGATAAACGATGCCTAACCTTTAGCCTTAATGCAGTTCTTCAAAGTCGCGTAACTAGGCGTCGGGCGTGAAAATGCATTTCCCCGAAGAAAACAATTTACCGTAATGTGAAACAGAATTTAGTACTCAAAACCTTGAGTGGAGAAAATCTATGGATAAGCTGCTTTTTAAGAGGGAACCATTTTGCCAGGCGAGTTTTGGCAGCTTGTGAGTGAAAATGCTGTCATATGTAAATGGTAAAGTTAAAAGAAAAGTGCATTCCAAGATGAAACAAATATAAAAAAAGAAAATTGATGGATGTGACTCAAGTAAGCTGCCAAATTTGTTTCTCCCCTCCCCTTAACTTTCGCAATAAATTTAAACAAAACAATTGTGCATATACACACATACGCTACAAAACAGAACTGGGCACTTTCCTTAGAAATGAAAGAGTCAGATAATAACAAAATAAATAATATCAGAAAAGTTATCTCTGTGTGGAATCAAGGTCCTTTTTTAGTGGGGGGGGGGGGGGGGGGGGAAACTAGACCGACTGCCCCTTTGCATGAATGTCGTAACAAGCGGATAATTACAGGTTTGCTAAAATCTAAAGTTTTAGATCTAAACGCGTAGATATCGCAGCAAATCTGTAACTACACTATAATGTACCAACCGTCCTTTTGAGGGCGAGCGCAAAAGAAGAACAAGAACAAGAAAAAGGAGAAAGAAGGAAAAGGAGGAGATGAGAAGAGGAGGAGGGGAGGACGATGAAAAAAAAAAGAAGAAGAAGAAGAAGAAGAATAAGAAGAAGCAGAAGCAGGAGAATGAGGAGCAGGAGAAGGAGAAGGAGGAGGAGGAGAAGAAGAAGAAGAAGAAGAAGAAGAAGAAGAAGAAGAAGAAGAAGAAGAAGAAGAAGAAGAAGAAGAAGAAGAAAAAGAAGAAGAAGAAGAAGAAGAAGAAGAAGAAGAAGAAGAAGAAGAAGAAGAAGAAGAAGAAGAAGAAGAAATGTACTGCCATACAGACGTTTCTCAGTGTGTCATGATACCAAGCTCTCTTAACAGTTTCTCCTTCGATCTTCCCTTTCCGTTCTTCCCCTCCAACTGCCTGGCCTGGCCGACTACATCTTAGACTACAACAAAAAGTCTCTGGCGTCGGTCTCTCCTCTGTGGACAGAAGCCCGATCTTTTACGTGTGCATGAATGAGCTTTACATAGATCTGCCTGCATGGCTTCAGTCGGCATCCGTGTGTGTGTGTGTGTGTGTGTCTAATCAGAGTTGTGTTTGGTCATTCCTCTCTGTATGCTCTATCTACCCATCTACTATATATATATATATATATATATATATATATATATATATATATATATATATATATATATATATATATATATATATATATATATATATCTATATATATATATATATATATATATATATATATATATATATATATATATATATATATATATATAAATACGTAAGTATAGTTGCTGTATCTATATACTTGCCCACTGTGTCTACAAGTCTGCAGTATCCCTATAACTGTCTGCTATACTTAAAATGTCTGTATGTGTTTGTACATGCTTGTTGAATGTATGTATATATCAGCGGTATCTATATAATTATCTTCTGCAACCAGTAACTATTTGCTGTATCTATATAGCTAACTCCAGTATCAATGTAAACAATCACTGTATCTATACAATTACCTCACGTATTATATAATTATAGTTTGTGATATCTTCCTTGTTTCTACTGGCCTCTGGCGTTTCTAAACATGTTTCTAAACAATTCAGCCATTATTTATTTGTCATAGGTTGTTTAAGTTCATTGTTGTATCAATGTTATTTTGTTTTAAGATATATTCATTTTTCCACCACAGTTATTTCAGCAAAGTGGTCACGGTAGGGTTAAAATATGAAGGTTTACAAAATGAGTATCTTGTCTTTCTTCCATTAAATTTGATAAATAAGTACTCAGATGATAATTTGAATCTCAGCATGCATTTTAAAAATCTGACTCACTGTTGTAATGGTAGATTTAAAATCCACATCAATGGGTTACTAGGCAGCTCGCAGTAGGTGCCAGTTTGCACTAGTAAATTATGCAGCTATTGTTGCGTCTGGAAAATACAGCAGAAATGCCCATCCCTATATAAAACGCGCCATAAAATAGAGCCGCACATGAATTATGGCGCCGTTAAAACGGCGCTGAAACTTTTAAGTGCGCCAGAATTTTTCTGTGCCGAGAAAAAGGCTAGGACTGGCGCGGAGACGAAGCAACACCCCGTGAGAACGCGCTACATAAATGGGTTTATAGTTTCTGGAATTCAGCCGGTCGCTGGGCTGCGAATAGTTTTCACAAACACAGAAAGCAATAATGGATCAGTAGTTAGCGGAGCCGCTTTTGCTCCTTAGAATTTGACGGTAAGAAATGAGGCAATTAATCTATAGTGCCAGGAAGTGACAGAAGAGGACTGTTTAAAGAATACTGGAATAGTAATTCTGGAGATAGTGACTAAACAAACGATGTATTTTGTAGAGCGGGGTAGATCAAGCTAAGTTTATTCAAATGCCAAATGGAAAATGGGCTTCGTCGCCAGAGCTTTAGCTTAGAAAGATTATTAATACTAAGCAATTATCAACTGATCCTTGGGTCACTTGCTAGGCCTCTGGTGACAAGATTTGGTCCGCAAACCGGCAGTTGAATAATAGCCCTGAGAAGAGCATATGGACATGACCTGAAATAGACATTCTCACCATACTGTCTTTCAGGACATGCAATGAAATAATACATCCTCCATATACTGTATTTTTGGACATGATATGAAATAGACATTCTCACTATACTGCCTACTATCTTTTGTGAAGTGAATTATCTGTATGCTTCTGTTCGTATATGTGCAGCATACGCATAGAAAAAAGATACTGATCAGTGGATAAAGCAATACTTCCAGTCAGTCAGATCGATCAGCAGATTGGTTTATATGGTCAAATTTTAAGACAGATATGTGAGCGGACATGCTGGTATGCAGGTGAGCGGTCAAGTGGGTAAACATACAGACACACAGATGACAAACAGGAACTCACCTGTGTGAATATTCTAGATCCATCATCCATAGCCTGCAGCAAAGCGTCCGTTATATTCCCATCCAGGTAGGCCAGTAACTCCTGTGCATTGTTTTGTTTAAACATGCCTAGATGCAGATTCTCAAAGTCCACCACCAAGTCATCCCAAGAAGAAGAGATCTCGGAAATCCCAGACAAACAACCCCTCATGACGTTCAAACAAAGCCCTCGACATGGCTTCGCTGCAACTTGGCCGCTACATAAGGGACAGAAATGAAGCCGTGATATGGCTTTCTGGCAGTCTGTATGAACGAGAAGATTGTTGGTCGAATCCATGGTGTTCAGCATGACCTCGAGGGTTTCCGTGTAAATACGTGCCCTGTTAAATCCATAACGGAGCTGCATTCCGAAATGTTTAGGCACGTTTCCAAAAGGTTCAATGTCTTTGTAATGTTTCTCGAGGCACTCATTGAACGCCTCGCCCAAGCCGCTGGTTTTTGAAGCGTCACTGAGAACATAGTTGAAGGCTATAGGGAAGAGACTTTTGAAGAAGCTGTCAATAATCTCCGGTAGGTGCTGCTGGTCGCTGCTTAAGAGATATCTCCCCACCTTCTGGAAGAAGCTATCGAGGGCAATTCTGTGGACCTTTCTGGGAATTTTGTACAAACTGGACAGGACATCAGAGGTTCTGTTGTGGGCTTCTTTCACTGACAGCGTCAGGTGTTCTGAAAATACATGAGATACATGAATATACACTGGCGCTCTCAGTGAGTGTGAAGAGATAGGGCATTTATTTTGACAGCATCAGAGGAGCAGAAACCTGGCAGCTTAGACCCCATTAGCCCACTCACTCTCCAATATCGACAATAAGGAAGGTGAAGGCCCCCCCCTCCCACTCTCCAATATCGACAATAAGGAAGGTGAAGGCCCCCCCCCCCCCCACTCTCTCCAATATCGACAATAAGGAAGATGAAGCCCCCCCCCCTAAATTTTTAGGTTCTCCTTTTCAGTAGATTACACAGTATTTCCGTTAGCGTCTCAGGACAGTATTTTAGCATTAGGGAGTATATGATTTGTTTTATACAACCCAATCAATGTATAATATGCCAACAACATAGAATTTTTTTTTTTTAGTTTTATGGAAGCGGATAAATCATTCTCCATTTATTTCGTTTGTGAAATGTGTTTGATTTGCGTACAGTTTGGTGTATGTCGAAGGATGAGGAGCGCACGAAGAACGTATACAGAGGTACTACTGTATTTCAGTTTGTTTCCATGAAAAACGACCATGTTCTTCTGTATACACACATCTACAGAGACTCAGTTCTACTTGTTAATACATGTGTTACCCAGTAGTCGTCGGCATGTGTGACTTAGGCAAAAAATGCTGGTTCTGCAACGTCCTGTAAAGGATATGCAACTAACTAACCCAATATTTCCTCTGATATCCACTTCTGTCCGTTTCATTCCTTCTGTGAATGCTAATCAATACCTGATGTTGGTGAATCACCCTGAGGTTTAATACATGTTTTACGTCTCTCCGACAGCGGATTCACGGGCCCCGCCTGTCTATCGTCAGTCAGAACTCGTAAAATCTCCCGATAGCTTCTGGTACAACCGAGCAGGCAGACAGCTGTCTGGAGGAATCCAGCGCCACTTCAACAGTATTGGTTACCTACTGGAAGATATACACTGGCTTTTTTTTTTCTTCTTGGGCTTTTCTTTCTTTCTTTGGCTTCTTTCTTCGTTTGTGTTTCTTTCTTTCTGTCTGTCTTTCTTTCTCTCGCTATTTCTCTTGCAGTTGTTTTTTTTTTTCTGCACGTGTAAGTATATGTTTCTTTTTACTTTGACCATTTCTTTCTGGTTTTTCTGTGTCTTTCTTTCTACTGTATTTCGTTTACTCGTTACTTCAATGGTGGTTACCTTCTACATATGTAATATTGTGTCTTTTCAAACTAGCCGTATTTCTTTCTTTCATTCTCTCTCCCCCACCCCCTTCTCTCTCTCCTCTCTCACTTTCTCTCTCGATGCTCAGGCTGTTGTCTTTTGGCAATGTAAAGCCGGTAATTTTGAATTCTTGTTTGTCAAGATTAGAAAAAAAGAGACCTTCATAACCTCGAGAAAACAAGTCCAAATCACTATTTATTTCACTGTATTTACCGACTTAATGGTTTCAAAATGGCTCCCATGTTTGTTGTAATTCTGTCGTGCTATACATTGTGTGTTGAGGTGTACTATTTCAGCTCTTAGATAAACGTTTCACATTCTCGTAGCGTAGTTTCCGGCTACCCCCTCCCTTGTGAAATATACCCTAGATAATGACTCATGTGGAAACGGTGGAACAGTTCTGAGGTCAATACTGACATTAAAACCTAATCGATCAGAGATATGACCCCTGTCCAGTCCGGACTTGCGGTGACGTCGTGACCGTCGGGGGAGCCAATATAACCTTGCGGTTGAACAGGCCTCACCGGAATTTGTGAATGCCAGATTCTCATCCTTGAGGTGTTCATTCTGCGGATTTTGTTTTTCAATGCACCAGTTTTATGCCATCTGGCTCCGTCTCTCACAGCAAAACAAGTTGCCTGTCGAGAGCAGGAACACAGCATACACAGCACGAACTTCGTTGCTCCGTCGACGATCATCGGGGATGTAGGTAAAAAATGCACGCGTGAACCAAACGACCCAGCCGTAAAAAGAACTCAAGAGCTTCAAAGCGCGAGGCTAACAGCTGACCACTTCGAACCGGAAAACCCAATTCTGAGGACTACGATCCTGGAGTGGACAAACTACAAACAAATAAATTGATCGATCAGAGTCCGATAGGCGCTACAAGTCTGTCGACATTACATTGCGATGTTTTATCAGTGATTACATGCAGTTTCCGAAATCGCCGTCTGAATGCACCAGTTTCCAAACTATGCGTTTGTCGATGCTACCAATAAGAGTGTTTATTTTGTTGTATGGTGTACTGCGTACTTTATTTAGTCGCTGAGTTGAACCTCATCTACAATGCCATATTCCTGTAATTTCTTTACAATGCTACAAACAGAGCACTTTTAAGTACCATTTTTTATGTCTGGTAGTCTGGTAGTCCTAGTTTCAGCTTCATAGTAAACGGGTCACCCCATCTTTGCTCCACTCCCGTGCCAACGAAAAACACACAGGATGTTTATCACAGTCCCTTGTGGAAGGATTGACAGACTGCTGTCTCAGCATATCTAGCATACACTCGCATTAAAGCATATGGTAGCCATCCGAAGTGCTAACACAAACAGTCCGACATTAGAAATGCAGTTCATCATTGATGGTAGCAGAAGTCACCAACAGATCTGCAGTTGCCCACGCGATCAATTTTAATTACATACAGGCACCACCAAAATTGCGACAACAGACATAGTGCCATTTTCTGAATCTACAATTCACTCCACCACGTTGGACACAGTCGAAAAAACAAATGAAATCCGCAGCTCACAGTGTCACGCCATGCATTAAACTCAGAAGCTGGGCGACGAAACTGTATCCAGTCTACAAATGGAACAAAAATGCATCGGCCACCATCCAGCAGAAGCAAAAAATTTGCCTCGGCTCCAAAACAGTGGCCCACCTAGCGTCCTTTTTAACCGGAAGTCCACCATTTTTTATAACTTCTATATCCCCCCTCTCCCCCATCCTTTTATGTCTGCTATATCATACTGCATACAGTTACAATAAATCTATGTCGATGTACTTATTTTCCTATCAATCTCAGTTGGTGCCATCGAAAGAACACAGTTTAAGAACCTATGTGCCCAATGAATTAAACCTCCAGACTACAACGTGAGAACCGCCCCATTCATTCATATTTGGGCCCCCCCCCCCCACCCCCCCCCCCCCCACGTCCCCCACGTCCACTGCACCCGGCTACACTAAATCTCAGTCGACAGACCCATTTTCCTTTCGGTGCTCCCATTTTCCTCTTGGTCCCCTGTGGTGCCAGCTTGTTGTTTTGTGTAGTGCTTTGTAAAGCAACCGAACCAGGATAAGCCTCCGTTCACAGACGCGCCGCTACCAACCACTACACTACTAGACGGCGAATCATAACACGATTCGAGAATTTGTTGACAGTGTAACAGATAGCAACACACAGGCCGATGGTATGTCGGAGTACATTTTACATCCCTTCCCCTCGTCGATAAGGACAAGGAAGTGTTTGCACGAGTGTATAGGGGGAAAATGCTGGTATTTCACAGCGAAGTGAAGTAAATCTTAGCTGGCTTTTGGTCTATGTCACTGTAACTGATAACAAATCAAAAATTAAATATACAAGTCGGGTTCATACATTGAAAGTAGCATGCGGTGTAGACTTCCTTACAAAGGTTGTCCAAGGCATGTTAGTTAGTTAGTTGCGTATCCTTTACAGCACGTTGCAGAACCAACCCTAACAGCCCCTGGCTGTTGTGTAGTTTCTCTAGGCAAGTTACATCCAGTAGTTTGCCATTGCTTGCTGGACGGTCGGCTTTTTTGATACCACTGTCGAAACCAACACAAGGCCAATGCATGTGGATGGGTGAAAAAAAAGGGGGGGGGGGTGTGGGGGAAGACGAGAGACAAGAAGATATTAAACCGTTTGCTTTACGCTACTGTGTTTGGTTCTGGACTTCTTCGTTCGGTTCACGAGTTCGGATGTTTCGTAAATCCCTGGGGTCGTTACTAGATCTACCGAGCGTCGTGCTGTGTGCGACGCTTTCGGTGAATAAACATCACTTTCTTATGCGCAAACATGAATGATTTCATATAAGTTTCAAACACTATTGACTAGAGGTACAGTTTCATTCCCATAACTGAGTAGCTCTTTTGTTTGATAATATTCGGGAGTTTTCACGATGACTGCGCTTCTTCCACGATCGCCTCGTCATCCAGGAACTTGCTGGCACAGAAATGCTTTAACAGTTTATTTAAACTCCCATGTGATGTTGTCTGATTGCTTCATCCACCATATTATTCCATTAATTCTAACGCAGTCGTCATGACCTAAGACTGTTGGGCGTCTAGAGCCGTTGTCATGACCTAAGACTGATGGACTTCTAGCGCCGTTGTCATGACCTAAGACTGATGGACTTCTAACGCAGTTGTCATGACCTAAGACTGACGGGCTTTTAGCGCCGTTGTCATGACCTACGACCGATGGGCTTCTAACGCAGTTGTCATGACCTAAGACTGAAGGGCTTCTAGAGCCGTTGTCATGACCTAAAACTGTTGGGCTTCTAGAGCCGTTGTCATGACCTAAAACTGACGGGCTTTTAGCGCCGTTGTCATGACCTACGACTGATGGGCTTCTAACGCAGTTGTCATGACCTAAGACTGAAGGGCTTCTAGAGCCGTTGTCATGACCTAAGACTGTTGGGCGTCTAGAGCCGTTGTCATGACCTAAGACTGATGGGCTTCTAGTGCCGTTGTCATGACCTAAGACTGATGGGTTTCTAACGCCGTTGTCATGACCTAAGACTGTTGGGCGTCTAGAGCCGTTGTCATGACCTAAGACTGATGGGCTTCTAGTGCCGTTGTCATGACCTAAGACTGATGGGTTTCTAACGCCGTTGTCATGACCTAAGACTGTTGGGCGTCTAGAGCCGTTGTCATGACCTAAGACTGATGGGCTTCTAGTGCCGTTGTCATGACCTAAGACTGATGGGTTTCTAACGCCGTTGTCATGACCTACGACTGATAGACTTCTAGCTCCGTTGTCATGACCTAAGACTGATGGGCTTCTAGCACCGTTGTCATGACCTAAGACTGATGGGTTTCTAGAGCCGTTGCCATGACCTACGACTGATAGGCTTCTAGCGCAGTTGTCATGACCTTCGACTGATGGGCTTTTAGCGCCGTTGTCATGACCTACGACTGATAAAACCGGCTTTGTTGCTCTTTTTTTTTTTTTAATGAGTCCTATATACTTCGTCTCTATTTCACAAGTTTATTTTCACTTAATGTGGACAAACAACCAGATCCTTTCACCGGAGTTTACAACCGAAATGGAGGAGTATAGGATGAGGAGAAGATAAAGTAGAAAAAGAAACATGCGAGGACGTATAAATGGGAACCCACAAGTCTGGATCGAATCCGCATTCCAGGGAACTATATAGTTGCCTTAGTGCTCTGGTGTCGACCCAGCCTAAAATGGGTACCATTGCATGAGATAGGACGGCGGTCGACGTGATGTTGATTAGATCATAGATTGAGTGTCAGCAGAACTACTCCCTCGTTTTCTCCCACTGTGGCCTCATCATAACAATTTATTCCAAAGAAAGAAGTATATGGTATAGGTACCCGATCTTTAAACATACGTCTGTTCTGAACTTTTACAACGTGTGCTTAGAAATGAACTAGAAGCAGAAGTGACGTTTTTGTAGAACTCATCACCATCATCACCTTTGCAGAACGTCGCTCTCATCACGGTCTGCCTGAAAGAAACTTGGTCTCTCGCCAGTTCTTCCGCCTCATGAACTTTCACACTCAATGAGTCACTTATATCCTGTGTCCATCTTCGTCCATTTTTGAGGAACTCAGTACCCACAATTCTACATGGTAACCCACCTCTCAACCGCATGTTTCACATCCCTTCTTCTTACGTGACAAGTGAAGATGCCCAAAGGGCGAGGAAGAAGGAGGAGATGAAAGGAGATAAAAGAAACTTAAAAGCAGAAGTAAGTCATTACTACTAAAATAAACATAAAGAGTATCCAAGAACTGTGAACAGAGAAGAATACAGCCGAACTGCCGGATTTAATCAAATCATTCTCCGCTGACAGGCAAGATACACACAACAAATGTCTGGCGGATTATATTTCCATTTCGCGTAATCTTCTTCACATCAGACATTCTGCTCAAAGATTGCTGCAAAATTACCCAGGCCTCTTAACCCTGTAGGAGGTAGTGCTCTCTCTCTCTCCCCCCTCTCTCTCTCTCTCTCTCTCTCACTCTCTCTCCTCTCTCTCTCTCTTTCTCTCTCGCTCATTCTTTCTTTCTCACTATCTCGCTCTCTTTCGCTCCACCTCATTCAATCTCCTAATCTCTCTCACTCACTCCCATCTGTCTTTCATTTTTTTTCCTAGCTATATATTTTCCATATGAGTTGACTGTAGAAGAGTTGTGAAAATGTAATTATGTGGGAAGGTAGAGGGTCGGATAGAGAGACAGACAAATAATTACATAGAAATACAGACAGGTAGACGGGCAAGTAGGCAGACTGAGGGACTGACAGAAACTGCCTAAAGTTAGCTGCGTAAACCGCGTTGCTTTACAGGACTTTGTAGAGCCAACCCCAGCATTATTTGGCTGTTGTGGTTTTTCTGTGCACATTTTACGTCTAGTAGTTTGTCACTGCTTTCTGAATGGTCAGCTCTCGAAACCAACGCATGACAAATCGTCAGCAGCTGGGATCGAACTCAACACCCCGGCATTGCGAAGCGCCTAAGCTACAGGCTGCCTATGCACCCCAGTATATTTTCCACGCATTTAGGCTTGTAGGGCATATAAGGCTGGACCTATATTTTTAAAGACCAATCGGCACAGGATGGCTGATGTAGTCAGAATCACGCCGGCCACCTTTACTTCCCGGCACTGCACCCGGTACCTTACCAAGGCTGGGTCGACCTGGGAGCCAAAACATTATGAGGCATATCCACAAACATTCCTTTACAACAGCAACTTATAGGTAGCAAAAATCAAGTGTACCAAGGTCCCCGACGAGTTGCATCTTCTACTGGTAGTTAAATAGGATTTGTTCACGCACTAAGGTACACAGTCATTTCCCAGTGCAAGGAAATATGGTTTCCGTTGCATGTTGTTGAACATTACTTTGTTCTCCCTCGCCATTACCCCCAAACCCCCAACCTCTTGTTCCTCATGCGGTTTCATTTTATCCAGCCTATCTGTGATTTCTGCTGTGTATGGAATGAAGGAGGCTGGGAGAAACAACAACAGCAACATTGCGCCCAACTGCCCTTTTGTTGTAGTCACGTTGCACAGAGCCTTGGTATTTGCATATGTGATCTGCCTGCCATTGTTCAATAGTTCAAACTGGCTCCTTTCCTTCCGGAGTCTGTTAGTAATGCAAGAAAAAAGAGATGGTTGTGTGTGGTCGGGGAGGAGTGTCGGGGAAACATACTGGGGTTAAGAGAAAAGAGGAATTACGTGGGAGCGTTACGATAGAGTAGCTTGGTATATAGTGTGCTGCGATAGTTGTGTTGCAATCTGGGGTTTAATTCTTAGACCAGATACTATTTATACGTCCTAATGTGGGTTCCGGGGCCCCATACCGGGGAAAAGACTGACTGCCTACCTACAAGCATGTCGCAGAAGTCGCAAGGTCTAGGCCAGGACTATTCAACTAAATGTACTCAGGGGCCAACATTTTGAAAATGAAGATGCTCGAGCCTAAGCATAGACCGATCACTAATACATTACAACTGGGAATGATTCGCGGGCCACTTGCTATTCCTCCGCAGACCAGATTTGGCCCGAGGGCTGCCAGTTGAAATGTCAGTCTGCCTTCACACGTCCACTCTATAATAAAGTAGCTTACCGCCAAGACGAGCGGCGGCAGTTAATCTATTACACCTGAATATCATGTGCAAAAAAAAAATCCACGATATGCTTCTTATATGTTTTTAAAGGATGCAAACCACTCTAAGCGCAAGACACCAGAAGCATGCTCTGTGAATCATTTTTCATTATAACATGTCTGGTTGCACTAACTACTCTCCAGCTATCGGAAAGTTGCCGTTACCTCTTCCACCTCCATTCTCATGCTAGACGTTGTGACGTTACATGTGAGGCTTTCTTCTTAATAAAAAAAACATCCATTCTAGTTGCATTTAAACCCGATCCACTATTGTTTACCTCTCAAAACAGATCCATCTGTACATATTATATGCTAGGAAGAAGAACCGGCTACAATATAAACAGGAGTTGGTCTCCTCATATGATGGTGTTTCCTAGTTTGTCTGTGCTTTTGTACACTGGGGGAATCCAAGGAAGGACACAGTGTGAGAATCCCCGACTACTAAACCCCCGGCGAAAATCTGACTGCAGCTGTCGCAAAACCATTCATCATACCGGGAAGCAAGTAGGGAAGGGCTGGCTTACTCATCTATCACAAACAGTCATGTGACCTAGAGTGCCCATTTTCTCCTCGTGCTTATAATTTTACCCTGTCCAATGTAATCTTGTAATGTAGTACGTAAGTAACAATATTATATATATATATATATATATATATATATATATATATATATATATATATATATATATATATATATATATATATATATATATAAAGAAACCACACAGTTCGCTCACTGGGTATTTGATATTGCTCAAAACTGAACAGATCAGTCGGCACTAGACAGCAAAACCATGGCTATCGTGATGCACTCTGTCTTCGAATAAGCCCCCCCCCCCCCACCTCATTAGTCGACTTTTACGACATGCTAATTGGGTGGGGTGGGTCTATCCCCCCCCCCCCCCACAACGGAACCCCGAAACCCACATAATGATTTTTACCTATCCAACCAAGGTCACTGTGCCCAGTTGGAGAACCACCGCCTCTTCTCTCACAGTAGTTATTAAAATAACTCTTACGGCCCCTCGTACAGCGCTGACCTTTAGCTATTTGCCCATGGTAGTAAATCTTTCCCCGGAACCAACCCAAAATTTAAGACCAGCGAAGCCGTGACCTCATGATTTGACTCTCGCCTCAGCCTCGCGTGAAATCGACTCCCAAGATGTTCATTCTACAGGAGACATCGCTTCTCTGTGGTCTACTGCGGAATTCCATCACGTGACTGAAAGGTTAAAGGGCGTAGAGGGGGACGTCTGAGTCAGCTAACGAAAGCTGACATGGCAGCAGTCAACGGGGATTATAAATAACCAGACGATCACTTTAATTATTGATTGAACATTGGTACACTACAGGCACTGGGTTACCGGGTTTGATGAGAGAAACCAAGAAGAGTAACACCGTAAATTACTAGGCTTATTGCAAGAGCAACTAATGAGGTTTACATCAGCTGAAGCCATGTTTCCACTTTTTGAACTGGAACAAAGAAAACAGGAACATTAGACTGCACAACTTATGGCCTGACATAGTTCGATGTACCTCGTCTAAATTAGATTAGAGGATTAGACAGAACGGCTAAGGTAATGTAAACAAAACCAGATGCAAAATCAAAGCAGATATGAACAAGTCTACTAGATGTGTGCGAACTGCATTATTACTTTGGTCTAGTGGGAGACTTAACGAAGACGTAACAGCAGCACAAGAACGGTTGGGGTAGGGTGAAAAGGGAAAATATATGACGATGAAATGGGTAGGAAGCGAAGAAAAGGAACAAGAAGAAGAAGAAGAAGACGAAGAAGAAGAAGAAGAAGAAGAAGAAGAAGAAGAAGAAGAAGAAGAAGAAGAAGAAGAAGAAGAAGAAGAAGAAGAAGAAGAAGAAGAAGAAGAAGAAGAAGAAGAAGAAGAAGAAGAAGAAGAAGAAGAAGAAGAAGAAGAAGAAGAAGAAGAAGAAGAAGAAGAAGAAGAAGAAGAAGAAGAAGAAGAAGAGATTAAAAACAAACACAGGAAACCTCCCATACTACTCTATACTATCACACGAACCAAAAGCTATAACTCTACAGAGCTTAATTATTTGGCACGGCAAAGCTCGACCTGTCTCTACAACATACAGATTGAATTCTAAAGACAAAATATCAGATCTATATATCACACACATACACGGAATTCTCAGGCATGACACTAGTCTGTTCAACACACAAACTGGGAGCTTTAGGACAACTATAGATACAACAGACAAACTGAAAGCTATAGGAGAACTATCGATATAACTGAAAAACTAAAAACTATAGACACAATCGATACAAAACAAAAACTAAAATCTATAGTTACAACTACTGATACAAAACAACAAATGAAAGCTGCAGGCACAACTGCAACACACACAATGTAGGCTATAGACGCAACTTTGTCTATGTAACACAAACTGAAAGCTAATGGCACAACTCTATCTGTTCAACACACAAACGCTGAAAGCTATAGACATTCTATATACCTACACGACAAACTCTAAACTCTATAGGTACGACTCGTGTGCTTCTATACAACAGGAACAAAGTGAAAGTTATAGACTCTATTATGTCCATAGACACACTTACATACACACACACACATATGCACATACACACACATACTGAACTCTACAGCAGGACTCTCTTCAGTACACAAACTGAATTCCACAGTCACACGCTGTGAGAACCGACCATCTCCAAGCTGAGTCAACTAACTGAAGATGACATCCCAATAGTCAACGGTGATTGGGCGAAATAGCCGACACGATTAGTCACATCAACTTACGGGTCAGATTGCAGCTCATCATCATCCTGTGCTTTTCGATTAAGTGTGGGTGGTCATGTTTCGCCTACATATACGACCAACTAAATCTTGGATCTACTGACTTATGGGCTAGCTGATGGGTGAGTTTGTTGGGGCGGGTGCAGACGGCAGACTAATGTATGAGTGACGGGAGGGTGGAGGGGTAATGAACAAATATGTGAGTGAAGGACAAATGAGTGGGTGGGGAATAGGGTTTCGCAGGCGGGTAAAGTAACAACGGTCTCATACAGACATTGTGAAAGAGGGAGAATAAAGATACGAAGACACACAAACTGCCGAACTCTACTGTATCATTCATCTCACCGAGATGGCCAGCGTTTTGAATTTTAGAAAATATATATATACTTCATGGTAAAAAAAAAAAAACTACAGAAGAACAAACGAAAATCCGGCAGCAGATGTAGAAAAATCTGGCGGCCATGTTGCAAATCCTGGCGAATATTCCCGCCTGTTGTGCATTCTCATGCCGGCATTCATGCTAATGGCGGCCCAGTACCCACCCATCCTCCTTTCAACTTTTTAAAAAAAAAATTTGAATTTGGCTCATCACATTCGAGAATCTGTCTCTCTCTCTGTCTGTCTCTCTCTCTGTCTGTCTCTCTCTCTCTCTCTCTCTCTCTCTCTCTCTCTCTCTCTCTCTCTCTCTCTCTCTCTCGCTCTCTCTCTCCTTTTCTATTTTCGTTTGTATGATTGTCGTGTTCTGTAATTGCGCAACATTATAGCAGTCTTTGTATGGTATGTTTTTCTCGCTTGTTTTCTTTTCTTCATATTGTTGATGTTATCATTAATATTATTATTATTATTATTTTAAGATTAGTATGATTATTATTATTATTATTGGCTGTTGTCAGCCACTAATCCCCTGACAAACTTTTTATAAGTCTGGCTCAATATACTGACCTTTTTTAGTTTTCGTCTAACTTCGGCCTTATATTCTGGTTTACCAAAACAGACACGTAAATATCGGCCTTATACTGTGATTTTTCTTCAGAAACACTTACAAGCACTTAGTCTGGCTTTCAAAAGTAAACACTCATAAACATGTGGACCCACATACGGTTATTCAGTCATAAACATGTGGACCCACATACGGTTATTCAGTCATAAACATGTGGACCCACATACGGTTATTCAGTCATAAACACGTGGACCCAAATACGGTTATTCAGTCATAAACATGTGGACCCACATACGGTTATTCAGTCATAAACATGTGGACCCACATACGGTTATTCAGTCATAAACATGTGGATCCACATACGGTTATTCAGTCATAAACATGTGGACCCACATACGGTTATTCAGTCATAAACATGTGGACCCACATACGGTTATTCGGTCATAAACATGTGGACCCACATACGGTTATTCAGTCATAAACATGTGGACCCACATACGGTTATTCAGTCATAAACATGTGGACCCACATACGGTTATTCAGTCATAAACATGTGGACCCACATACGGTTATTCAGTCATAAACATGTGGACCCACATACGGTTATTCAGTCATAAACATGTTGAACATCACAGCCATTTATTATGCATTCCGTCATAGAAATGTATAGCTATCTCCGGCATTCCACCGCAAACATATACCTATCGAAAGTCTGAAAAACTGCGGTGCAAAGATAAATATATGATTTCACCAGCATCATCATCAACATCATCATTGAGCTGAATTTGTCAACACCAACACAATTAGGAATAGCCCCCTTCTATTATCACCCCTAGTCCTTTACTGCCTCCTCTTTGTTCTACTCTTTTCCAACTGTTGGTGGAACGTAGAAACCAGTCATCAGCATTTGTTTTTTGTTTTTTATAAACATTTTAATATTTGTGCTTTTGTTAATGTGGGTCAAAATATTGTAGACCACGCTTTTATCTTTAAAAAAAAAAACCTGTTTAAAAAAGCCAACATATTCATCAGGTCTTATATTGCCTTTTAAATATTCAGATGCCCGGCTCGCTAGGGTAGTTGGCTAAACCGGATTGCGCAGTGACCCGGTGACGAACTCCTTGTGGTCCGGGTTCACGCCCGGGGGTAGGCAGAAAAGCCACATTTCTCCCAGATTTACGATATTTATCATAGAATCAAGGCCGAAAGGTTGCGATATCCATAATACAGAGCATAAGGGTTAACAACTCATGGCTTCTGGATAGTAAAAAAAAAAAAAAAAAATAGATATTCCGTTACCAATACTTATGTACAGCAGGCCCAATACTCTGGCATTCCGCCCTAAACGCTTATAAAAATCAGGCCCCTTTTTCGGACATGTCCTAAGCGCTTATAAATATCAGGCCCCTTATTCGGGCATTCTGTCCTAAGCGCTTATAAATATCAGGCCCCTTATTCGGGCATTCTGTCCTAAGCGCTTATAAATATCAGGCCCCTTATTCGGGCATTCCGCCCTAAACGCTCATAAATATCAGGCCCCTTATTCGGGCATTCCGCCCTAAACGCTCATAAATATCAGGCCCCTTATTCGGGCATTCTGTCCTAAACGCTTATGAATATCAGGCCCCTTATTCGGGCATTCTGTCATAAACGCTTATAAATATCAGGCCCTATATTCAGGCATGCAGTCAAATACTGATAAATATCAGGCTCCCATATTTAGGCATTTCGTCAAAAATGAAAAATATCAGGCCCTATTTAGGCATTTCGTCAAATACTGATAAATATCAGGCTCCCATATTTAGGCATTTTGTCAAATACTTATAAATATCAGGCTCCCATATTTAGGCATTTCGTCAAATACTGATAAATATCTGGCCCCATATTCAGGACTTTCGTCAAATACTGATAAATATCAGACCCCTTATTCAGGCATTTCGTCAAATACTGATAAATATCAGACCCCATATATAGGCATTTCGTCAAATACTGATAAATATCAGGCCCCATATTCAGGACTTTCGTTAAATACTGATAAATATCAGGCCCCACATTCAGGCATTTCGTCAAATACTGATAAATATCAGGCCCCATATTCATGACTTTCGTCAAATACTGATAAATATCAGACCCCTTATTCAGGCCTTTCGTCAAATACTGATAAATATCAGGCCCCGTATCTAGGCATGCAGTCAAATACTGATAGATATCAGGCCCCATATTCAGGCATGCAGTCAAATACTTATAAATATCAGGCTCCCATATTAGGCATTTCGTCAAATACTGATAAATATCAGGCTCCCATATTCAGGCATTCCGTCACAAACGCTTATAAATAACAGCTCTACTATTTTGGCTTTTCCCATCCTTTGGGAATTAATCATACACAACAGGGACCCAAGCTTGCAGCGGGATCATGTGAAATCAATGTGCCCCGATCCAGCACAGAGCCGCCGCTAGATTACTTTTGCTCTAATCGCTAGGGAATCATTGATTAATTCACCATATCGGAGATCAAAGAACAGGAGGAAAATCACTGGAACAGTAAACCATCCCGCTAATAAAGAACATCAAAGGTTAATGGGCGAAGCATCATGTGTTGACGTGCTCAATAACTTCCCAGAATTTTTGTTTCGGTTTTTTAAGAGGTTTTCACAATTTTGGTCTAGGAGTTGTGCGTAGGGCAGGCGAAGGGCCATTTCTTGCATGCTAGGGGCGATAGGAGCAACGTTCTCTAAGGGACCTGCCTTTTGGTGATAATGATGGTTTGAGAAGCGGGGTCAGTATGGCAGTTTTCAGTGATGAAGTTTAACTTCTTGCGCAAAATAACTGTTCTTGATCTCAGTCTCCGATGATCACGACGGCTTGCTACTGTCTATGAAAGTAGTGATGTGTATGCGATACCGTCAATGAAAGTAGCGAATTGTGTGGGATCGTACTGTCTATGAACGTAGTAAAGTCTGTGGGAACATACTGGCTATTAAAGCAATGAAATAACTCAAGCTGATACTGTCTTGACAGAAAAATCAGAAGGAACGACGAACAGTGGTACATAGGTATGTGTTGTGTAAGGAAGTAGTATATGGGTATGTGTTGCGTAAGGAAGTGTATAGGGGTCATGTGGCTATTAAAAGTAGTGAAGTGTATGGGGTATACTGTTCTGTAGTAAGTAGTGAAGTGTATGTGTATTTGTCTGTGAACGCAATGAAGTAACTCAAGCTGATGTGTCTGTGACAGATGAAAATCTGTAAGGTATACGAACAGTGGCATGGATATATTTATTGTGTAGGGAAAGTCCGTATATGCGGGACATAACTTGTGTAAGGAAAGTAGTAAACTATTATGGGTATGTCGTCTATTCATGTAGAACGCTGTGTGTAAAAGGAAGAGTAATGGGTTGATTGTGTAAGGAAGTTTCTTTTCTTATGTATTTTGTTTGTGACATTTCAGCCATGGGTATGTCATTGTAACCATGTCCTGGTACAACCTGATATTTGCTGATTGAGCGGTTTGTGTTTTTTTTTTAAGTTTACATAGGGGCTTGATGTTGGACATGGGAGAAATTGATTCCTGGCCGCTTGTCGTAGGTAATATCTGGGTCAGTGGAACCTAAAGCTGATCAGATGTGAATCACGAACATAACTAACTGTACAATATCCCAATTATGTATATGCAGTTTGCAGCTGGAAGGAATATTCGTGTCTTCTTTTCTTCTTCAATTGTATACCCATGTCTTCTCTCGTTCCTTTATTTCCCCTTATCGTTCATCTGCAACCCCCCTGTAGTTCCCCATGGACATACCTCGCCCTCAAAACCGAAAACTCACCTCGCCGTCTTCTTGTGAACGCCTCCTAGTCAACTCAGTTCGAATAGTTCTAATCCTGGTTGTTTCTTGTTCTTCTCCTGCGCGTTCACCAGCTGTTTAACTCTGTCGGAAGGTTCTGGTTTTCTGATTGCAGCGGTTTTTACTGAACTGCAGTTACTTGCTCCAGAACCTGAGTGTTGGGTGTGCATCAATTTTAGGCCGATCGTCGTAGGTTCTCTTGAATCAGCAGACTGTTGGTTCCTTGCCTAACTTCGGGCAGATGCAATTCGCAAGTTTCAAAGGAAGCTTCTTCTTTAGTCGACTCTTCGACATCGCTTTTTGGGGAGGCAGTGCAACCCAACCTCCCACCCTCTATTCTTGTTCACCCTCCACACTCCCCGTCACTTTGTGGTCTCCTAGTTACAAACTCATTGAATAGTCTAGTCCTGTTGTAAGGTTATGTTAGCTCTTGCTTAACCTCCACCCAGTGTTGCCACTTTTCTTTGACAAAAATATCCAAAACGAGTCAAAAAATATCTAAAAATCTAAACTTGCGTGGAAAACATCTAGAAAAAACATCCAAATGGAAAGATTCATAAATTACATAGCAATTGATATGACGTGCCCAAAAGAATCATGTCCTCAACTTTACTGAAGTCTGCCTTACAAGATCCACAGAATAAACTTAGTTTGGATGATGAAGTTGAAGCGTCCGATCCAAAATGACTCTAGTATGCTTTAGCTGTTCCATTTTTTTTAAATACCAAATCAGGGAGCTGATAAGTAGAACAGCCTTTTCCTACTATTATCAGGCCGATTTTTTTTTGTCAAAAAAGCATTTAAGAGGTCAAATTTCATCCTGTTTCTTAGGTTAGATTTGATAAATTCACTCCAAAAAACATCTAGAAAGACATCTACCATCTAAACGTGAAAAACGCCATCGTATGCAAGGGAAAACATCTAAATCTACCACAATCTCAAGAAACTTTATTCCAGCAACTCTGGCTTTACGGCAATCTAGTCTTCATTCGAAGAAGTCTATCAACACATTCTTCATTCGAAGAAGTCTATCAACATATTCTTCATTCGAAGAAGTCTATCAACATATTCTTCATTCGAAGAAGTCTATCAACACATTCTTCATTCGAAGAAGTCTATCAACACATTCTTCATTCGAAGAAGTCTATCAACACATTCTTCATTCGAAGAAATCTATCAACATATTCTTCATTCGAAGAAGTCCCATATGGCCTAATCCGCAAAGCCATTGACTTCGACAAAGAGCTTTGAATGACGTACGAAACATCATATTTCCAGGGACTACCCCACGAGGGTTGTACGAAACAACTCCAGTCAGAACCACAGTAAGGAGTCTTCCATTGACAACACGATTTACACTGCCATCATTACCATCAGATACCTCACGGACTGGCGTGAACGATCATGCCTCTCCATAATCTGTGATCTTCAAAAACATGTTCGATTTTGTGTGCCGTGCTGCGGCAACACGCTGTCAAGGAATCGCCTCACGTTGTCTTCCCCTGTCTCTTTTTTCACAGATTTTTCCAATGGTCACAACATGTTCTAGTTTCCCTCTTCTCGTAATATGCCAAACAAACGATGATTGTCTCTTTCTGATGTGTGTGATAAATTATCTTTAAACCCTCGCCTCTTTCAAAACGATTTTCATACCGGAGGCAAATGGCTATTAGTCCACGGAAGCCGCTGTGGTGTAGCGGCTAGACGCTTGCCTGTGGATCGTAAGGTTGTGGGTTTAGGTCCTGCAACAAGGTTGTGGGTTTAGGTCCTGCAAGGTTGTGGGTTTAGGTCCTGCAAGGTTGTGGGTTTAGGTCCTGCAAGGTTGTGGGTTTAGGTCCTGCAAGGTTGTGGGTTTAGGTCCTGCAAGGTTGTGGGTTTAGGTCCTGCAACAAGGTTGTGGGTTTATGTCCTGCAAGGTTGTGGGTTTAGGTCCTGCAAGGTTGTGGGTTTAGGTCCTGCAACAAGGTTGTGGGTTAAGGTCCTGCAATGTTGTGGGTTTAGGTCCTGCAAGGTTGTGGGTTTAGGTCCTGCAACAAGGTTGTGGGTTTAGGTCCTGCAACAAGGTTGTGGGTTTAGGTCCTGCAAGGTTGTGGGTTTAGGTCCTGCAACAAGGTTGTGGGTTTAGGTCCTGCAAGGTTGTGGGTTTAGGTCCTGCAAGGTTGTGGGTTTAGGTCCTGCAAGGTTGTGGGTTTAGGTCCTGCAAGGTTGTGGGTTTAGGTCCTGCAAGGTTGTGGGTTTAGGTCCTGTAAGGTTGTGGGTTTAGGTCCTGTAAGGTTGTGGGTTTAGGTCCTGTAAGGTTGTGGGTTTAGGTCCTGTAAGGTTGTGGGCTTAGGTCCTGTAAGGTTGTGGGTTTAAGTCCTGCAAGGTTGTGGGTTTAGGTCCTGCAAGGTTGTGGGTTTAAGTCCTGCAAGGTTGTGGGTTTAAGTCCTGCAAGGTTGTGGGTTTAAGTCCTGCAAGGTTGTGGGTTTAGGTCCTGCAAGGTTGTGGGTTTAGGTCCTGCAAGGTTGTGGGGTTAAGGTCCTGCAAGGTTTGTGGGTTGGGTGGTTTAAGTCCTGCAAGGTTGTGGGTTTAGGTCCTGCAAGGTTGTGGGTTTAAGTCCTGCAAGGTTGTGGGTTTAGGTCCTGCAAGGTTGTGGGTTTAGGTCCTGCAAGGTTGTGGGTTTAAGTCCTGCAAGGTTGTGGGTTTAGGTCCTGCAAGGTTGTGGGTTTAGTCCTGCAAGGTTGTGGGTTTAGGTCCTGCAAGGTTGTGGTTTAGTCCTGCAAGGTTGTGGGTTTAGGTCCTGCAGGTTGTGGGTTTAAGTCCTGCAAGGTTGTGGGTTTAAAGTCCTTCAAGGTTGTGGGTTTAGGTCCTGCAAGGTTGTGGGTTTAAGTCCTGCAAGGTTGTGGGTTTAAGCCCTGCAAGGTTGTGGGTTTAGGTCCTGCAAGGTTGTGGGTTTAAGTCCTGCAAGGTTGTGGGTTTAAGTCCTGCAAGGTTGTGGGTTTAGGTCCTGCAAGGTTGTGGGTTTAGGTCCTGCAAGGTTGTGGGTTTAAGTCCTGCAAGGTTGTGGGTGTAGGTCCTGCAAGGTTGCGGAAGCTGGATTTCTTTTTTTTTAAAATGACAATGACCCCCAGGATGACCAAGCCTTACATGGGTACGAGGTAAAGTCCTAAGAAGTAAAGGCGGCCGGTATGATGCTGACCATATCACCAACCAAGTGCAGATTGGTCTACAAAATATAGGTATATTTGCCTAATATGCCTGAAAAAGGGTCATTTACTGTTCTTACTTAGTCTATCCAGCACAGATGATGTTCAAGCCAAGAAGCCAACACTACGCCTGAGATGCTGAATCAGAAACGATTGATAGTACAAGAAACACGGGTCAATGGACTAAGATGGTAGCAGCGCCATACGACAGTGACCAAAAAAAGGACAGCTGGATGTAGCCAAGGCGAATCCCGCTGTGATGACTCAATGAGAACCCCTGCTAAGCTCATTGACGTGAAATGCACTAGAAACGTTAACAGAAGTATTGAACACATCCACTGTACGTGTGATTCCTTTTCATCAACCAAACATCAGATTCCCTCAATTAGTGGCCACAATGACACTTTTCTGGATTCGTTAACGAAGCGATTAATTGCCAGCATAAACACACACACACACAGACACACACACACACACACACACACACACACGCTTCTCCCCCGCCCCCCGCCCCCGCCCCACTTTTCTGTGGTAATTCACTCTAAAATACATTTTCAGCTTTGATAGAGGGCACTGAGGAAATAATCTCCAGCGCATATCTGTCAGCTTGGTTGCAATGAATTCCCACTCCCCATCCCCCTTTTTTTCCGGTCACCTCTTACCCCCTACCCATCCCAAACAATGTGTCTTCCGACATGTTGTACACTTTTTAACGATGCCAAATGTGTCGCTGTCCACACTTTGCTCCACTGTCTTTAACTAGTCAGTCCAATAAAATTTATACAAGACTGTTATTGTAATTTAATTTGACTGAAAGTAGATCTTGAAATTTTAATTACAGGATCTGTTATTTAAGGTTTCGCTGTCCCTGACCAATCTAAACAGTTCACTGATTGTGTTTTCCTGAATGTAACTGAGTAATCCATACTACGTTCAGAAACACATGTTACAGTGTGCAGACAAGACTCAAACGTACCAGAGAAGCACAACCTACAGTATGAAATGTGCATCTCTCCTTGGCTGGTCCCTAACATTTCAGGAGACGATTAGTCAGACACGACTAAAGATATTTGGTTGAGGGGATTCATAACTACGTCCAGTTTTAACCAACCTATGTGTAATATTGCGCGATTTTGGAGCTTTGTAACAACACACAGGGTTACAAAATTATGAGTGAGAGATATCGGTGGGGAGACTCGTAGCTACTGGTCGGTGGAATCAACCAGAAAGATCAGATACGATAGGGAAGACATGTAGCCACCGGTCGGTGGGATCAACCAGCAAAAGAAGAGATACGACTGGGGAGACACGCAGCTACCTCGTCACTTAATGAACACGTGAATGTCTAACTAAGAAACTTCCTTGCGCCGCCGATTCAACTTACGATTAAGAAATATGATTTAGCTCTTAAGAGACTGGTAACTAACTCACAGTTTGGTCATCCTGTAAGTCAGAGGTACCAATGAGTACTAGAATCTTAAGGTTTTATTAAAGTCTAAAAGGGAAGTGTTCTTGAGATTCCTGCCTACCTAACTGTTTGATCTACCGGCAAAAGAGAGATAAGACTGAGAGTAAAGGCAGCTACCTCACAGTTTGATCAACCCGTAAGAGAGAAGGAGAGAGAGAGAGAGAGAGAGAGAGAGAGAGAGAGAGAGAGAGAGATACCACTGAGACTTGTCCCTACACTACGTTTTGATCAACCAGAACGTAGGAGGTGGAACAGATGAGAGCCTTCACTATCGCAACGTTTAACCAACTGTTAAGTGAGAAATCTGACCGGCGACATGTGCTAGCAGCTACCTGGAGATTTCATCAATTTTT
>CAJHNH020001938.1:112500-135196 GCA_905116865.2 Candidula unifasciata | reverse complement strand
AAATATAAAAAAGAAAAAATCAAAAACGGGGAAATATATAAATGTAAAATCAAAAAGGGGAAAATATATAAATGTTTTAAAACAAAAAAAGGGGAAAAAAGAAATTTTTAAATATCAAACATGGGAAAAAATAAAGTTTTATGGCACAACGGGGGGGGGAATATATCATTTTTATTTGGTTCACAAACGCATGGGGAATATATAAATATTTATTATGATCACAACGCTGGGTGGATGATATAAAATGTTTATTTGATCATAAACGCTGTGGGAACTATATAAAGTTTAAATGATCCACAACGCTGGGGGAATATATACATGTTTCTATGGTGGCCTCACCGGTTGTGAGAATTTAAATGTTTACAGTCACAACCTTGTTGGGGCACCACAAGAATGTTTCAACAGTCACAAACACTGGGTGGCCCCACAAGGATGTTTTAACAGTCACAACAATCTGGTGAGCACCACAAGGAATTGTTTCAAACAGTCACAAAAACTGGGGGCACCACAAGGAGATGATTTTTCAAACAGTCACAACCACTGGGGGCATTACAGGGATGTTTGAACAGTCACAAACACTGGGGGCATACATGGATGTTTTAACAGTCACAACACTGGGGGCATACCTGGATGTTTTAAAACATCACAGACATGGGGGACTACATGGATGTTTTAACAGAGTCACAACACTGCGGGGCATACATGGATGTTTTAACAGTCACCAAAACACTGGGGGCTCATTACATGGCATGTTTTAAACAGTCACAAAACACGGGGGGCATACAGTGGATTAGTCTGGGCTGACACTGAGAATGCTCATGCGCTTGTGCATGCTCAGCTGTACAAAGGAATGCCCCCCCCCCGCTTTGAAAGCGCTACAGCTGTACAGAAGTAATGCCCCCCCTACCAGCCGTCTCAGCTGTACAAAGTAATGCCCCGCTAAAGCGCTCATCTGTACAACAGTAATGCCCCGCTAAAAGCGCTCATGCTGTGACAAATAGTAATGCACCCGCGAAAGCGCTCGCTGTAACAAATGTAATGCCACCGCCTAAAGCGCCCTCAGCTGTACAAAGTTAATGCACCCGCTTAAAGCGTTCTTCAGCTGTACAAAGAAAGGCCCCGCTAAGCGGCGCTCAGCTGTACAAAGTAAATGCTCCCTGCTAAAGCGCTAAGCTGTACAAAAGTAAGTGCCCCGCTAAAGCGTCAGCTGTACAAAGTAATTGCCCCGCCTATAAGCGACTCAGCTGACCAAAGTAAGTAATGCCCCGCTAAAAGCGTCTCAGACTGTACAAAGTAATGCCCCGCTAAAGCGCTTAGCTGTACAAAGTAATGCCCCGCTAAAGCGCTCAGCTGTACAAAGTAATGCCCCGCTAAAGCGCTCAGCTGTACAAAGTAATGCCCCGCTAAAGCGCTCAGCTGTACAAAGTAATGCCCCGCTAAAGCGCTCAGCTGTACAAAGTAATGCCCCGCTAAAGTGCTCAACGTTTCAAGAATTTGCTTCGTCACACAATGAGACAGCAGCAGCTGCTGAACTGCCCTTGACTCATGCATCCGTACAACATCTTGTAGACGATTGATCGAAAGGCCAACGCATAAACATCTATTCCCGTCCCAGCAAAGACCTGTCACAAACATGCGTGCTGATTCATTCTTTAAAAGATGACTGAATGGGGTATTGGGGAGGCCAAAAGGGGGAGGGGGTTGGGGGGGGGGATTGAGATTTAGGGCTTACATAACTAAGCGCCTATGCTGTGATAACTTCTACTTAACATTTTGTTTCTTGTTTCTTGTATTTTTTTGTTTCATGGGTTATTAAGGGCCTAACCTATTTTAAATTGTAAGATAGTTTTTAAAAAACATAGACTATTCACAACAGAGACCAGATACTCGGGTATCGGTAAATAGTAAGTGTCAAGAGGTAACTTCTATACCACAAAAACACGATCAATTCTTTATTTATGAACGGAAACGAACACTTAAAAAACTGGCCGAGGTAGCCGAGAGGGCATCGAGCTGGCTTTGGACGCAACGAAACAACGTGGGGACGGGCCTCGCGTGAGCTGGGTCCGGGTGTCTAGTGGAAAAGAGTTGTTCATCCCTTGAAAGTCCATTCGTGTCCGAATTGTTTGCCAGTGTGATCCTCTGCCACCTGCTAACCAAAGTCCAACATGTGTCCGGGTAAACCAATCGTAAGCTGTCGCGTCGGTCGTCCAGGTATGCTGACTGTTCTAACTTAGGCTACCGCGATGACTTCTTATCTAACAGTACCTTATGCAAATCACCAAGTCGTCTTGTCCCTAGCCGAAAGAAAAACCCATCAGGTAACTTTCGTGCAGAAGGGGTACCAGCCATGAGCTTCATGAACTCAGGTGGGCCCAACCTCCGAAAACGTCTAGAGAGTCGTGGGCCGCGAAACGTTTCTCGACGAGGATAACTCCTACTGATGACTGTTAGATCCCTGCTGTACTTGCTCCCTGTGAATTTATTCCTATTTATATTCTGCTCCAGATGACGTCACAGGATAGTCCAACATTTTAGAGGGCGGGAAGATTGGGTTTCCCAGCTTTCTGATGCTTTTAACGATCCCAAAATTTATAGAACGTCCTAACCCTAACCCCACCTACGTCCCTCGAGAGAGTGCAGCCTAGGTCCCACGACTGCATGCAGCCTATCTACAACACCCTGAAATATTATATTATCCCGTGACCTGTGGATTTCCCCTGGTTTGGGGTAGGATATTAATAAGGCACCACACGATCTTGAAAGGCTGGTAAACACAATACATACATATATTTTTTTTTAAATTTCAAGTAATCAATCAGGTGCCGTCTCCACAGAGAAGGTGGGCTGCAATGGATCTCTTGTCCTGGTTGTACACTCTCAGACTGCTCCCAATCCATCTCTTAATGTTGTTCTCCCACTTGTATAGTTACCCACCTCTTGCTCTATTGCCTTTGATCCTTCCCGACAGTATGGTTTTTAAAAGCGTCTTATGTCTACATTTCTAGAAAATTCATTCGATTTCCTTGGTTATTGTTTATTAACCAAGTTTCTGCACCATATAGCAGAGTTGGGTATAACACAACTTTTAACAATTTAAATCAGTCTGTATAACATCTAATTGATCTGTCAATGAATCCTCCTTTTGAGTCATTTAGAAATATTCACTTATTGAGTTTAATGCAAGTATCAGTTTGTGGGCAGCCGTAGTATAGTGGCTAGACGCTCGCCTGCGGATCCAAAGATCGTGGGTTCAAATCCAAAGTGAGTTAGACTTATTTTTTTAAAATGACCTTAGCTCCCAGGTCGACCCAGTCTTAAAGGGGTACCGGGTAAAGTCCTAGGAAGCAAAGGCGACAGGCTTGATGCAGACCACATCACTCATCAAGTGATCATTGGTCTATACAATATGTTTAGCCCTATATGCCCAGGGTTGATTAAAACTTTAGGTTTAGCCTAGCCTTTTTGGATCCCTATGCCGAAAGAAGCCTGCTTTGTCTGGAGAAGGGCCCGGATATTTCATCGATGCTGTAAACGAACACACAATTACGTCCTCTGATGAACGACGAAGTAACAGTTGTAGGCTACAGTGCATGACGACCCCCAGGCTGGAAAAAAAATTATATCTATACGCATGAGTAAATCATATAAAGGTCTCCAAAATTGTAAGCACCACTCACGTTTCGTCTGCTACTGCAAATTCCGGTTCATCGGTAAGGGGAGCAACACTTCGCATCCTCTCCTTGAGGGCAGTGATTGCCTTTCCTTTATCCATCATTGCGGTCTTCAAATGACCACAGCTAAATTTGGCTATGGTGTCAGTAGGACAATAAAACAGCAGGAGTCAATACAAATGTGTGTGTATATGTGTGTGAATGTGTGTGTATGTGTGTGTGTGTGTGTGTGTGTGTGTGTGTGTTGTGTGTGTGTGTGTTTGCATGGTTTCGTTACTGCGAAAGAGGAATCGGTACTTACCACACGGTGTCTATTATAAGAAAGTTTGATAATTATAAATTACAGTGGAGTTCACACTAGAGACAACATTGCAGTTACAGATATTTATTTTTTTAAGCGAACGAAAAAAGAAAAAGAAGATTATAAATTACAAACTTTTTCTGTATTTTTGTGTGTTCATTTTGAATTAAATGTCCTCACCTAAAACGTGACAAGTAAACAAGTTAAATTTTTAATTACCAATATGGCTACAATGTTAAGTTTAACAGTCACATTAGTGGCCAGATTAATTTGTGCATTTCTTTTATTAAATGTACAATCAGTCAAAGTAAACTTGACCTTGAATTATGTGTTCCCAATCTTTAATTAAATGCGCGTGTTATAATTAGTTTTTCAACGGTAAATGTACAAACGATTCTTGAAAAAAAAGTCAATATGAGTTATATGCGCCATTCCCTCTTCCTCCGGAAATTAGTTCTCTTCGTCAGTTCATAATCTTATCAACTCTTTTGTTACCAAGGCACTCAGCATGCGACTGATAACGTTCCCTTATATTATACATTTTTATTAACTCTTTGTCAGATATTTATTTGTAATATTAACCTATTATATCTCAGTTGTTACTCAACTATCTTTTTTCCCCCCACAAATAGTATTATTGTAAATTTCAACCCTTCATGACCAAACAGTTCAGACTTTTGAACAAAATATAATTGGGGTACAGGACACTTCAAACACTTGCAGGAGACTAAGAGTGTGATGACCTGCACACACATGACTTTTGTTCGGAAACTGCCCACAGAAGGTAATTATTGCAAGGTTAGTTGCGTATCCTTTTTACAGGACGTTGCAGAACCAACCCCAGCAGCCCCTGGCTGTTGTGTGGTTTCTCTAGGCAAACTTACGTCTGGTAGTTTGCCATTGAATACTGGACGGACGGCCCCCTGATACCAATGTTGAAAATAAAGCAAGGCGCATGGCCCGCAGCTGGGATCGAACCCGGCACCCCGGCATTACGAATCGTTCGCATCGACTTAGCCACAGAGCAAGACT
Organism: Candidula unifasciata; assembly: GCA_905116865.2. NCBI lineage: Eukaryota > Metazoa > Mollusca > Gastropoda > Stylommatophora > Geomitridae > Candidula > Candidula unifasciata. Next base: position 130,189 of record CAJHNH020001938.1, on the reverse strand, counting down.
ATGTTTAAAATGTCGGCGTCTGTGACTTAGGCGGTTTGAACTCGCTTAGTAATGCCGAGGTGCCGGGTTCGATCCCAGCTTAAGGCGATTTGGCAACCCACTGCCTTGTGTTGGGTTTCCACAACTATTTCCAGATACGACCGTTTAGGAGACAATGGCAAACTACTAGACGTAAATTAGCCTAGACAAACCAAAACAGCCTCACACACACACACACACACACACACACACACACACACACACACTATGGCTTGTTACTGCATGTAAATGATACCAAATTAATTTTTTGTGTTTAAAAAAGTAATCGACATAAAAGCTAAAGTTGCATTTTTGCTGGCGAAAATCCTTCATGCAACGTTTATGTGTTGTTCTAATACTGATGCGCTAGGGTATCGGTAATTGATCACTCCGCGTATCTATTGTTCCATCAAATAAACTCAATATATGACTAACACGTTCAGCGAAGAGAAATGAAAAGTCGCGCACAGACACAGCCTAACGTTTCAGTATAAATTATTTTATTAAAGTATAAACCTACAAGAGTCCGGGGTAACGAAAAACGAATTTCAATTTCAAATGATCGGACAGGAAATAAAAAGCATCTGCGAAAAATATTATGTTGAAAGAGAAATAACAATCCAAAGCTAAATTAGAAAAAAAAAAAAAAAAAAAAAGTTGCTGTAACTATGTCTGATGAAAGAATGATGAACAATCAACCCTTCTCGACTGACAATGTCTAACCTATAAATATATTAATTTCTAAGAAACGAGGAGCGATTTGATAACTGGAGCAAGATTTTTGGCATGACATAAATTTATTTCAGGTTAGTTGAAATGAATAATTGTGTATGTATGTGCGTGTGTGTGTGTGTGTGTGTGTGTGTGTGTGTGTGTTAATTGCTCTTTTAACACATGATTAACATTTTGTTTATCATCACCATCACCACCACAATCATCATCATCATCACCACCACCACGCACTCAACGCAGCTCAAAGTCCTTGAGTCCCGCAACTTGAAACTGCATAATGAGACCATCTCCACCCCCCCCCCCCCCCACCAAAAAAAAAATCTACACTTCTCTGCTAAAACACAGAGAGACTACTTCTAGAGAGACTGAGAATGAAAGGACGTTAAAACTATTTTTGTTTAATGTGAGGTAATTATATCAATCACTGTGAAAGATATGAAACTGTAACTTAAACATACACACGCATGCGTTGCGCGCGCGCGCACACACACACACACACATACACACAAACACATGACTGGGGGAAAACTGAAAACCTGCGGGCAAGAGGTTGATAGTGATACGAGTAAGAGCTTAACATAGATGTCAAAGAGATCGTACACCAATAGTGAGAGATCAAGAGATCCACTGTAGGTGATCTTTATTGCGAAGACGGCACCCCACTGACTGGATGTAGTACTAGAGTTCATTGACATTTTTTTTTTCTTTTTCCTTTCGTTTTTCACACGTGGGCTGCTGGACGAAGATTTGACCATGCGGAGATTAGGTAATTTTAGATGTAAGCAAGAGAGTCCTCGTGGCGGAGCTGCTAGACGCTCGCCGCGAATCGGAAGGTCGTGGGCTCGCTCCCTGGCGGAGCCGGACTTCTTTCAGAAATGACCTTGGCTTCTAGGTCGACCCAGCCTTGAGTGGGTACCTGGTGCATTCCCGGGAAGTAAAGGTATCGGGCGTGATGCTGACCACATCACCCATCTTGTGCCGATTGGTCTATAAAGTATAAGTCTAGCCCAATATGCCCTTTACACCTTAAGGCGTGGAAAAGGGTCCTTTATTTTTGTTTTTTGTTTAAAGCTGTAAGCAAACGGTGTTTTTTCTTCTTTTTCCCGTTCCAGTGTTACCAGGTTGTAGCGAAGTGTCGTGATTTCCAATATTCGTTTTGCCCTTTTTGTGTGTCTGTGGGCGACTTCAGTGACGAGTTTGTTCTTCTTTCTGCAAGATTCAGCCACATAACCTATCCATCTCTAACTTGGTCTCCCTCTCGCCTATCGGAAATTTATCCTACCAAAAACGGCACACGTAAAGTACCTTGCTCAAGTTCCCCAAAAAATATAATGGGAACACCTGTAACGACTACATCAGCCTGCAGCCTTGCGCGGGTAGGGATCGATACATCTCATTGTTCTGATTATCTCATAGTTCTGGATATCTAATAGTTCTAATGAGGTATCTGGGGTAAAACCTGAGAAATGTCTCACTAATAATTTTAATAAAGAAAAATTAACAAATCTGGCCACCGCCCCCAAACACAAATAAAATCAAACGTAATTAATAGGCCAGGCTTCCATTTTGGATTTTAAAAAAATGGACAGGAACCAAGTGGTAAACATCGATTCCTGGTTATAATTTTTAATTTGCAGTGCTCTCCCCCTGCGTGCCGAATGGAATTTAAGAACAATGATTTTTTTTTTTCGTTTAACAATTTATTATATTTTATGATTGTCCTGGACAAACCGGGTTCTTCGATCGACAATTAGTTCTACTTTATGTGCGCCGTGTAACAGCTGTGTTCTTAGTTCACCAGTTTGTTCTGTTTAAAATTGTCCTGTTAAAGCTGAGCTTTGTTAAAAGCACTTGTTTGAGCGCTTCATTATAAATAACCATCTAGTGATCTGGTCCCCACTATTGCCATGTTTTCTGTTTGAAACTACAGTTAAAACTATTTAGCAATGGGCTAGTGTTGATTCTTTTCGAGTAGGGTCATTCTTTATCGAGCAACTCGACCTGCGTTCTACAGATATCACCGAAATGACACAAATGCATACGATTTTCTGTAGACTTTCACTTACAGACAGTTGCTAAAATCAAGAGAAAAAATATCATAACACTGGAACAAGAGTAGCAACTGAGATAAAGTAGGTTAAACTTGTAGAACACAAGAGTAACAGTAGATACAGAGTATGCTTCACTCATTGTTATAATTCGTTCAGACATTAGGGAGAAAGAATAACAATAGATACAGAGTAGGTTTCATTCATTGTGATAATTCGTTCAGACATTAGGGAAAAAGAGTAACAGCCGAGACAGAGTAGGTTTCACTCATTGTGATAATTCGTTCATACATTAGGGAAAAAGAGTAACAATAGACACAGAGTAGGCTTCATTCATTGTGATAATTCGTTCATACATTAGGGAAAAAGAGTAACAATAGATACAGAGTAGGCTTTACTAAGCGTGATAATTCGTTCATACATTAAGGAAAAAGAGTAACAATAGATACAGAGTAGGTTTCACTAATTGTGATAATTCGTTCAGACATTAGGGAAAATAGTAACAAATGATTCAGAGCATACATGCACAGACACACACACACCCATACATACACACACACAAACATCAACACACACATCCAAACACACACACACAGTCACACACACTAGTGTGGTGGCCCATGCCAACTATCAAGAGACTTGCTGATGATCGTGACAACGATAACGTCTGCTGTATTCTAAAAGGTTACCGTGTTTGAAGCTCAGAAATTCAGTTAACTGTCCGATGTCGTGCTGTAGTCCTTTCACGGATCCATCTGTTATCTACAATGATGTGCAACTCAAAGGTTTCCCTTCAAATCGGAACAGGAATGACGTAGGCAAGACTGAAGCGCGTAGAGATATGATTCAACACGGGCGGAAGAGCAGATTACTGTATGGTGTGCTTGGGTTATCATCATCATCATTATCAGTATCTATTTGTTCTGTTTCTTAGCCTCGTGCTTATGTTTAGATGTCTTAATGACGGTATCCCTGGAATAGGAGTTTGTCCTACTACTAGGCGCGTCCACCAGGTGGCGGATGGTGGAAAGGCCTCTACACATAGATGTTAGCCACGAATACATTGAATAAGTGGCCGTGGACCAAAACAGGTGATAGTCATTGAGAGGAGGCGAGTTAGTTAGTGGGACAGCTAACTCTATAAAATATCTCCAAACTCTACGACATGGCCATCGGCGGGTAAGAGGCGCCATAACGCCCCCTTTTCTGCCTTGATTGGTAGGTCTCTTTTGACAAAGGCTATCGGAGTCAAACCATAAACAAACCGGCAGAAATCATGCTTCAAAACATAACTAATTCAGATAATGGCGTCAATAGGGATTCCAATGGAATCACCTCTTCCTGTAGGGAGCATCATGTTCTACAAAAGGTATTGAAAGAGGCGGGAGCCCAAAGACAAGTTATCACAAACGGTTATGGTCGAGGCTTCACTCATCAGAAAAATAAAGAATAGAATAGGACAGGCCAAAATCATAAAGAGGCCCCTTGGACCATTATTTATAGTTTTCAAACTCTTCCACATACACAGGGTAGAAGTTTTATCAGAAGGAGAATGCTTAAAATACAATGGACATCTAAAAATAGCAACCAAGAGGTTTTGAAAGAGGCGGGAGCCCGAAGAAAACTTATCACAGACATCAGAAAGAGACAGTCATCATTTTTCGGCCATGTTATGAGAAGAGGGAGAATGGAACATGTTGTGACCACTGGAAAGGTCTATGGAAGGAGGGATAGAGAAAGACATCAAGAGAAGATTCTTGACAGTCTTGTTGCATGGCATGGAGGTGTGTCAGCACACGAACTGATACATGCTGCAGAAGATCCCGGATTATGGAGAGGCATGCTCGCCAACGCCAGTCGCCAAGGCACCATATGATGATGAATGACGGTGTCAGCTGTCATATAAGTGCACTGGCTCGTTGGCATCTTGTTTCTATTTCCCAATGTCCTCCGAAAATATACTTCCTAAATATTTAAATTCTTTAACTTGCTTCAGACTAGTGCCACTCAACCCGATCAATGTATAGCCGATTAGGAAAACTTCCGTCCCGCATTACGTCAGTTTATTTTGTATTTATTTACATGTTATTTCTTTCCCATGTTGAACTTAGCCGGAGTGCTTGTGTGATTTGTGGAGAATTTGTGATTTTAGAATGTTTGTAGCATTTGTTTACATAGTTTTGTCTTCAGACGTTTTAAATGTTCCTGATGTAATCAACACCAACAGAAAACAGCAAAGTGTGGGGGGTGGGGGGTGGGGGGGGGGGGGGCTGGGGATAGAATTATTATCATGTTAATTGTTTATTATTATTATTTATTATTATTATTATAATTATCCTCCTCATTCTTTTCCTTCTTCTTCTTCTTCTTCTTCTTCTTCTTCTTCTTCTTCTTCTTCTTCTTCTTCTTCTTCTTCTTCTTCTTCTTCTTCTTCTTCTTCTTCTTCTTCTTCTTCTTCTTCTTCTTCTTCTTCTTCTTCTTCTTCTTCTTCTTCTTCTTCTTCTTCTTCTTCTTCTTCTTCTTCTTCTTCTTCTTCTTCTTCTTCTTCCTTCTTCTTCTTCTTCTTCTTCTTCTTCTTCTTCTTCTTCTTCTTCTTCTTCTTCTTCTTCTTCTTCTTCTTCTTCTTCTTCTTCTTCTTCTTCTTCTTCTTCTTCTTCTTCTTCTTCTCTTCTTCTTCTTCTTCTTCTTCTTCTTCTTCTTCTTCTTCTTCTTCTTCTTCTTCTTCTTCTTCTCTTCTTCTTCTTCTTCTTCTTCTTCTTCTTCTTCTTCTTCTTCTTCTTCTTCTTCTTCTTCTTCTTCTTCTTCTTTCTTCTTCTTCTTCTTCTTCTTCTTCTTCTTCTCTTCTTCTTCTTCTTCTTCTTCTTCTTCTTCTTCTTCTTCTTCTTCTTCTTCTTCTTCTTCTTCTTCTTCTTCTTCTTCTTCTTCTTCTTCTTCTTCTTCTTCTTCTTCTTCTTCTTTCTTCTTCTTCTTCTTCTTCTTCTTCTTCTTCTTCTTCTTCTTCTTCTTCTTCTTCTTCTTCTTCTTCTTCTTCCTTCTTCTTCTTCTTCTTCTTCTTCTTCTTCTTCTTCTTCTTCTTCTTCTTCTTCTTCTTCTTCTTCTTCTTCTTCTTCTTCTTCTTCTTTCTTCTTCTTCTTCTTCTTCTTCTTCTTCTTCTTCTTCTTCTTCTTCTTCTTCTTCTTCTTCTTCTTCTTCTTCTTCCTTCTTCTTCTTCTTCTTCTTCTTCTTCTTCTTCTTCTTCTTCTTTCTTCTTCTTCTTCTCTTCTTCTTCTCTTCTTCTTCTTCTTCTTCTTCTTCTTCTTCTTCTTCTTCTTCTTCTTCTTCTTCTTCTTCTTCTTCTTCTTCTTCTTCTTCTTCTTCTTCTTCTTTCTTCTTCTTCTTCTTCTTCTTCTTCTTCTTCTTCTTCTTCTTCTTCTTCTTCTTTCTTCTTCTTCTTCTTCTTCTTCTTCTTCTTCTTCTTCTTCTTCTTCTTCTTTCTTCTTTCTGCTTCTTCTTCTTCTCTTCTTCTTCTCCTTCTTCTTCTTCTTCTTCTTCTTCTTCTTCTTCTTCTTCTTCTTCTTCTTCTTCTTCTTTCTTCTTCTTCTTCTTCTTCTTCTTCTTCTTTCTTCTTCTTCTTCTTCTTCTTCTTCTTCTTCTTCTTCTTCTTCTTCTCCTTCTTCTTCTTCCTTCTCTTCTTCTCCTTCTTCTTCTTCTTCTTCTTCTTCTTCTTCTTCTTCTTCTTCTTCTTCTTCTTCTTCTTTCTTCTTCTTCTTCTTCTTCTTCTCTTCTTCTTCTTCTTCTTCTTCTTCTTCTTCTTCTTCTTCTTCTTCTTCTTCTTCTTTTCTTTCTTCTTCTTCTTCTTCTTCTTCTTCTTCTTCTCTTCTTCTTCTTCTTCTTCTTCTTCTTCTTCTTCTTCTTCTTCTTCTTCTTCTTCTTCTTCTTCTTCTTCGTCTTCTTCTTCTTTTTCTCATCCTCCTACTTCTTCTTCCCACCTCATCCCCCTGCTGCTCCTGCTGCTCCTGCTTCTAGTTGATCTTGTACTTGTTTTTCTTCTTCTTGTTCTTCTTGTTCTTCTTGTTAATCTTGTTCTTCTTGTTCTTCTTGTTCTTTTTTCTTCTTTTCTTCTTCTTCTTCTTCTTCTTCTTCTCTTCTTCTCTTCTCTTCTTCTTCTTCTTCTTCTTCTTCTTCTTCTTCTTCTTCTTCTTCTTCTTCTTCTTCTTCTTCTTCTTCTTCTTCTTCTTCTTCTTCTTCTTCTTCTTCTTCTTCTGCTTTTTTTTTATTTCTTCTTCTTCTTTTGCGTTCACCGGCTGTCAACCCCGCCAGAAATTTTTAGTTTTACGTCCACCTCTTGACTTTAGTCTTGTTCCAGAAACTGAGTGCTACATGCACAACCGTTTCACCTATCTAGCCTAATTATAGGGAGACTATTAGTTCCTTGCATCTTAGGTAGATGCACTATGACTTTGAATAAAGCCCCTAATTAGACGACTCTTACGACATGTTTGGTAGAGAGGCAGTGGGTCTATTATTGTTTCCCACGTAATGGTGCTCTGGAACCCAGATCGGGAGTTCCAGTCATTTGAGAGACAATGTTCCAGACGCATGACATACTCTATACTCCAGACACATGACATACTCTTTACTCCACACACATGACATACTCTATGCTCCAGACATATGACAGACTCTATGCTCCAGACGCATGACATACTCTTTACTCCAGACGCATGACATACTCTATGCTTCAGACACAAGACAAACTATATGCTCCAGACGCATGATATACTCTTTACTCCAGACACATGACATGCTCTTTACTCCAGACACATGACAGACTCTATGCTAAAGACACATGACAGACTCTATGCTACAGACACATGACAGACTCTATGCTAAAGACACATGACAGACTCTATGCTACAGACACATGACAGACTCTATGCTACAGACACATGACAGACTCTATGCTACAGACACATGACAGACTCTATGCTCCAGTCACATGACAGACTCTATGCTACAGACACATGACAGACTCTATGCTCCAGTCACATGACAGACTCTATGCTCCAGACATATGACAGACTCTATGCGCCAGACGCACGACAGACTCAATGCTCCTGACGCATGATATACTCTTTGCCCCAGACACATGACAGACTCTATACTCCAGACACATGACAGACTCTATACTCCAGACACATGAGAGACTCTATGCTCCAGACACATGACAGACTCTATACTCCAGACACATGAGAGACTCTATGCTCCAGACACATGACAGACTCTATGCTCCAGACACATGACAGACTCTATGCTTCAGCCACATGACAGACTCTATGCTTCAGACACATGACAGACTCTATGCTCCAGACACATGACATACTTTATGCTCGAGACACATGACAGACTCTATGCTCCAGAAACATGTCAGTCTATAAGCTCCAAACACATGATAGACTCTATGCTTCAGACACATAAGAGACTCTAGGCTCCAGACACAAGACAGACTCTATACTTCAGGCACATGACAGACTCTATGCTTCAGACACATGACAGACTCTGCACCAGACACATGAGAGACTCTAGGCTTCAGACACATGGCAGACTCTATGCTCCAGAAACATGACAGTCTATAAGCTCCAAACACATGATAGACTCTATGCTTCAGACACATGAGAGACTCTAGGCTCCAGACACATGACAGACTCTATACTTCAGGCACATGACAGACTCTATGCTTCAGGCACATGACAGACTCTATGCTTCAGGCACATGACAGACTCTATACTTCAGGCACATGACAGACTCTATGCTTCAGGCACATGACAGACTCTATACTTCAGACACATGACAGACTCTGCACCAGACACATGACATACTCTATGCTCCAGACACATGACAGACTCTATACTTCAGACACATGACAGACTCTGCACCAGACACATGACATACTCTATGCTCCAGACACATGACAGACTCTATGCTTCAGACACATGACAGACTCTATGCTTCAGACCTATGACAGACCATATAGTACAGACCCATGACAGACCCTATGCTCCAGACCCACGACAGACTTCTCTTTACCTTATACCAATCACAAGCGACCTTCCTTCCCAGTACCGATTCTGGTATCCATGTTAGATTGGGTCAACCAGAGTATATATAGGTTATAACTTTTTTTTTCAAAACAAAATCAGACATGTAAGAAACGGGACCAACTGAAACACGCTAAAACGGCCCTCGAAGACAAAGGTTTGGGAATCGTTGAGCTTCATAATACAGGAGCAGATTTGTATAATGCTACTCTGTAACAAATGGTCCTTGGGTGTTGCTCAAGCGTAAACATCGCCTGGAGAAATACATGGGATTGTTCGTGAGCACTAGGCCCGGCAATCGATTTGCTTACACCGATCACATGTGGGCAGATGTTGGGTATAACGCCCTGACTTCCCGTGTCTAGCTCAATTTACTGGCGAAATTGATCAAACAAAAACACGATTTTAATAACGTAGCAAACACACACACACTCACGTACGCCCGCGCGCACACACACATACCACACACACACACACATAAATACACACACATGCACACACGCACGCACGCGAGCGCACACACACACATACTTCACACATACGCACACACCTGCGCGCGCGCACGCACACACGATATTCTATGAATGAGTTAAAGTTGACAGGATGGTCGTCACTGCACCGATCTGTTCCGCCGACCCTGTGTGGCTCGTACTCTCTAAGCCTATGGGCTAACCGACTCCTGCTGTACAACTTTCTTGGTGGCTGCAGATGTAGTCTTAGAAGCCCCTAACATTTTGGGGCAGGGGGCTAAGGTCTTTTCAGCTTTTCCCACCCCAGTACTATAGTATAGGAGATTTGGATGGGGGGGGGGGGGCAGGGTTAGGGAGCTTATTAAACAGTAACTCTACAACTGCTATGTTCTCTACGCATTTCAAGCGTTGGTTTTTTTTCAGCGTGTTCGCCGTTGATTTGAGTTGAGTTAAGAATTGACATCACGGCACTCAGGGCATTTTCATGCATGCTCTGTTCTCATCTTCAGCAGCCAGCGCAGAGTTCCAGTACTGATGGTCACAATCTGGTTATATGTCCGTCTTGCCTTTCCTCTGAGTGTAGTGAGCCGGCCAGACCCTCTGGCTACACCCAGGTGCCTCATTCTCTCCATAATAATCTTCTTTCTCTACTGATTCAGTTGCTTGTTTTGTCATGTGTCAATTAATCACCCAGTGGTGCAGATCCAGCCAATCTGTCTGCCTGTTCATTACCCACCACGCCGGAGTGGCCTGGAAAAAAGATCCAAAGTATGCTTACTACTCGTGACCTTTACAGTGAAGCTTGCCACTCTGCTCGAAACATCCCCGCCTTCACCTTTCTCAGCATGCTTTCAGAGTGTTACAATTACGTCATGTGTATGCATCTTGTTCACTAGCCACCGGAAAGCTGCAGTTACTGCCGTTTATTGCCTCGTCATTTACTGTGTGCGTTACTTTCGTTCGTTCGTCGCCATCGTTGTTCCGTTTGCAAACGGTGTTTTTACTTCGTGACCTTACCTTCGTGAATTTCCACGAGCTGTCAGCATTACTGCAACTGACCGTAACCCTAACTGTAATCGACGAGTATCCATAAATGAAGACTGTCGCTCCTTTTCAGGACCCGTCCTAAAATATCCTCATTCGCATTGCACTGCCTAAAGTCTGCCCGTGAGAAACGCCAGTGCAAGCCGAAGTGTACAGTACGATAAGTGAATTACAGAACGCAGTGAATTTCACACTTGTGACGGCACTGTAGATATAGAGCAAAGGAAAGAAGAAGAAGAAGAAGAACAACAACAACAAGAGCAAACTAACCCTAACTCCATCTCCCCTTCCCCAAACTATAAGACCTTCTGTGGAACTACCTAGGAATTGCCTACCAAATCTCACAGCCAACAAGATGGGGTGATACATCTGAAAGGTAAAGGGGGGTCAATTGGGGGACGGGGATAAACAAGTGGTAAAGTCCTTCTGCCCTTAATGCAAACAATACTATTTATCCCCCCTGGGGATCAACTGAGACTGTAATTAACGCAGATGCGAAATCCTTTCTGTACTCTGTCAAATCGCAATTTTTAAAAGGTACTGGGAATGACACATAGGGTTTGTACTGTGTAAAACACAATTTTAAAGAATTCAGATACCAGTTCTGTAGTCTTGACAAGTCGGCATTGTTTCTGATGCAGCTGCTATATCGTGCCTGTACTCTGTCAAATGTAGTAGCTAGACGATCGCCAGCGGATCGGAAGGTTGTGGAGTCGAGTCCGGAGAGAGTCGGACATGTTTTCGAAAATGACCTTACCTCCCAGGTCGACCCAGCCTTGAGTCGGTACCAGGTATAGTCCTGCGAAGTAAAGGCGGCCGGCGCGATGTTGACCACATAACCCACTGGGTGCTGATATACCCAACAGTCTCAACACGTGGAAAGGGCCCTCACTCTGTTAAATGTCCGGGCAAAATAAACGAATCCCACCCTACATTGTCTCTACAATCCCTAATCTGTCTTAGTTCAGACAATAACAAACTTTATACAAGAACTTTATGATGTTCTATGTGTACAATTTCGCTTTATAAAATTGAGAGCACATGATCACAGTGATGATGAGTATGCAATTATGCTCGTGGATTCGCATTAAAAAAAACACGCTAAGTTATCGGATGACGCGTTTTTATTAGTTGACTGGAAATCCCGTATGCCTAAAAACTATTGATGACCTAGTTACAAAAGAAATGTCATTCGATTGCTTAAACCCTAAGGCATTCTTTCGTGCAACTTCAACAGTTTAACTCATTAATTTACAAAGATTTCCTATAGTACAATTTAACACTGTCGCCTGGAGAAAACAGACAAAGGGTCACCAATAATTTGTCATTGCTCCCTCAACTTTACGACGCTCATACCCTTGCAAAATCCGCTACGACCACTCCCGTATCTGTTTCAAAGCCTCCTGTCTAACTACTGCCGGGTCAAATTAATCATCAGTCAAAGTACAGTGAACTCGTTGCACGGAAATAGGGCAATGAATTCTTTATTAGTCATTCACAACGACATTGAGTTTTTGTTACAGTACGAGACAATCGTATGTAGTGTAAGTAAAGATCCCCTTTCACACCTTTAGGCACATTGGGCATATCGGAAGAGCATCCTGGTTTTCTGACAGACCAGTCGGTGGTAATGTGGTCAGAATTACGTCGACTGTCTTTACTTCCTCAGGAAGTACATTCTGTTACCTATTTTAGTAACAGATTGCTTGAACCCTAAGGAGGATAATACAAAAAAGCATAACGCTCTTGTTCCGGAGCAGGGTCAGAGATGGTAGGGAAGTTGTGTGGTTGAGCTGCAGGCGGAAGCAAACTGTAGGACCACTTAGCGTGAAGCCCGAAGGACTATGCTCCTTTAGAAAAAAAAATTTGAAAAGAAGAAGAAAAGAAGATATTAAGAAGACATTAATCAAGAAATTATTCTTATCATCATCGTCATCAACTTTTTCATCATTCATCTTTATCTTCTTTTTTTTCCTTCTTCTTCTTCTTCTTCTTCTTCTTCTTCTTCTTCTTCTTCTTCTTCTTCTTCTTCTTCTTCTTCTTCTTCTTCTTCTTCTTCTTCTTCTTCTTCTTCTTCTTCTTCTTCTTCTTCTTCTTCTTCTTCTTCTTCTTCTTCTTCTTCTTCTTCTTCCTTTTCTTCTACTTCTTCTTCTTCTTCTTCTTCTTCTTCTTCTTCTTCTTCTCTTCTTCTTCTTCTTCTTCTTCTTCTTCTTCTTCTTCTTCTTCTTCTTCTTCTTCTTCTTCTTCTTCTTCTTCTTCTTCTTCTTCTTCTTCTTCTTCTCTTCTTCTTTCTTCCTTCTTCTTCTTCTTCTTCTTCTTCTTCTTCTTCTTCTTCTTCTTCTTCTTCTTCTTCTTCTTCTTCTTCTTCTTCTTCTTCCTTCTTCTTCTTCTTTCTTCTTCTTCTTCTTCTTCTTCTTCTTCTTCTTCTTCTTCTCTTCTTCTTTTTCTTCTTCTTCTTCTTCTTCTTCTTCTTCTTTTCTTCTTCTTCTTCTTTCTTCTTCTTCTTCTTCTTCTTCTTCTTCTTCTTCTTCTTCTCTTCTTCTTCTCTTCTTCTTCTTCTTCTTCTTCTTCTTCTTCTTCTTTTTCTTCTTCTTCTTCTTATTCTTCTTCTTCTTCTTCTTCTTCTTCTTCTTCTTTTTCTTCTTCTTCTTCTTCTTCTTTTTCTTCTTCTTCTTCTTATTCTTCTTCTTCTTCTTCTTCTTCTTCTTCTTCTTCTTCTTCTTCTTCTTCTTCTTCTTCTTCTTCTTCTTCTTCTTCTTCTTCTTCTTCTTCCTTTTCCTCCTTTTCCTCTTATTAATTTTTCCCAACTTCTTAGACTTTTTCATTGGCCCTTAAAATGGGCGTAAGGCAACACTGTGTTGCAGTTTACAGCTAAGCTGTGATTAAAAAAATTTCCCTCCCACATTGTGGTCCCAAAACCCACACAGGGAATCAAGATATATTTCTTCTTCTTAGACTTCACTGGTTGCGAAGTCCTGCGGGATGTTCTGGTTGTTTATCCACTTTTGACTTGTTCCAGAAATTAGGTTCTGTGTTCACACCCGTTTTACACATCTGGCTTATTTGTGTGCAGTCCACTGGTTCCCTGCTTCTCAGGCAGATTAACTCCGACTTTGAAAGAAACGCAATATTTGTTAGCCTTTTGCGACACGCTCGATGGGGCAGTGTGAGTATTTTTCTCCCACAGTCAGGCTCATGGAACCTAACAGTGATAACACATACTGAACTGATAATTAAAAATTATATGTAAAAAAACCACAGACAATTGTTTCTTACCCAACGAATCCCAAAAGCAGTCAGTCAGTTGAAAACAGCGCTCTGTACTACTACCATACGATTGATATGTCCGAGGTGTTTTGATTTCACTTGTTCTCGATGTCTCCTACTTCGACGTGTTTTAAGTCAGGAAAACTTCCTTCATTCAATAAAATGTCATTACACTTTATGAATAGACAAACAGGGACAGAGTCAGCACACAATGAGTTGCCTGCACACGATCTTGTACCGCACGTGTTGCCCAAGCATCTGTCCCACTCAGTACAGGCCCTGGTCGACCATCTGGTTCACCAACTGTAGATCCATAACCACAAAAGTGTCCTTGTGTGTACCGACAGGTTGTGTCGGAATCGATTTCAGCGAAGGGTTCATACGTTGATAACTCTATAAAAGGCGCAGACATAAAGATACATTTTTTTTTAGTGTTTGGTGGAAAAGGGAGGTGGGGGGGGGGGGGGGGGGGGGTCGAGGTGTCCAACGCCCTTTGCACAGTTTCAAGTAAGAGCCTCGGGAAGTCTAGTCTTGCTTCAAGTTTTTTCTTTCTTGGTTTCGGGGCCTCATTATGGGGTTAAAAATAGGACAGACCCACTGCCTTCCAAAAAGCATGTCGCAGGAGTCAACTAATTGGGAGCTTCCTCCAAAGTCGGAGTGCATCTGCTCAAGCGACAAGGAGCAACCAACTACATACAAAAAAGCCAGTAAAACGGATGTAAATGCGAAACTCAGGCACAAAGCCAAAGTCCAAATAGACGAACAACCAGGGCTAACATCCGGTGAACGAAGACAAGTTTAATAATGATTCTTTTCCGTTTTTTAATCCTATCTCGTCTGCAGCGAGATTTGGCAGGGAATGCCTGAGAAGTTCACTAGAAGGTCTCACAGTATAGGGGGGTTAGTGTTAGTGTTAGTTGGTGCTCATTTAACAATAACCTTACAACGCTAAAACTGTAATGTTCTGTTTGTGTGATGTGCTGCTTGTTTTCAGCATGTTTATCGTTTATAGCGTCACCATTTCCAGTGTGTGCTACTTTCGTTCTTTCATACTTTCGTCGCTATCACTGTGTACCTGCTTACATCCAACCCTAAACTATAACCGACATGTATGCACACATGCTGACTGTCGCTGCTTCTGATGAACCTCCCCTGCCGACACCCCAAGATGGCCTTTTTTTAGAGCCCGTCTCAAAATATCCCCAATTCGCATCGCACTGCTAGATGCCTGGCCAAGAGAAGCACGGGTTCAAGCCGAACTTTACGGGTCGCTAAATGAAATGCAGAATACAGTGATATTGATACTAGAGACGACATTGCAAATATAGATCATATATTTCGGACGAACGAAAGAAGAAGAAGCGGTAAGTAACCCTAGCCCTAACTCCCCTATTCTATAGGATCTTCTGGTAAACTGCTTAGATTTCTCTACGAAATCTCGCAACCTACGAGATAGGGTGAAAAGGCTGAAAAAAATACGATAAATATAATAATAGTATGCCTAATGTAATAATAATAATATATTTGAAAACAAAAGTCATACTCATAAATGAATGCTTTAAAATAGAATATATATACTTAAAATGTTTATGTATGATTCTAGGTGTAACAAGATCGACTTATAAACAATGATATCTGGAGGAGAGTCGGCACAGAATCAATTGTGAACTTTTATCGAACAGATCGAACGGTTTGACCATGTAACAAGATTGAAACTAGCAGGGCACTACGGAGAGCAACATAGTCAGCAATAATAGAGGCAGAGGTCCACCTCGCAGAATAGATAGGACCGCAGAAATATCGGATATACTGACAAGTACTACCTATAAAGCGAACAAAAGAGCCTGTTTCTGAGATATCTCCCTTTTCTGAAGCTGCGTGGCATTCCACGAGTAGAGACAAGAAGAAGATGTGTGTTTAGTTTAGGGGGCTGCTTAGCCCCTCTTACAAACTGAGAAAACCTCAAACTGGATTTGGGAAAGGGGGGGGGGGTCTCCGTCTGTTTAAATCCTCAGCTTACGGCGCTCCTGTACCCTATGATACGCCCATCTACAAATGTGAGCTTAATGTATGTGGTGTGTGGTGAATGACTGAGCCAGCTGTGTTGATAGAATATTAATTAATACTGCGGTGGTTAGGAAATGCTCGGACCCAGGCTTGTTGTGAATAAAGCACAAAGTCGCTGAATTTGAAGTAATGTTATAGTCGAGCTGATCGACTTCTGTGCACCGGGTTTAATTATGGTGACCATAAAATCTTGAGTTGTAAGGGTTTAAAGAGGGACATTTTACTAGTAATCTGAGCTGAAAACAGAACATCCTAAGAAAGTTAGTTTAACCGTTAAACAACCCCCCCCCCCCCCCCCCCCCACACCGCTTTCCTCCTTTTTCAGGTTTTCTCAATTTTCTAGGTTACCGGGATGAAAGGGTTAATTACTTGCTCGACAGTGTATTAAAACCCGATACGTTGTCGCCAAGAAATAAACGAAACAAAATGCTCTTTGATTGTACTAGGGGAAAAAACCTTTGCGATAAAAATTCCTATCAACACATCTCAAGTATTAAAATTATGTTAAAACTACGAAATCTAATAAGGTCTAGAGACATAACTATATGTGTCCTAAATTTTATGAAACGGGACAATTGGGCACACACAAACACACAAAACGGGACTGTCCAGGTGAAAACGTAACGTATGGTCCCCTAAGTTTTATCCCTTCTAGCTGTCCCAGAGAAAACGGTATGTATGGTGGTCACTCTAGGTTCGATCCCTTTTGGCACAGTCTCAGAGGAGCGACTGGCCACCCTAGAAAATGTTAAGACAGAGAGTAGTGACAGTTTTTATGGCACAGTCTCTCTCTCTCTCTCTCTCTCTCTCTCTCTCTCTCTCTCTCTCTCTCTCTCTCTCTCTCTCTCTCTCTCTCTCTCCGCAAAACGGCTAGACGTAACATGCAGTCACCAAGGGATCTATGTGAAATGAGCGATGCGTCCATGAAAGGAACCTACGACTTTCAGATCGCGAGACAAACGGCTTGACCACATCGCCAAGGAACGTGTGTGTGTGTGTGCGCGTGCGTGCGTGCGTGTGTGTGTGTGTGTTGTGTGTATGTGTGTGTGTGTGTGAATGTGTGTGTGTGTGTGTGTATATGTGCAGATGCTCAGTGTCTAATCCAATACAAAAAAAAAAAAAAAAGAATTTACGACATCAAACTGACTCATTACATCAATCGTGGGAGGAAGTTGACAGGAAGACCAAGAAGGAGATGGATAATCGGTGTAGCTGAAACCTGCAAAAAGATAAACCCATCACTCAAGCCACCGGAGAAGTGCAAGACAAATACAGAAACTACGACACTGGGTTACAACCTGGTATCAGTGAGACGACAAAACCACGACAATGGGCTACAACCTGGTATCAGTGAGACGACAAAACCACGACAATGGGCTACAACCTGGTATCAGTGAGACGACAAAACCACGACAATGGGTTACAACCTGGTATCAGTGAGACGACAAAACTACGACACTGGGCTACAACCTGGTATCAGCGAGACAACAAAACCACGACACTGGGCTACAACCTGGTATCAGTGAGACGACAAAACCACGACAATGGGTTACAACCTGGTATAAGTCAGACGAAAAATCCATGACACTGGGTTACAACCTGGTATCAGTGAGACGACAAAACCACGATAATGGGTTACAACCTGGTATCAGTAAGACGACAAAACCACGACAATGGGTTACAACCTGGTATCAGTAAGACGACAAAACCACGACAATGGGTTACAACCTGGTATCAGTGAGACGAAAAAACCACGACAATGGGTTACAACCTGGTATAAGTCAGACGACAAATCCATGACACTGGGTTAGAACCTGGTATCAGTAAGACGACAAAACCACGACACTGGGCTACAAACTGGTATCAGTAAGACGACAAGATCACTACACTGGGTTACAAACTGGTATTAGTGAGACAACAAAACCGTTCTCTGTGTGGGTTCCAGGGCCCCAACTAAGTGCGGGTG
>CAJHNH020001938.1:65000-107500 GCA_905116865.2 Candidula unifasciata | reverse complement strand
TACTCCAGCTAATAGCACACCAAAGGTGCCCACTGATCCCGATTGATACTTGGTTCTCATAGCTGCACTGGCCATACCATTCTCTCCCCCGTGGAAGTGCAGTTGGGGTTTTTCCTTCGCAGACACTTGAGACCAGAATGGCATTTCTCAAAACTATCCGTTACTGTTATCCAAGGATGTAAGAAGCATATTTTCGCTTAGCTGCAGGCAAGACTGCTTTTGGCAAGCGAAGCTTTCGAAATCACAAGTCATATAATACATCTTTGAATGCCTACGTTTGAAAAAAAAAATGGTGACATCCGATAAGATCTCAGTATCGATGGACACTTAAAAGTTAAACATATACATAAATCTTACTCAAAAAATGATTTTATCAGCGCGTTATCACACTAACGAACAATGCGTGAACAATTTCGCCGATGACTAGTCCAAAACATAACGCGAATTAAAGAATCAAATAATCACAGACACATCAATGAATACACCACTAAAATAGTAACAGTTGAAATTGAAAGTGTCTCTCACGCAGAAAACAGTTTTTCTGCTGGCACGTTTGCTTATTCTAACGCTCCAGAGACCAAAGGTTCAGGCGTGTGAGAGAGCACTAGCCAAGAGAAATTCGAAGAAAGCCGTTAGTTTCAAATGCGTTTGAGGACGAGTTGCGAAAGCACTGGCTCGATGCCAGGCGGAAGCGGAAATAAGGGTTGCACATGGGTTGCTGGGTGACGGAATTGCGATAAAGTAAAGATCTATTTTCAAGCCTTTAAGCGTATCAGGTATAAAGGAAGAGCTCATATATTTTTACATACCATCGGCACTTGATGGATAACGTCGTCAGCATTACGCCGGTCGTCTTTACTTCCCCAGGACAGCCATCCTGGTACCCATTTTAGGCTGGGTCGACCTGCGACGCCCCATACCATGATAAAAATCCACGCAGCCTGCAGTGGGTTTCGATCGCAGTACGAGTCTGACTCGCAACGCCTAAACTACAGACGACGCGAATTGAGTTAAAGTTTGGATAAAATTGTTGAGTGAAAAAAAACTGAAAAGGGAAAATGCTGTTGATTAGTGTGTGTTATTGGTTCCCAGTACTGACTGTCACTTATAGAAGAAGAAGGAGATTTAACAAGGTCAGAATATTATCTTGCTAATAGGACAAATTAAAGAAAAATAAAGAATTAAATCTGACCCAGTCGCGAAACTAGCTCGCTAAAGCAGTGATATAAATATCGACATATGGCAAGTGCAAAATTATAAACCTTACAAACGTATTATCATTCTTCTCTTCCGCTGTCAACCATATCCAGCAAAGATGTTCGGTACTTTTATTCGCTTACACTTGATCTCGTCTTCCCTATCATTTTCACCTTATTGACTAATTGTCGTCGTCGTCGTCGTGTGTGTGTGTGTGTGTGTGTGTGGTGTGTGTGTGTGTGTTTGTGTGTGTGTGTGTGTTGACGCCGGAAAAAGGGATGGATGGGTGAGGATGGGGTGGTGTGGCTTTTTTTTTCATGTGACCCGTGTCCTCCAGTCCAAGTACCTTCTAGTAACCTTATTTTCAGTTTTCTCCCTGTGTGTGTTATTTAACTTGTGAGTCTTCCACACCCTTCGATTCTCTTAAGTTTAGCTCTTCCCCAAAGCTCCACATTGTTATTTAGTCAGGTGAGTAAACATACCCAGAGTAGCACTACAGATAACTCAACTCTAGATACTATCGAAAACTGTGACCTGGATAAGATACCCAACAAGTCTTGAGGAAGTAGTCAGATATTAAAAAGTTATGTTTAAAAAACCGCAAAAGAGAATTTTTACTCCATTAACCCATTGGGTTTATGATCTATGTTGTTTATAGATCAATCGGCTCTTGTAGGGTGATGTGGTAAACATCACACCGACCGCCTTTACTTCCAAGCAGTTTACCTGATGACTATTTTAGGCTACCAGAGGAAAAGTCTTACCTGTGTAGTGTTATCATGACATTGGGCCGTGAGTGCAGAGAATGGCCAGCAGGTGCTACGGAGGTCAAATAGTTGATTCACGAGAATTCATGCATTGGTGATCTGATTATCTATACAGACTGTTCGGTGTTTAGAAGAAATAGAAGTGCCTAGGTGTTCATAGCGAAAGCCAGTAGAAAATCTTTCGTGCAAAACAGCATAGCATACACATATCACAACATCTAGCATGAGAATGGAGGGGCAGGCGGTAACTGCAGCTTTCCGGTGGCTAGAGAACAAGATGCATACACATGTCGTAATTGTAACCGACACTCAAAGCCTGCTGATAAAAGGTAAAGACAGGGAAGCTTCGAGCAGAGTGGCAAGCTTCAATGGGAAGGTCACGAGTAGTGAGCATACTTTGGATCTTTTCTCCAGGCTATGTCGGCGTAATGAGTAATTACAGGCAGACAGTTTGGCTGGATCTGCAAAACTGGGTGGTGAATTGATACATGACAAGGCAGATTTGGTCAAGGCAGTTTGGAAACAAGTAACGGAATCAGTAGAGAAAGGAGATTATGGCATAGACAGAGAGAGTGAGTGGAACCAGACGGTCTGGCCGGCTGAGTACACTCAGAGGAAAGACAAGACGGACATATAACCAGATTGTGACCGGTACCATTAGTATTGGAACTCTGCACTGGCTGCTGAAGATGAGAACGCAGCACGCATGGGAATGTCTCGATTGCTGTGATGTCAATTCTTGACTCAACTCAACCATTTTAGACGAGGTCGAACTGAAAGCCAAGATTATTTTTGAAAGGCGAAAAAACCCAGCTAGGTACAGACTTAATTCCAGACCTTTGGGCCTGAAGCAGGAGTGTGTGATGTAGTAAAGGTCCCCTTTCGACGCCTTTAGGCTTATTGGGCATAGAGGGATATATCTATATTTTATAGACTAGTCAGCACTCGGTAACTGGTGTATCATGCCGACTGGCTTCACTTCCACATGACTGAATCTAGTACTTATTTAAGGCTAGGTCGACCTGGGAACCAAAATCATTTTTGAAAAAATCTGGTTCTGTCATGACTTGAACCCGCGACCTTTGTATCCGCAGGCGATCTTCTAGCCGCCACTCCATGACGACTCCCATGAGTGATGCAGTAAGTTCTAGAAAATCCGTCTGCACCCTAAGCCTTGAATTGTCGACACAGAGCCCCAGGTTTTCATCTTTAGAAACGGGTCTGGGTGGTTTGAAAGACTTGACACGAAGCTCAGTCTGTAAAGTAAAAGTTCTAGTTAGTTCTTAGATCAATGATCAGACATGGCTTTCAATAGATTTTAGCAACCGTGCAACAAAGCAACACATGAACCAAACATTACCCTTTCATCCATCCAACCAGACTCTCTCTCTTTTCTTCTTCTTACGTGTTCGTCTTCTGCCTTTCTTTCCCCAAT
Organism: Candidula unifasciata; assembly: GCA_905116865.2. Lineage (NCBI taxonomy): Eukaryota > Metazoa > Mollusca > Gastropoda > Stylommatophora > Geomitridae > Candidula > Candidula unifasciata. The sequence continues at coordinate 104,101 of CAJHNH020001938.1, read as the reverse complement.
GGAACATCTGTGGTACATTACTGAACAAGAGGGGTAAAGAGGTACTATTGTTTCTGATAAATCCATGAAATCTGACTTTGACAGACGTATACAGCGAGAGAAGGAGATTCGGAGTAGCACTAAGATTTGCCAGAATCCCTTATGAGATTAATCATTAGAGAATAAACAGTTGATGGATGGCAGCCAGAACAGATCACAGACACTTGTAGTAGAAATGAAAGAACGAAGATCGCTGGCCGGACAACGCCCTAAGAGATACAGTCGAGATGGGCATATTAATCTTTTGGTCAGATGAAATGGTACAATTAACCAAGAATCGAGGAAGATGGGGATAAAAAGGTAGACTGATAGATGACAGGGGGTGAGGAATCGTCCAGGCTTTGTGAAGAATAAAGATAACGAAATATCGAGAAAGAGGAAGAGAGAAACAGATCAAGAGGGAGTGAGTGCAGGGGCGTTGAGCTGGACTGTCGACAAGCAGGTATCTTGTGAACACAGAAGTCTACTGTATGGCGGAGAGTAAGCATATTTTGGAAGAAAGAGACTTTTACTTGCTGTTAGAAGTACTTGTGAAGCATACTTATTCAACAACAACAACAGGAAGTGCTCGTCATCACTTTACCAGAGACATCAGTGTCGTACTTGATTGTGCATTAAGTTGTTATAATATATCATCTTAAACTGATGAGAAATATTTGATCGATCACTGGTCGTGTTGTTAAATACAAGAAAGATATAAGAACTGTTTCTATCATACATGTTCCGTTTAGGCTTGTTTATGCTTGCGTGGCATGGAGTAATAACAAGAAACTCAACAGGGGAACACGTACAGCAGGAGTCTACCAGTATTCAGTAGAAGTGATTCCTCGTCCACACTGTTTCGGCTCCCGAGCTCCTAGGCAATTTCAGAGCGTGGGTCCATCTGAGTTCATAAAGCTCAGGCTTGATCTGCTCCTGCTGCTCGTATTACCGAATATTCTCGGACAGGGACAAGACAAATTTGTTGACTTTGCAACAGGTACTGTGAGATTCGAAGTTTGTTTACATAGTCGCTTCGGTAGCCTATTAGATCAGTCAGCATACCTTGACGACCAAGTGGTAAGCTTACGGTTGGTTTATCAGACACATGTTAGACTTTGTTGGTAATTGGCAGAGGGACACCGGCAGACATTTCGGTCACGATAGACTAAGGGATAAGACTTTCTTTTCCACTAGACACGCTAACCAGCCCACCGAGGCCCGTCTCCCACTACGTTCCTTTGCGTTCAGAGCCAGCTCGAAGCCTTTGAAGAATAGATTGTGTCACACAAGGGCCCTGCTTTTGGAGTGCTGTTATGATAATCCTTTCTAATCACTTGTCGCTCATCACACAAAGGACCTCAACCTGCTCCAATCGTTCTATCCTAAACGTCTCTCTATACTTCCCTTTTTTTGTTTTGTTTTTGTTTTTGTCCGCCTTTATATTTATGCTTCTGTGGGCTCCAGCGCAAAGACACTCTAGTTATATTGTTATTGGGTTTTCTCAACGTGAGTCCAATGCAGCCAGCGTTCACGGGATATAAACTACGCCGGAAAATTTTAGTTGCTTTTCCACTTCTAAACTAAAGACTTGTTTCATAAACTGGAACAGCGTGCAAACCACCTTTCTAATGAAAGAAGAAGCTTGAATATCCACAGAGCGGCTAGAGAAGATTCGAACATGTCGCTAAAGGGTAAGCATTCTATCCCGTCCGACTCCCAAAAAAACGAGCAGACAGATCGATAACCGTCCCTCGAAGGCACGTATTGCCTCAATGACTGTGCCCAAAAATAACTCGTGAGCTGTGTGTTTGCATTTCTCCAGATCTTTGTCTTGATCAATCAATGTTGGCTACGCATTCATCGATGACGTAATAGGCTGACCCTTTAACTTTCCCTAGAGTTCGAGCTGACATATCCAGAAGTGTCTATGGTGTTGTTATCGCGTTAGTACGCCTGTCTCTGTGTTTGTGTGGCATGTATTTGTTGAGTAGTCTGTTAGGGTTGTGTTATTTTTATATCAGTGGTTCTCAACCGTTTTCTGGTGGCACCCCCTTGAATATACGTTTTAACTTCAACGCCCCCTCCCCCATGTCACTCCCGCCCGATACTATGCCTCGAGACCACGCCGCCTCCTTCCTAATCGCGAGATACCTGTGTTCAAACTCAGCAGAAAGTGGTTTGGTAGCAAAGGACTGTGCTTTGACTTCGATAACGACATGAGCTATCGTGCCAATCATAAAACAATGGAACATTACTGAAGATAAAATGTCTCAGTAAACCCATTAACAGTGTCCTTACAGGCATCGGAGTGCATTTTGCACCTCGCCGCTAAGTGTAACCGTTACTGGTACCCAAGTAATACATTGTTTCTTTCTTCTGATTTCGGTCGGGGAATATGTGATCTGGTGAGTTGGTCTGACACTGAGACCTTTTAATCTCAAAATGGTACTGTAAACCTTTATATGTAGTAGTTCGGAGGGCATAAACTGATAGATCGATAGATGGCTCGATCATATGACAGCGGGTAAATGTTGACCGATCGTTTTGTGACATGCTCAAAATGGCGTGCAACTAACCCATGGATATTGTTACAGTGTGTGTAATTATGACATTGGCACCAGTAACAGATGACACAGAAGTAACACTGAAGATAAAAGGAGTTAAAGTATTAAATGAATCTACTTATATAGGTAATCCGAAATCATGACATCAGACGAATGCTAGGAATAAAGTCTTACAGGTCATCAAAGAACAACACATGAAGTGGTTTGGACACCTAACAAGAAATCCCTGGTACAATCCGCCACAGCGAGCCACACTAAAACGTTACAACGGGTATAGAGTGAGTGGAAGACCACGGAAAATATGGAGTGATGACATTAGGAACAGTGTTTCAGAAATGAACATCAGTCTTAATAGTGCTCTTGACAGAACTCATCAACGAACATTACATCTCACCCCGACACTTCGATGAGGTAAAAGGTGGAAGAGAAGAAGAAGAAGAAGAATATATGTAGTCATTGAGATAGTCAAAGAAATACAAAGAAAGAAATTTATGAGGCAACAGAAGGCAACATAAGCTTAAAAGCCTAAACAAAATATGGAACTCTAATTTATATAGTTTCAAAGCTTACTTAGGTATTTTCAATTGTAATGTTATATCAGTGTTAACATATGCCGGTGAAAGTTAAACAACCACTAAAGACATGAAGGAAAGTTAAATGCACTCGAAAGCAAACGCCCAAGGAAAATTAACATGCAATGTATATTCTAGGAAACACACATCAATGAAAATATGTCTATAATTTAAAAACCATGAAAAATGAAATGACAGGACTAGGGTGAATGATAATAATTAATACGATTTTGAGACATATAGATCCTCAAGGGGATATGGAGTTGGTGTACTGTGCTGAGATTGCACAATGTAATCTATTAAAGAATGCAGGGGCTCTTATGAAGATAACCGCGTCTATCGAAAGCGGTCTCTGATTTAAAAAAAAAAAGAAAAGAAAAAGAAATGGAGACCTAGCAAAATATTATCCCAGTTAAAGAGTTAAAACCCAACAGCGAAAGTGGTTAGGAAAACACTTTAACGCATAAAGGGTTAAAAGGTTTTGAAGTACACAAGTGGAGATTGGTTAGTTCAGTACGAAATGTAACAGACAAATCATGGGGGCGGTTAAATTGGGACTCAGTCTCGATCGATAGTGCGTACTCAGATTCCTGCGTAGAGACACTCCTTCTGACCATCTCGTGCGGGTTTGGGATATTTAGCTCCGGCGTAACAGGAAAGTGGTGAATGGAACTGGCCCACACTCTCTCGATTTCGCTGAATGGGGAGCCTGTATACTAGAGTCTTGCTGGGTTTGATCTACTATAATCTTCCCAGCCGAACTAGGTCACAGACCTTTGTTAAATCTTTTTAGACTCGTCTGCTGTAGGGGGAGGGGGGTGGGCTATGACTATTTTGTTTACTTTCTGGCTTGTCTTGCATTTGCGTTTCTCCCCCCCCCCCCTCCCCGCAAAAAAAAGAATGCGTGTGACATAGATTGCAGCTCTTTCTAGGGGGAGGTGGGGGGGGGGGTTGAGGGTTAGAACCAGTTTGTAAATGATTGTGTAGTGTAAACAGCACTGGCGTGCTTAATTATACAACATGCGATGTCAACGCAACGCCAAACACCCCCCTAGCAGTGTGCGAAGGTCGGGTGACTGGAGGTTGACCAATCAGAAGTGTGTACCATGTGGAGATTATCCTAGATCATACCTCTAGCTGATATTCAGTCCATCGGTCGGTCGAGTAGGAGCCGTCTTCACAGTAAAGGCGGACTTGGATGTACAGCAGTGGAAATACACATTGTTGGTCATTATCGTGTCTACTCAGTCTGTGTTTGTGCAGTATGGAATGAGCAAGACAGTGTATTTTTGCACTGATGTATGTCGCCTCTAGCCTGTCCAATCCCCCCTGTGTCAAGGCTAATGCTTGTCTACTCTAATCTATCTAGTCTGGGACGTGTTTCAAGATCAATGCCTGCCTATCCTAATTTGTCCCCTCTAGCGTGTATCAAGACTAGTGGCTATCCATTTTAATCTGCCCACTCCAGAGTGGGTCAAGGCTAGTGTCTTCCCATTTTAATCTGTCCACTCTAGTGTGTGTCAAGGCTAATGCCTGTCTACTCTAATCTGTCCACTCTAGTGTGTGTCAAGGCTAATGCCTGTCTACTCTAATCTGTCCACTCGAGTGTGTCAGTGCTAGTGAGACAGGGAAAGACACGAAGTGAAGACTGGTAAAAGCCTTTAATCGCGACATAGACGGGTGTAAACACACTAACAAGTATATGCTGTTTGAGATCCAAGTTGTGCAGTGACGTGATCGCTACGCCAGTCGACAGACCAACGACTGTATACCAGGCAGTTCAATATTAACCACTTAGTAAAGTCAGGAGAGGCTGGAAGAACCATGGATGAGGCTGAAATACTGAATGCTCTACGAGAAAAAAAGACGTTTGTAAGTGCAAGGTGATGACTGTGAATCTACAGCCATTACCAGACTGCAAGAACAACATATTCAAAGGGGTGTAACCAGATAAAAGCACAGAAGAGCCAAATAAAAAAAAAGCCAGATAAGAGCCAAAGAAAAATAAGAAACTAAAACACAACTGGTGTCCCCAGCCTCTACACGCTGTGGGATAGCCAGGGAGGGGATCGGAGCACTTATGGACTGAATGGTTAGATGTGCAGTAAGGATAATCGATCGAATAACTAACTAAGAAAACAAAACCAGTAATATTCAATTTACATGTACACATACGTTGTGATGTGAACTACGGGGAAAAAAGCAAAACGTCTCACTGACTGGCAGACAAATCCAAGCTATCTTAACGATTGGCAGACAAATCCAAGCTATTTTAACGACTGGTAGACAAATCCAAGCTATCTTAACGACTGGCAGACAAATCCAAGCTATCTTAACGACTGGCAGACAAATCCAAACTATCTTAACGACTGGCAGACAAATCCAAGCTATCTTAACGACTGGCAGACAAATCCAAGCTATCTTAACGACTGGCAGACAAATCCAAGCTATTTTAACGACTGGCAGAAAGACGAAAAGAAATGTTATCGATCCGTAAATAATCATTTAGAATCCCCTTCGACAAGGGAACAAACATTGAAAGAAAAAATGAACAGAATGGAAGAAGGCAGTGAAAAGAAAGAGCAGGCATAAATACATGACTAGAGATGTGAGTGGGTGTGTATTAGTAATTCAAGATTTCACAAATATCTCCTGGACGGAACTACAAAGAAGAATGGCGGGAAAAGACCGCAAGCAAAGCACAAGCAGAAGTAATCTTCTCACTTCACCAGTCATGCAATAAACATGCAATTATTCCTATGCCTTTCCACGCCTCCGGGAAAAGAGAACTGCAAATCAAACACGATGCCATTTTTTATTAGCTCGTTAATACATTTAAAAGATGGATGTAGAACCAAACTGCAGCACTTTTTTTTTGGGGGGGGGGGGGGGGGGGGGGGGTCAGAATGATTTTACTTGTTTATGTTCAGGATTTTTTTTGTCAATGCCTCTCAGCGTCTATCGATACCACTGTCGAAACCAACGCAAGGCGGTCTGCTGACAAATTGAGCTTAGCTTAGATCGAAACTGGGACCCTGAGACTGAACTATACATTTTATTTTCCCTTAGATTGCGGGATCACTGGGTGTTTTCTTCAGAAGTATAGTCCAGGAAAGTAAAGGTGACCGGCCTGATGTCTATGTGTTACAAACTTCTCATCACATGTGGTCCCTCTACTGTCTATGTGTTCTAAACAGCGCATCATATCTGGTCCCATACTGTCTATGTGTTCCAAACATCGCATCACATATGGTCCGCCTACTGTCTATGTTTTCCAAACAGGGCATCATATGTGGTCCCCCTACTGTCTATGTGTTCTTAACAGCGCATCACATGTGGTCCCCCTACTGTCTATGTGTTCCAAACAGCGCATCATATCTGGTCCCATACTGTCTATGTGTTCTAAACAGCGTATCGTATGTGGTCCCCCTACTGTCTATGTGTTCTTAACAGCGCATCACATGTGGTCCCCCTACTGTCTATGTGTTCTAAACAGCGCATCACATGTGGTCCCCCTACTGTCTATGTGTTCTAAACAGCGCATCATGTCTGGTCCCCCTACTGTCTATGTGTTCTAAACAGCGCATCACATGTGGTCCCCCTACTGTCTATGTGTTCTAAACAGCGCATCATGTCTGGTCCCCCTACTGTCTATGTGTTCTAAACAGCGCATCACATGTGGTCCCCCTACTGTCTATGTGTTCTAAACAGCGCATCACATGTGGTCCCCCTACTGTCTATGTGTTCCAAACAGGGCATCATATGTGGTCCCCCTACTGTCTATGTGTTCTAAACAGCGTATCGTATGTGGTCCCCCTACTGTCTATGTTTTCCAAACAGCGTATCATATGTGGTCCCCCTACTGTCTATGTTTTCCAAACAGCGTATCATATGTGGTCCCCCTACTGTCTATGTGTTCTAAACAGCGTATCATATGTGGTCCCCCTACTGTCTATGTGTTCTAAACAGCGTATCATATGTGGTCCCCCTACTGTCTATGTTTTCCAAACAGGGCATCATATGTGGTCCCCCTACTGTCTATGTGTTCTAAACAGCGCATCACATGTGGTCCCCCTACTGTCTATGTGTTCTAAACAGCGTATCATATGTGGTCCCCCTACTGTCTATGTGTTCTAAACAGCGCATGATGTGTGGTCCCCCTACTTTCTATGTGCAACAACCATCGCATAAAATCTGGTCCCCCTACTGTCTATGTGTTCCAAACAGCGCATCATAACTGGTCCCCTACTGTCTATGTGTTCCAAACATCGCATCACATGTGGTCCCCCTACTGTCTATGTGTTCCAAACATCGCATCATATGTGGTCCCCTACTGTCCATGTGTCCCAACCAACGCATAATATCATCTGCTTTTTTAATGATAAACATTTGACCAGTTATTTTAAATATCAACAAGGTATTTTTGTATCATCTAAACTATAAGCTGCCCCTGGAAATGTAATGGATGTATGCTGTATTCCATTTGGCACAGTACTGGTTAGGCATCTGTACTGAAAACTTATAGGGCGGAGTCATAGAGTCAAAGAAACGTTTACATGTGTGCGGAAAAGGGTGGTCTCTGCTCTTTTTGAAAAACTATTGGTGGTGTGGTCTCAAGGTATACGAGCCCAGGTTCCGGAAACTGTTGTACACATATGACCTCAGCACTCAGGCTGACGACCTCTATTCACAGCTCTGCTGAAAAAGGCCAACATGTCTGTCTAACGACGGAGGACTGACAAATTGCCACGCACACCAAGCTCCGCCCAAGAAGGTGGTAAACGTGATTTTTATTGTTCAAAGCAATGCATGATGGAAAGCTCTAACCATCAGTCATTGCGGTAAACACTTTAAAAACCAGTCCCCGATCAGTTTCCCAGTCTGTCCCAGCGAGAACTAGCCATATTTGTTGCTAAAGTCAACGAGGAAAGTGGACAAGGCTTTCAGGTAAAGCTACATTGAAAGGTTGAATGTCCTTTTTAAATACTTTTCGCTTGTAGATGACCACATATACCCTCTGTTAAGCTGATTCTATTTAAGTCTAAAAGAACCGAAATCATAACACTCAAGGCATTCTCATAAGCGCTGCGTCCTCATCTTCAGCAACCAGAAAAAAGTTCCAATTCCGATGGAACCAATAACTCTCTGAATGTGGGTCTTGCCTTTCTTTTTAGTGTCAGCCAGACCCCCCTCGCTACTCCTGATGATACCATTCTTTTCAGACGATGATAATCTAAATGTTCCTGATTCCAAAATTAGGACAACAACAAGTCCAGGTCAGCATTAAACAAATTATAATCACACAAAATAAAACTTTGTTTCTGCCCTCCTTGGCAATTCTGTGTGTGCCACGAGTGCATGATATTTATGTCTTTGTTTATGGTAACGAACAATTTATATACGCCTCACATGCACACATCAGCAGATTTAGTCTTAGGACAAACAACAGAACAAAATGAACCGCCAATTACAACTCTATTAAACATGGAAATAATGGCAGAAGGGGCTTGGGGGAAAGGGGCCTCGGGGGCCGGGGGAGGGGGTGTGGTGGCTTACGCTTATAAAAAATATTAGTGAAACATTTGTGTGAAGGCACTAAAAAATACATTATAACTTGTAACATATTGTCGAATGTAAAAGGGAGCCCTTTGGGTCATTAAAGGCGTGACGCAAGGCATCGGGTAAGCTGATTATTCTAGGCACTCGGCCGATGGATTCTTGCATTCATGTGTTAATATCTTTGCTGGGTCAGCTGATGTAGACGTCAAAGGGTGATGAATATAACTGTGTCTGTCAGTTCATGTAGACTTCAGCTTTTGATACATATAACTGTGACTGTCAGTTCATGTAGACTTTGGCTTTTGATGCATATAACTGTGTCTGTCAGTTCATGTAGACTTCAGCTTTTGATGCATATAACAGTGTCTGTCAGTTAATGTAGACTTCAGCCGATGATGCATATAACAGTGTCTGTCAGTTAATGTAGACTTCAGCTTTTGATGCATATAACTGTGTCTGTCAGTTAATGTAGACTTCAGCTTTTGATGCATATAACTGTGACTGTCAGTTAATGTAGACTTCAGCTTTTGATGCATATAACTGTGTCTGTCAGTTAATGTAGACTTCAGCTTTTGATGCATATAACAGTGTCTGTCAGTTCATGCAGACTTCAGCTTCTGACGCATATAACAGTGTCTGTCAGTTCATGTAGACTTCAGCTTTTGATGCATATAACAGTGTCTGTCAGTTCATGTAGACTTCAGCTTCTGACGCATATAACAGTGTCTGTCAGTTAATGTAGACTTCATCCGATGATGCATATAACTATGTCAGTTGATGTAGACTTCATTCTTTGATGCATAAAACTGTTTCTGGTGTTTGACACAGACCGAAGATAAAATTTCTGGAGTTTGACACAGACAAAAGATAAAGTTGATGGAGTTTGACACAGACATAAGATACGGTTTCTGGAGATTGACACAGACAGACGATAACATTTCTGGAGTTTGACACAGGCAGAAGATACCGTTTCTGGAGTTTGACACAGAAGATACAATTTCTGGAGTTTGACACAGACAGAAGATACCGTTTCTGGAGTTTGACACAGAAGATACAATTTCTGGAGTTTGACACAGTCCGAAGATACAGTTTCTGGAGTTTGACACAGACAGAAGCTACAATATCTGAAGTTTGACACAGACAGAAGCTACAGTTTCTGAAGTTTGACAAAGACCGAAGATACTATTTCTGGAGTTTGACACAGACAGAAGCTACAATTTCTAAAGTTTGACACAGACAGAAGCTACAATTTCTGAAGTTTGACAAAGACCGAAGATACAATTTTTGGAGTTTGACACAGACAGAAGCTACAATTTCTGAAGTTTGACAAAGACAGAAGATATAGTTTCTGGAGTTTGGCACAGACAGAAGATACAAATATTCTAAGCCTCACAATTAATAACAGTCAAATCAAAAGAGAAAGCAAAATGAGGTACCTGGGTATCACTTTCGATAGAAGCCTGTCTTGTAGGGAACACGTGAAGTCAGTTTCGGTGTAATGTCAAAAAAAGGTCTCAATGCTCTCAAGATTATGACAGCAATGGAATGGACAAAGAATGATGTTTCCAATGTTCCAACATGTGATCCTGTCGGTGATAGATTATGGACTTGAAATGCTTACCATATCAAAGAGTCAGCTGATTAAACTCGAACTCATACATATTAAAGCCATACTGGTAATTCTAGGATGTAAAAGACATACCCTGGTAGTATGTATTCGATAGATGCTTGCACTGCCATCTATTGCAGATAGGCTCAAAGTTAGCAGGCAAAAATCAAATCTCAGAGTAGCTGTAGACAAGAAGCACGTCCTACATGAGGCCATGGGTAGAGCTAAGGATCTCAATCTGAAAAAAGGAAGGTCTTGGCGCAAGCTAAAGACACAATTGGACATGTGTACAAGCTTGATATATTTGAGCGAGGAGAGAAAACGGAAAGAAAGTGTCTTCTAAACAAGTTTCAGACACAACCATGTTTAGGGTGTGCTAAGCTTGTTACATTTGAGCGAGGAGAGGAGACCAGCCAAGGTTTTCCAAAACAGCCATATGTAAACTTTATTATATTTTCTAATTTAGTTAGCCGTGAGTGAATAGACTTCCAACCCTTTTTCCAAATATTGGCCCCTGAGTAAACTTTATCCCCATTTTCCAAATATTGGCTCCTGAATAAACTTCATCCTCATTTCCCAAATATTGGCTCCTGAGTAAACTTCATCCTCGTTTTCCAGATATTGGCCCCTGAGTAAACTTCATCCCCAATTCCCAAATATTAGCTCCTAAATAAACTTTATCCCCATTTCCAAAATATTGGCTCCTGAGTAAACTTCATTCTCATTTTCCAAATATTGGCCCCTGAGTAAAATTCATCCCATTTCCCAAATATTGGCCCCTGAGTAAACTTCATTCCCATTTCCCAAATATTGGCCCCTATTTAAACTCAGTTGAACAGCCCCGCTGAAGATAATTATGTGATCCTAATGGATAATACCACAATCATATTGGTCGTCTCCACAATGTCGGGTTACATCAGTGTCTGTAGTGCTGTATTAACCACACATAAAAAACAAAGTGAAATTCCGTCTGCCACGTCTTTGATAATAAATGTTACTACTATAAAAGTTTTTGCCACAAAAATACTGAATGCATCCTTTTTTTTAAAAAAAGGGATTCAGTAAAGAAAATAAAAACACCCCGGCATCCGAAAAAAAAAAAAAAAAAAAAACGATTGATTTAACAAAGACGAAACAAAATACTTTTAATGAACACATTCAGTGAAACATTATCGTGTACGTAAAATAGAATTCTAGGTAACGTCTCATGGCTATTGAAAGGACAATACACAATACAACAAGCTGGAGAATTTAAGTATCTTGGCCGTCTATTCACTGATTATTTGGGATCGGACAAAGAAATAGCAAATACAATAGAGGCTAACCATTTTATTTATCAAACAGAGCCAGATTTCAGGTATCGAAATGTCAACATACCGGCGGTTTCTGGGACCTCTCTTCGGGTGATCCTTATCCGCATAGTGCCAAATTTGTGTCATCGCGTGTTTATCGCTTGTGTAGAAAGAAAGAAAGAAAGAGAGAGAGAGAGAGAGAGAGAGAGAGAGAGAGAGAGAGAGAGAGAGAGAGAGAGAGAGAGAGAGAGAGAGAACGAATCAACATCATGGAACAAGGGTGGTAACCCATAAGCGCTCCGTTATACTTCTTTTTCAATCCAAAGTCCGAAGAATGTCAATGCAGTGTACGAATTCAGTAGCAATGTTGAGGATCCTGAAAATACTTTTTGGGTAGATTCTCAACTCCAAATGTTTTGTCCAGCACTGCAGACAAGTAACAAACGTCAAATCAATATCCGTGTCTGCATAACCAGGTCTAGCTGCCATTCTAGTTGACCTATCGTTTATACAGACTACCTCTGCATCCACCATATCCTCTGCTAAAGCATTTCCTTGTCTGTTTTTCCCTGTGCTGTCCCATGATCTGTTCCGCGCGTTGAAATATCCACAAATGAGAATCCAGGGATTTTCTCCAACTCTTTGAGCCAGTCCCAATGTTCCTTTGTGACAAGAGACTCAACCGCAGCATAAACATTTACAGTATTCCAGATTGTGTCCCTATTATCTATCTGTATGAAGAAGAAAAAACGTCGCTCTCGTTACTAAACGCGGAAAATCTCGTTTTCTGTAACAAAGTTCTCCAACTGTGCTTTCATAGCTAGTGCATTATCATAATCTTGTATCTACGTGTCTCCCTCTGTCCTGTTTTCCAGAAACTTTACCCTCCATCAGCGCTCTCTCCAGACCACCTTGACCTTTAACATGACCACAATGCGCCAACTTCCGGGACAAGATGCTGTTTATGAACCAGTTCTCTTTGGTGCTCACATTTTGCAGGTTGTTTTTATTTCAATTGGTCTACATTATGCTACAAGCTTTTTTGTAGTATTTTAACTGGTAGACACGAAAAAAAAGGTGGGAAGAAGAGGGTGAGTAGAATGTGGAGGCGGGGGGGGGGATATGTAGGAAACAATAAGTTGTAAATCCATTTGGATGATGTAGGTTTTGATTATGCACTAACTTCTGTTTTATCATTACAAGCAACGTAACTGCACATTAGGCATTTCCATACGCTTAGTCCTCCGTTGCAGCAGCTACTGCACTGAACGTCCATTGATTGTTCACATGAAGAGCAGGTTATAATGTTTCAATTATACAAGACAACAAGCAACAATCCATGTTGATTCGTAGAGGAGTTATCGGGAAATTTGTTAAAATGTGAGTGGATGACCTTTAAAACGCACTGTAACAATACTGCAACACTATTTCTTCTACTTTTGTGATCAGATCCAGTACAGCTACACGATGGCATCGATGAGAAACCTTCACATAATGTTGTTTTATTGGGGTCGTGTGTGTCGTGCAGACGATGGCTCAAGTCTGTCCTTACAGTGATCCCGTGAGTTTGATACATTGTTTTAAATGTTGGCATGTTGCTAATTTCGTTCTCACAGAAAAAGAAGTGAGTTTCTGGTTAGTGGCTAAGTTTTTCTGGCGTATATTTCAGTTTGTAACACTTCACTTAGTGATAAAACTGAATAATGTTGTCTCTTAGTCTACGTTTACTGCTGCTGCTACTGTTGCTGCTGCTCTTGTTCCTGCTAACTATCGCTTTGCTACCACTAGACTACTACTGCTACCGCCACCACCACTGCCACTACCACAACCACTGCCGCTGGCTATGGTACTGCAGCTATCTCTACCGTTACTGGTAGTAATACCAATACAATTCTACTGTCACGTGTGATGATTCTTGATTTCTTCTTATTCTTCGTCTTGTTCTTGTTCTTCTTGTTCTTCTTGTTCTTCCTGTTCTTCTTCTTCTTCTTCTTCTTCTTCTTCTTCTTCTTCTTCTTCTTCTTCTTCTTCTTCTTCTTCTTCTTCTTCTTCTTCTTATTCTTGTTGTTGTTGTTGTTGTTGTTGTTGTTGTTGTTGTTGTTTCTTCTTCTTCTTCTTCTTCTTCTTCTTCTCTTCTTCTTCTTCTTCTTCTTCTTCTTCTTCTTCTTCTTCTTCTTCTTCTTCTTCTTCTTCTTCTTCTTCTTCTTCTTCTTCTTCTTCTTCTTCTTAAACTATTTATGTCACAATGTACAAAGCTTAAACGGATTCAAAATAAACGAATTATACTATTGTATGTTGCAAACGAGATACAACAATTAGAACAATAAGGTAGTGCTTGGGCTGACATCGGTAAAGTCTAGACCGTGACTGGCACAAGCCAAAGCCTACATGACAGTCACAAGTGATGAACGGCCTGGCAATCTGAAATATTTTAGAGGAGGCCGGTTGGAAAGAGAAAAGTCATAGATAGCACTAACGGAAGATCCCATCGGGTCATCAGCCTCAGTCGAGCAAAGTCATAGGGTGGTCTCTGGACAACAAGATCGTGAAAGCTGATGTCCCCGGTCTCACGATAGATAGTAGAAAAGTTAACAGAAAGAGTAAACTGATGTATCTGGGAATTATATTTCACAAGAGCCTGTCCTTTAAGGACCACGTGGAGAGTGTTGGGACAAGATGCCAAAAAGGATTTAATGCACTTAAGACTATGGCTGCAATTGAAATAGAGCAGAGAATGCTTTTCACACTATAACAGCACCTGATCCTGTCAGTGGTTGATTGAGGCCTGGGACTGCTTACCGTCTCAAAGAGTCAGATGGACAAACTAGGCCCATACAAAACGCAGCTGTGCTTGTCATTCTGGGTTGCACCAGAGACACCCCAGTTGTGTGTATGCGATACATGAGGATACATACATAGATAACCGACTGTTGTAGGTAGGCACAAGGTGCTGCAGGCGAAGTCATATCTCAGGGTAGCTGCAGACACAGACTACCCTTTGCCCGAAGCTCTGGGTGCAGTTAAGGGTTAACGGTTGATAAGAGGAAAGTCATGGATGGCTCAGGCAGAGGACACAGTCAGACAGGTTTGTATCCTTGAGTAGTGGGTCAAAGTGCCGTCTGAACAGTGGGGTTATAATCACGCTGAGCCAGGAATGCAGAGGCTGGCCAGCAGGTGCAGTAGAGGTGGAAATTGAGCAATTTATTCAAGATAATGCTCCCTCATAGGATTTGATCATCTACACAGACGGTTCAGTGTCAAGAGGCAAAATAAATGCTTTGGGCTTATTACCAAAAGTTAATGGCTGACGTTTGGTGCAGGAGAGCCTAGCATATGATACCACAACATTCAGCTTAAGAATGGAGGTGGAGGGGAGGCGGTTACTGCAGCTTTCCGCTGATTAGAGAACACAACACACACACACACACACGCACACACACATCGTGATTGTAACTGACTCAGAAAGCATGCTGAGGAAAATCAGGACAGGCATGCTTCGTGCAAAGTGGCATGCTTCGCTGCGGAGGACACGGGTGAGGAGTATTGTCTGGATTTTTCCACCGGGACCGGTGCTCTATTGCGCTTTCTGGTCATATCGTATGCAGTATTCATTACGTTTAGCCATGTTAGTTTGTCTTCTTGTCTGCAGGCGTGTACTTGCAGTACTGACACCCTGGTATGCAAGGATCTGCAACAAATCCCCACTGTCAATGCAGGAGTCAATGTCAGCCATGTTAGACACCTCTTTTTTAATGTAAGTCGGTACTGCAGAAAATATTTTGAGTTTTTAATTGAATTCCTTACCGCACATTATATTCTTAACTTCCTTGAGTTGACCACTTAATAACTAGTACTATGTCCAAATTCTATTCGTTTCCAGATTATGTAAATGAGATGGATAAATATTAAAAACCATTCAAATCCCCCGTGTGATATTCGGGGCCCCATTGTGTCGCATTAGGGAAGATTAGAGGTATGGAGAAATTGACGCATTGACCCTTATCAATAAGGTTGTGAGAGGAAAACTAAAACGTGTATTTCATCTGAAGCTGGAGTGATTCTGTCTGATGGGAGGAACCAGTAGTCTGTGTACACATATGCTAGATCTGTGAAACCGATATGCATGCAACACTCAAGATCAGCAACAGGACTACAGTCCAGAAGTGGACAAATAACCAGAACTTTCCGTTGGAGTTTCCTGTCAGATGAACAGTAAAATGAAAAAATCATTTAAATGTAAAGTTACGCTAAGTTGTCCTATTCTTGTTCGAAGGTCTTGGGATCAAGTCCTCATCGTGGCTCATTTTTTCAGACACGACGTTGGCTCCAAGGTCGACTCAGCCTCGAATATGTATTAGAAAAATGATGTAAAGTAAAGGCGGTAAGCAGTTGACACATCACCCATCGAAGGTTGTTTAGTCTATCTATATGAGTTGAGCAAAATGCACCAGTGGCGTATAAAATGACATTGGCTTTACGTTTGCCGAAAGAAGAGAACTAGACTATAGACCATACCTCACTGATAAGCATGTCCTAAGAGTCGACGAAATGGTGGCTTTCTTCGAAGTTGGAGTGCATCTGCCTGAGAGGCAAAGAACCAACAGCCCGCATATAAATACGTTGATCTGTAAAACGAATGTGCACGTAAAAATTATATTTATGGAAAAATACATCGTCCAGAGGGGGCGAACAATCAGTAATTTTCGCTGGAGTTCTATGTTCAGTGAACACAATTAAAAAAGAACGGCTAATCTTCGGACATTTCGTCTCAATAGGTCTACAATAATTGCTTTGTGCTACCTCCGTGTCAAAGGTTAGCTAAAGTAAGTGTCCAGTTTTTTTTTTTTTCTGTACCTTGAGCCAACTACAGATATTTTCAACCATATCTAGCCACGTCAGGCTTTTTTTTCAGCCCTCATCAGCCATCTACAGCAATACACAGCCATCTCAAGCAAGCTATCTCCAGCCATCTCCAGTCCTCTTCAAACATTTCGGCCACCTCCTGCCATCTTAAGCCATCTTCAGCCACCTTCGGCCATGTCCAGCAATCTCCAGCCATCTTCACCATCTGCAGCTAACTCTAGACATCTCCAGCCAACTCTAGACATCTCCAGCCAACTCTAGACATCTCCAGCCAACTCTAGACATCTCCAGCCATCTCCAACGATCCCTAGCCATCTCAAGCCACATCAAACCATCTCCAATTATCTCCAGTTATCTCCAGAAATCTCCAGCCATTCCAAACCATCTCCAGCAATCTCCAGCTAGCTTGGTTTTCATCTGTCTCCAGTAATCTCCAAACATCTCCAGCCATAATAAAAGTCATCTCCAACCATCTCAAGCCACCTCCAGCCATCTTCAGACATATCTTACCATCTCCAGCAATCTCAAGCCATCTCTAGCAATCTGTAGCCACCTCTAACCATCTCTAGCCAACTCCAGACATCTCCAGTCACCTCCATCCATCTCCAACCATCTCTAGCCATCTAAAGTCATTTCCAACCATCTCCAAAAATGTTCAGCCATCTCCAGCCATCTCAAGGTGTATCCTACAATCTCCAGCCATAATCAGGCGTCTCAAACCATATCTTGTCATCTTCAACCATCTCCAACGATCACGAGCCTTCTCTAGGAATCTCCAACAAGTTTCAGCCATCCCCAGCCAGGTACAACCATCTTCAACTATCTCCAGTCATCTCCAGGCATTTCCAGCTATGTCCAGCAATCTTTAGCCATCCCCAACAATCTGTATCCATATTTACCTATTTGTAGCCATTTTCAACCATCTTTAACCCTCTACGGCCATCTACAGCCATATTTAGCCATCTTCAGCCATGTTGCTTCCCTTCAACATAATTACATTTAACTTAGGCTACCATTGCCATTTACTCTGAAGAAACACATTTTCAACAACAACAACAACAAAAATGCGTCGCTTGCATAACAGACGTAAGCATCATTTCAGGAGTCCCGAATAGATAGTGTTCTCGTTTTTCTGAGTATGCAGGTGTGTTGGGGAAGAAGTCGCCAGGCAGATTGGCTGTTTATGCAACAAAATGCGGTAAACAAATACCAGACAAGCTAGATATTGTCGAGGCCGTGTAAAAGAACGTGAACAATGTGGAAATGTGAATAGATATGACCACAGTCTGAAGAGAACGCTTACGTGGGAGTGGCCAGACGGTTTAGTCAACAGTGAACGCTCAGAGGAAATACAAGAATGACATCTAATCAGACTATCAGTCTTACGATTGGAACTGAAATCCTGTGTTGGCTGTTCAAGATGGGTAGCCTGCGCTTACAAGAATGTACCGAGTGGTGTATTCAAATAAATTAAACATTCTGACTGGCAGGTAACTGCAACCTTTGTTTAACTGGCATCTTGTCGTGGGAGGCTGTCGTGAGCAAGTGACAACGAATAGGGAAAACTGTGGACATCGACGGAGTGACCTATTGTTGTGCCTCAATAAACGATATCAAAGTTCTGATCGTGTTCTGAATGTCCATTCATTTGTCCAGACTTTACATCCCGACTGAGGCACGCAAAAGGTCAAACAAGTAGAACGAGCCAACACCAACATCGTTACAGTAAATAATTAATTTCTTTAAAATCAATATTTAGCAACACTGTTTTATATTTCGGCCATTCAAATTTGTATATTTTTCAGTTGTTTTGTTTTCCTTTCCGGTCGTTTTTCAGGGTGGAAACATAACCAGCTTATCCAAGAATAATCTACCCTCTGGTCTTCAGTCAATCAGTTTAATAGGTATCCCACTGGCAAATATGTCTGAAGACGCCTTCGAGGGATCAGCTGCCACACTACAACGTGTTTCTTTTATAAGCGTACATCTTACCGTTTTACCAGCAGCTCTAAGGAAATTGACCAGCCTGAGCCTTCTTCTTGTGATTGAGACTCCACTACTTGTTTGGGATAATGCTACGGTGACGCATCTTGGTGCAACACTCAGACAAATTGACATCTATGAAATAGGTTTATCTGCATGGCCAAGCTGGATTTCTAGCTTTCATTTGCTCCAAGAGCTAGAGCTATCATGGAATGCTATCAGGCATATTCCTGACAATGCTTTCAACTCTTTTAAAGAGTCATTGAGAGAACTTTACGTTGAAAATATCGGGTTGACCTATATACCACAAGCACTGTCCACACTCACAGGTCTCGCCAACTTGTTCTTGAGTTACAACGATTTTTCTAATGTGACTGAATTTAAGCAGATAACTGAGTCACCAGTAGCCCAGACTCTCTCCGTATTAAATTTAGCCTCCACAGGACTGACTAGAATGCCAAACTTCTCAAATTTGACTAATTTAACAGTCCTAGATGCATCTAATAACAGAATATCGGATATACCTGCTGGATCACTTCCCTTATCACTAACTCAGTTGTACCTCTCAGGCAACAAACTTTCATTTGTACCAACATATGTTGCTAGAATGACCAATCTTTCTTATTTAGACCTAACTCACAACCATATTACAAGCATTGAACCCAGCACCTTTCCGCCAAGTCTGACCGAGCTATACCTGAGCATTAACGATATAACTATCATTACAAACACAACTTTTCGAGACCTCAGTCTCATGCACAGTCTATCCTTGGCGCAAAATCCAATCTCAACAATCTTACCTGCAGCATTCTCAGATCTAGTTGCCTTGAAGAACTTTAACATTCGAAATTCGCACCTGACAAAAATCCCTGTAGCTTTCGCAAAATTGAGCCCTCAGATCAGATTATTTTTTTCGACCACCCAGTCACTGGATTGTCCGTGTCCGGCGCCCCAAAAGCTAGCTCAGTGGTTTGGAAGTTTGGAATCTCCTTTCCAAGCAAACTGCAGCAACGGACAGACTATTAGCTCATACATGCGTGACCAATGTGGGCAACCAACAGTCCCTCGTTAACAGAAGACTCCTTCTGGCCCTCTTGATGTTGTTCTCACCTCAAGATTGAACGTGTAACGCAATTCCAGTTTCTTTTATCTTTCCTTTGTTATTTGAAGCGTCCTGACCATAGATTTGTTTAGTTAAAGGGCATTACAGAAGATTATAATAACCATGTACAATTTGTATTTCACTTTAGAATTATATGTATATCCAAGCCATCTATAGCAATGCACAGTCTATTGGCTCAT
The DNA here is from genome assembly GCA_905116865.2 of Candidula unifasciata. Taxonomy (NCBI): domain Eukaryota; kingdom Metazoa; phylum Mollusca; class Gastropoda; order Stylommatophora; family Geomitridae; genus Candidula; species Candidula unifasciata. The sequence goes on along the minus strand of CAJHNH020001938.1, from coordinate 84,336 downwards.
ACGTGCATGGTCAATGTGGACAGTCATATGCTTAACAGAATGCTTTTTGATTCCCTTGATGTAAGTCAGGAAGAAAGATGGAGAGAGTATGTAACAGATCTATACGATGATAAACAGAAGACCAGACATAGAATCAGGAGTATTGGGAATGACTGCCAATACTGAAAGCAGAATTGGAAGACGCTACAAACCATATGAAGAAATATAAATCTCCAGAGCCAGATAACATCATCATAAAAAAATTACAAGAGGAAGTCAATAAGTAAGTTACGTCTGGGTATGGGATGGCATGAAAATTGAGTTGGTGGTTTCTAGCGGTGTCATTAGGTGACAGCAACGTCGAACTTTATTTCTCCGTTCGTTAGGTGGTTCTAGGTGTTACATGTGCATTCGCAACACAGAAACAAAATGGCGACTGAACTTACGGAGTGACCCCCCAATGAACAGCGTGCTGCTGTGAGTTTTTTGTGTGTGGGTAGGAGGCGGGGTTGTTTGGGGTGGAGGGATGGAGGATGAGGGGAGGACTGCCTGCAAAGGATATTCATAAATAAATGCTTCCTGTTTAATGCAGTGCATAGATGGGTTTTAAACAAATTTCAAGGACGCTTTAAAAGTTTCAATAAAATTACCCGATTTTTTTCCCTTGTTTACAGTGAAATAATAATCAGACCCATACATCGTTTATCAAGGAATTCAGTTTGGTGCGCACATTGTTTACAACCTGCGATATGCTGAAGATATCGTTTTGATCGCTGAAAATAAAGCACAACTGCAAGAAATGATGAATATAATTGTAACGGAAAGTGAAGACAAAGGTCTTAGTTTAAATAGCAGAAAAACATAAGTAATGGGTAAGTACAAAGAAAACTGACCCTCCAAAATGCAACATCAAAGTAAGTGGGCAAACCTAAAGCAACGCGATATGTTTAAAAAATTGGGTACCCTGATAACATCAGATGGAAGATGTTTTAAGGAAGTGAAATGTCAAAAAGCTAAAGAAAACGCAGCATTTTACATATTTTATGCAATCTTTCTTTGCCAATTAAGACGGGATATAAAATTTGTAAAAGCTTTATAAACCCTATGTTGATATACGTAAGTGAATCATGGACAGTTAGTAAATTAGTGAAAATTTATTTGGATGCTGCAGAGATGTGGTTTTATAGATGACTGATGAGAATACTCTGGATAGATTAAAAAAAAAAAGGAATGAAGACGTCTTGAAAGAAACAGACTCACAAATAAAACTGACTGCCCACATCAGAAGGAGAAAATCTACATATTTTGGTCATGTGACGAGAAGGAGACAACTGGAGTATATCGTGACAGTCGGAAAGTTTGGGAGTGGACAGAGGCAGAAGAAGACCGAGAGAACAGATGCTAGACAGTTTGACATCACCGCATGGAAGATCATCTGTGTCAGAGTTGATTGAAAATACACGGGACAGAAGGGTGTGAACAGACATGACTACCAACGGCATATTGCATGGACTTCAAGAAGAAGTCAGAAAGTAAATTCTCTCCCTTCAAGTTGAAGGGTACAAAAGAAATTAGAACATTATTGTAAAATGTGATGATGCAAAATAAAAATATTAAAACAGTGTTACGTAATCACAATTTTGGTTGAAAAAATCATTTAAATGTAAAGTTACGCTAAGTTGTCCTATTCTTATCCGAAGGTTATCTTATAAAATATGTAACTTTTCTTTGTCTGTAGATTGTCTATAAAATATAGGACTAGCACTATATGCCTAACACGCAATGTCTTGCAATGGTTTCGACGATACCGAGAGCTGACTATTCGGAGAGCAATGGCAAACTACTGAGCGTAAAATTTGCCTAGAATAACTACAACAGCCATTAAATTCTGCGGTTGGTTCTGCAACATTCTGTAAAGGATACCAAACTAACTGTAGTTGTAATTGTGTCACTTTGTGTGTGTGCGTGTTGGTGTGTGTGTGGGTGTGTGTGAGTAAGTGTATGTGTTAGTGTGTGGGTGTGGTTGTGGGTGTGGGTGTGTGAGTGTGTGGGTGTGGTTGTTGGGCTCGGTGTGGGTGTGTGTGTGGGTGTGGTTGTGGGTGTGTGTGAATGTATATGTGTGTATGGTTGTGGGTGTTTGTGAAAATGTGTGTGAGTGTGTGGGTGTGGTTGTGGGTATGGGTGTCTGTGTGAGTGTGTGTGTGTATGTGTGTGAGTGATTGAGTGAGAGATTGTCAGACTTTTTAAATGTCATCTTGTCTGTAAATTTATGTTGTGAATGACATTTTGTGAGCCTGGGTCAAATAGCTAGTTTTCTTCATCTGCTTTTTAGCCATTACCGGCTGTAACCTCCAGGGGAAAATTTTGGTTGTTCGTCCACTTTTAGACACTGGTCTTTGTTGTATTCTAGAACTATAAATTTTTTACTTACTTCTGTTTTACGCATCTGGCTAATAAGATGCAGACTTATATTTCTTTGTATCACAGGCAAGTGGTATCCGACTTGATAGGAAATAACCTGTTAGGGCTATTGAAGCAAGTTTATCCTGGGTACAACATGGTAAAAATGGGGATTGCATGCTTACAGAGCTGCAGACAAAGTCATTTATCATTGTAGACGCAGTCAACAAGAACCTCCTGTCAAGAAGAACCTCCTGTCAAGAAGAACCTCCTGTCAAGAAGAACCTCCTGTCAAGAAGAACCTCCTGTCAAGAAGAACCTCCTGTCAAGAAGAACCTCCTGTCAAGAAGAACCTCCTGTCAACAAGAACCTCCTGTCAAGAAGAACCTCCTGCCAAGAAGAACCTCCTGTCAAGAAAAACCTCCTGTCAAGAAGCACCTCCTGTCAAGAAGAACCTCCTGTCAAGAAGAACCTCCTGTCAAGAAGAACCTCCTGTCAACAAGAACCTCCTGTCAAGAAGAACTTCCTGTCAACAAGAACCTCCTGTCAACAAGAACCTCCTGCATTAATCCTTAGATAGAGCTAAAACTTTAACCTTCAGAGGATTCGAACCTCAATTTCTGGAATTTTGTTACCGTTCGAGCAGCCGCTACACTCACGAATCTACTAAAAACGTGTGATTTCAACACATTGTGTATTTGATTGTTGCTTCTCAATCTCTGATCTCTGTTGTTTTTATCTTTAATGGAATGGGATTTTCTCAAAACTACATGAAGAAGACGAAGGCCTCTTGTATTATTTAAAGCCCATAATTTAACTGAGAAACCACAACACTAGCAGTTCCCAATCTGTACTCCAAACTGGGTGCTCTCGCGTCCATACCAGAAGCTCGGAGATCGCTCAAAGAAAAATATAATACAATTTGAATGAAAGAATAAGAAAAAAGAAAGAAAAAAAAATGGTTGCCACTAGCTTCAACATGTTTGTCAGATAATGAGAATGAACAGGTCTGACATACATTCGTGTATCTAGTTTATTTCTAAATATCATTAAGTTGTGAGGCAAAGAGTACTGTAGGCATAAGGGACACAGACATTGAAATTGATTCCAGAAGGGTCTCGAAAATCAAAACAACCACTGCTCTGAATTAAAATGTGTAAAACAGTTCAATTAACTTCTATTCTGCTTATTCTTCTTCTATTGTCAAAATCTGCTTGTGTCGCTAGGCGTCGCAGTCTATCAAGTCTATCAGATGATCGGCAACCGAGCCAGGGCGCGCTCAGTCGCTTCATATGCCGTGATGTTATGAAGTCTCAAGTTGTCCGTGACTCCTTCAATCCATCTTCTTCTTGGTCTTCTCCTGCTTCTTGGTGTTTCGATTTTCATGTTGTATGCTCTTGATGCTGGCATCGTTGGTTTCATTCTCATTAGGTGACCAAACCAATTCATTCTTTGCTTCTCAATAAATTTAATGATAAGTATGGTTCCAATAGTTCTTGTAATCACTTCGTTTCTCACTCGATCTCTTCTGGTTTTATTCGCAGCCATTCTCAAACATCTCATTTCACAGGTGGTTAGTCTTCTCTCGTGTTCTTTTGTTAATGTCCAAGTCTGACATTGATAACCTAATGTCGGTATAAAGATTGTATTTATAATTTGTCTTTTTATCTCAGCTGGGACAGCAGGGTGTTTTAAAATTGGGGCAAGCTGGTATGCGACATTGTTGGCTTGTTGGATTCTTGCTTCGATCTCTCTGTCTATTTCACCATTGAATGTAAAGATACTTCCCAAGTATTTAAATTCTTGCACTTGTTTTAGGCTGTGATCTAGAATCTTTATGTCGATGGTCTGTTGCTCTCTACTTATGCTCATGACTTATTCTGCTTATAGTAATGCAAAAAGTTATTTAGAGTATATCAACAAAGAAACCGATGTTAATTACAAACATTCAAAAATGGTTTGGATTCTATAGAAGTTAAAACGTCTTTTATGCAATACATACAGTTTATACTTCTTCACTTGTTCAGCTTTTATGTGACCCAGTCGGTACATTTTGGGAAATAGTTTCATTCATTAAGACATTTTTGTCTGTGATGTTATGTTTATTGTGAATTGACATCGTGTGAACTTGTGAAAAACAGTATTAGTAAAAAAAAAAAGAACAAGGATTTCTATCAGAGATATGCCGGTTACGTCATTTTATATGCTCTAGTTCACGTTTCCTGGTCATTCTAACCCTGTCTGACCTTTCATTCATACTTTCTCAAACTATTTTACGTCGGAGGGGTGTCACGTTGTCTCGCCTTCTATACTACACCACGTCACGGCTGTCAACAACTCAAGAACATATAAAGCTGGCCATAACCCCAACCCCACCCACAGCCTGAGCCTATGTTACACGAAAGATTTTTTTCAAAGAAAGCAGTACAACGTGACACCCATCTGACCTAGATCAGACAGAGAAAGCGTGTAGATGGACCGAGAAACTCAAAAAAAGACCTTTCATGTATTCTTTTTAGTATTTGTGATGATGTAGATTCTAATAATATGCTAATGAGTGTGTACCCATTTTAATCTGTCTACTCTAGTTTGTATCAAGGCTAGTGCCAACCCATTTTACTCTGTCCACTTTAATGTGTGTCATGCTAATGTATATCCATTTTAATCTAGTGTGTGTCAAGGCTAGTGTCAACCAATTTTACTTTGCCCACTCTAATGTGTGTCATGCAAGAGTCTATCCATTTTAATCTGTCCACTCTAGTGTTTGTCATGCTAGTGTGTATACATTTTTATCTATCCACTCTAATGTGTGCCAATGCTAGTGTCTACCCATTATAATCTGTCCACTCTAGTGTATGCCAAGGCTAGTGTCTACCTATTTTAATATGTCCACTCTAGTGTGTGTCAAGGCTAGTGTCTACCGATGTTAATCTGTCCACTCTAGTGTGTGTCAAAGCTAGTGTCTACCCATTTAAATCTGTCCACTCTAGTGTGTGTCAAAGCTAGTGTCTACCGATGGTAATCTGTCCACTCTAGTGTGTGTCAAGGCTAGTGTCTACCGATGTTAATCAGTCCACTCTAGTGTGTGTCAAGGCTAGTGTCTACCGATGTTAATCTGTCCACTCTAATGAGTGTCAAGGCTAGTGTCTACCGATGCTAATCTGCCCACTCTAGTGTGTGTCAAGGCTAGTGTCTACCGATGTTAATCTGTCCACTCTAATGTGCGTCAAGGCTGGTGTCTACCGATGTTAATCTTTCCACTCTAGTGTGTGTCAAGGCTAGTGTCTACCGATGTTAATCCGTCCACTCTAGTGTGTCAAGGCTAGTGTCTACCGATGGTAATCTGTCCCCTGTAGTGTGTGTCAAGGCTAGTGTCTACCGATGTTAATCTGTCCACTCTAATGTGTGTCAAGGCTAGTGTCTACCGATGTTAATCTGTCCACTCTAATGTGCGTCAAGGCTAGTGTCTACCGATGCTAATCTGTCCACTCTAATGTGTGTCAAGGCTTGTGTCTACCGATGTTAATCTGTCCACTCTAGTGTGTGTCAATGCTTGTGTCTACCGATGGTAATCTGTCCCCTGTAGTGTGTGTCAAGGCTAGTGTCTACCGATGTTAATCCGTCCACTCTAGTGTGTGTCATGGCTTGTGTCTACCGATGTTAATCTGTCCACTCTAATGTGTGTCAAGGCTTGTGTCTACCGATGTTAATCCGTCCACTCTAGTGTGTGTCAATGCTTGTGTCTACCGATGGTAATCTGTCCCCTGTAGTGTGTGTCAAGGCTAGTGTCTACCGATGTTAATCCGTCCACTCTAGTGTGTGTCATGGCTTGTGTCTACCGATGTTAATCCGTCCACTCTAGTGTGTGTCATGACTTGTGTCTACCGATGGTAATCTGTCCACTCTAATGTGTGTCAAGGCTTGTGTCTACCGATGTTAATCTGTCCACTCTAATGTGTGTCAAGGCTTGTGTCTACCGATGTTAATCTGTCCACTCTAATGTGTGTCAAGGCTTGTGTCTACCGATATTAATCTGTCCACTCTAGTGTGTGTCAAGGCTTGTGTCTACTGATTTTAATCCGTCCACTCTAATGTGTTTCAAGGCTTGTGTCTACCGATGGTAATCTGTCCACTCTAGTGTGTGTCAAGGCTTGTGTCTACCGTGGTAATCTGTCCACTCTAATGTGTGTCAAGGCTAGTGTCTACCGATGGTAATCTGTCCACTCTAGTGTGTGTCAAGGCTAGTGTCTACGCATTTTAATCTGTAAACTCTAGTGTGTGTCAAGGCTAGTGTCTACCCATTTTAAATTGTCCACTCTAGTGTGTGTCAAGGCTAATGCCTGTCTACTCTAATCTGTTCACTCGAGTATGTCAGTGCTAGTGAGACAGGGGTAGACACGGAGAGAAGACTGCTAAAAGCCTTTTATCGCGACAGAGACGATGTAAACACACTGACAAATACATGCTGTTTGAGATCGCAAGTTGTGAAGTGACGTGATCGCTACTCTAGTCGGCAGACCAAAGACTGTATACCAGCAGTTCAATATTACTACGTAGTAAAGTCAGTAGAGGCTGGAGGACCCATGGGTCATGCTGAAATACTGAATGCTCTACGAGGAGTAAGACGTTTGTGAGAGCATGGCGATGACTGTGAATCTACAGCCATTACCAGACTGCAAGAACAATATATTCAAAGTGTTTGTGACCAGATAAGAGCACTGTGCATGAAGCCAAAGAAGAATAAGAAACTGATACACAACTGGTGTCCCCAGCCGCCAGACGCTGTCCGATAGCCGAGGAGGTGATCGGAGCACTTATGGACTGAATGGTTAGATGTGCAATAAGGATAATCTATCGACTAACAAAGAAAACAAACGCAGTAATATCTCATTTATGTGTACACATACGTTGTGATATGGGCAATTAGAAAAAGCAAGACATCTTATAGACTGGCAGACAAATCCAAGCTATCTTAACGACTGGCAGACAAATCAAAGCTATCTTAACGACTGGCAGACAAATTCAAGCTATTTTAACGACTTGCAGACGAATCCAAGCTATCTTAACGACTGGCAGACAAATCCAAGCTATCTTAACGACTGGCAGACAAATCCAAGCTATCTTAACGACTGGCAGACAAATGTAAGCTATTTTAACGACTGGCAGACAAATCCAAGCTATCTTAACGACTGGCAGACAAATCCAAGCTATTTTAACGACTGGCAGACGAATCCAAGCTATCTTAACGACTGGCAGACAAATCCAAGCTATCTTTACGACTGGCAGAAAGACGAAAAGAAATGTTATCGATTCGTAAACAATCATTCAGAATCCCCTTTGACAAGGGAATAAACATTTAAGGAATTAATGAACGGAATGGAAGAATATAGTGAAAAGAAAGAGCATGCATGAATACATGACTAAAGATGTTAGTGGCTGTGTAGTAATGCAAGATTTCACAAATATTTCCTAGACAGGATTACAAAGAAGAATGGCGGGTACAGACCGCAAGCAAAGCCTAAGAAGAGGTAATCCTCTTACTTAACCAGTCATGCAATAAATATGCAATTATTCCTAGGCCTTTCCACGCCTCCAGGAAAGGAAAACTGCAAATAAACACTATTTACATTAACTGCCATTTTTTATTAGCTCGTCAATATTTTTAAGAGATGGGTGTAGAACCAAATTGCAACACTTTTTTTGGGTCAGTTTGATTGTAATTGCTTACGTTCAGTAATTTTTCAATGCCTCTCAGCGTCTATCGATACCACTGTCGAAACCAACGCAAGGCGGTCTGCTGACAAATTTCCCTTAGCTTAGATCGAAATTAGGACCATGGGATTGAACTATACATTTTTATTTTCCCCTTAAGATTACGGGATCCCTGGTTTTTTTTTTTCCTTCAAAGTATAGTCTTAGAAAGTTAAGGTGACCGGCCTGATGTTAAACTCATCACCTACCGACTCACGATGGTCTATAAAACATGTCTAGCCGTATTTAACCCACATCTTTACTTTTATCATCATCATCATCATCATCATCATCATCATCATCATCATTACGAGTAAAGGGAAAAGCTAATAATACAGTTCAAATCTGATGTACAAACATATGCTTAACTCTGTTAGTCGCAACCAGCGCATCATATGTGGTCCCCTACTGTCTATGTGTCCCAACTAACGCATCATATGTAGCCCCCTACTGTCTATGTGACCCAACTAACGCATCATATGTAGCCCCCTAATGTCTATGTGTCCCAACCAACGCATCATATGTAGCCCCTACTGTCCATGTGTCCCAACAAACGCATCATATGTAGCCCCCTACTGTCCATGTGTCCCAACAAACGCATCAAATGTGGTCCCCTACTGTCCATGTGTCCCAACAAACGCATCAAATGTGGTCCCCTACTGTCTATGTGTTCTATCCAACGCATCATTTGTGGTCCCCTACTATCCATTTCTTCTAACCAACGCATCATATATGGTCTCCTAATATCCATTTCTTCTAACCAACGCATCATATGTGGTCAGCTACTATTCATTCGTCCTAACCAACGCATCATATGTGGTCTCCCTACTGTCCATGTGACCCAACCAAGGCATGAATGTCATCTGCTTTTTTTAATGATAAACGTTTGACCGGTTATGTGAAATGTCAACGAGTTATTTTTTGGTATCTTCCAAACTACAAGGTACCCCTGGGAAAGTTATGGATGTATGCTATATTCCATTTGGCCCAGTACTGGTTAGGCATCTGTGATTAGAACTTTTGAGGCGGAGTCAAAGACACGTGTACATGTGTGCGGGAAAGGGTGGTCTCTGCTCTCCTTGGAAAACTATTGGCTGTGCAGTCTGAAGGTACCTGAGAGCTCCCAGATTCCGGCAACTGTTGTACACATATGATCTCATCCCTCAGGCTGACGACCTCTATTCACAACAGCTCTGCTCAAAAGTCCTGCATGTCTGTCTGATTTGACGGAGGACGGAAAAATCGCCACGCACAACAAGCTCCGCCCAAGAAGGCGGTGAACATGATTCCTATTGTACAAAGCAATGCATGATGGGAAGCTTAGAGACTTTAAAAGCCAGTCCCCGATCAGTTTCCTAGTCTGTCCCAGCGATAACTAGCCATATTTGTTGCTGAAGTCAACGAGGCAAGTGGACAAGGCTTTCAGGTAAAACAACTTAGAAAGGTTAAATGTCCTTTTTCAATACTTTTTGTTTGTAGATCCTCTGTTTAGTTGATTTTATTTCAGTTTTAAAGAACTGAAATCATAACACCCGGTGGCATTCTCATAAGCGCTGCGTCCTTATCTTCAGCAACCAGAAAAGAGTTCCAATTCCGATAGTACCAATAACTCTCTGAATGTGGGTATTGCCTTTCTTTTTAGTGTGGAGTCAGCCAGATCCCCCTATCCACTCGTGGTTGGACCATACTTTTCAGACGATGATAATCTAAGTTTTCCTGATTCCAAAATTAGGGCAACAACAAGTCCAGGTCAGCATTAAACAAATTATATTCATACAAAATAAAACTTTGTTTCTGCCCTCCTTGGCAATTCTGTGTGTGCCACGAGTGCATGATATTTATGTCTTTGCTTAAGGTAACGAACAATTGTATATGCGCCTCACATACAAACATCAGGAGATTTCGTTTTAGGACAAGCAACAGAACAAAATGAACAGCTAACATCACAAACAACAGAACAAAATAAACCGCTAACAACATCTCTAGTAAACATTGAAACGATGGAAGAAGGGGCTAGGGGCGAGGCCTCGGCGCAAGGGGGGGGGGGGGTTAAGGGGGGCGTCTCTACGCTTATTATTATTTTTAGTGAAACATTTTTTGAAGGCACTAAAAAAGACATTATTACCCATTGCGTCATAATTGGCAAGGCATCGGGTAGGTAGATTTTTCCAGGCACTCTGCCTATGTATTCTTACATTCATGTATTAATATCTCTGCTGGGTCTGGCGTTGAAGCATATAACTGTGTCTGTCAGCTCATGTAGACTTTAGCTTTTGTTGCATTTAGCTGTGCCGCGCCATTGCAAATGCATTCTTCTTACTACAATTATTCGCTTCCGAATTTACTTTATTGAAGTGTTAAGGTTCGGGGAAATGGATGAGGGGCGGGTGGCTAAGTATACTAAATGGCTCTTTTCAAAAGATAGTATAATTGTTTTTTTTTTCCCCCCTTAATGGTGTTCTCTGTGACGTCATTCCAGATTCTGCGTGGTTTTTTTTTTCCTAGTTATGAGTTATGAGTTATTATTTTTCTTTAGCGTGGCGTTCCGTGGCTGTGGATACTAGGGTATTCTTGTCTGAGACCAGACCACTCCCTCTCTCTGTTGATACCAGGGTATTCTTGTCTGAGACCAGACCACTTCCTCTCTCTGTTGATACCAGGGTATTCTTGTCTGAGACCAGACCACTTCCTCTCTCTGTTGATATTAAGGTATTCTTTTCTGAGACCAGACTACTTCCTCTCTCTGTTGATACCAGGGTATTCTTGTCTGAGACCAGACCACTTCCTCTGTCTGTTTATACCATGGTATTATTGTCTGAGACCAGACCACTTCCTCTCTCTGTTGCTTTTTAATACACTGTAAGACGTGTTTCAGGCTTAGTCTCTTTCTTCTTTTTCTAAATTCTTTATTTTTAAGTTTATATCTTCTCATTATTCCAGAATGTTGAGTATATGCAGCACACTATTTTGTATTTTACCTTGTTACGTAGCCATTTGGATAGTCGAGGAGATACAAGGAATGTAGCTGAGGTATCATAAATTTTTTTAGGTTTTAACAAAACATCGAACTCTAAATTGTGTCATTTTAAAACAAACGTTAGTATGTTTAATTATAATGCTTCTTCAGTTTTGAATTATGCAAGTTAAAGTTGATGTCACAGGTCACACTTCTGCACTTGAAACCTCTATGACACATCGACAGAGTCAAATAATGTAATGATCCCTCTACACACATTGATGGACAAAGCGAATACTGCTGCTGAGAGGGTGACTTCACCAGGAAAAGCCAAAGAGGCTTATAAAGACAGACCTCCCCAAACAAACAATATACCTAGAAGACCACAACCTGTAAATCAATATTATATCTCCCAGCCTAACTGGGTAAAGGAGAAGGGCTCCCTGACTGCTAACAATAGATCTCCTGGGGTAATAGTTTAGATGTGTTATCTTATACTACTGGTTATTTTCACTGGCACATAAGAAATCGGTTCCACAACATGAGAAGTGAATTACATCTTAATTGAATCTATTGCACTAAAATACTGAATCATAGGACTACAACACAAACAATATCTCTAGACTGGATGTTCTTTCTGAATGACTGGGCATGCCACTCATTTGAAGTTTCGGCTTCTTCCAACTGCTGGATCAGCCACTACTGATCAACCCATACAGGATGTTGACTCTTCAAGATCAGGCTTGTCAATCTAGACATCCATCTGGAACTGAAGAAATGGGATAACCATGTAGATGACTATATTATGTATTCCTCTTCACAATGGTCTACTAAGGCTTGTCCTCATAAAGTATGCATCTGCATATACACACATACAGAAAATTTAGTAGTGATGGTAATATAGATTCCAACTCTATCAAACATAGAGAATTGGTTAGTGAGGCAGTTCCTTGCTTGAGTGGCGAAGCTTCTCATCCTTTTACATTTACCAGGGTCTTTCACCCTGATATCAGTCTCAGTAACAGTGAATGGTGAATTATTACAATATGTAAAGGATTGTCATACCTTTTCCAGTCTTCCTGTTCCTAAGGGGTTACATGTTTCACATAAGCAATCATAAATCACTAGATATTCTAATCTCAGCCACATTGTTTTACATTCCAAGGTAATGTGAATACTGGGGACGAGTTCATACAAAGGCTTACACTCATGCATTTGGAGTTAGGATGACAAAATAGGCGTCATTCCTTATCTTTTGGTATTGTAGTTCTCATAACAGTCATATAACACACATACATCTACCCCACTGTTAGGATTATGACATAACAGATATGTCTCATTCTATAAAACTTGGTATAGCTAACATAACATTCACTTTGGCCAACACTGAAATTCTAGTTGTATCCTGAAAAATTCACTCAATTACTCCAGTAACACTGTGTGTAAGTATATATACACAATTTAACATGGGATAGCACCGGTGGCACTCCTCCGAATAACGCCCCCAAATTATCTAGCTCAGATCGTACACTTAAAGGACCTCGGTGATATGTACAATTATTATGGACTTATTTCCGGCAAATATGGCAGGCATACCATCAATTCCAGCGGCGTCCGCTACTGGGGCGTTGCGAGTCCGACTCGTATTTCCAACTTACCGCGATCGAAACCCATTGCTGGCTGCGTGGATTTTTATCATGGTATAGGGTGTCGTAGATCGACCCAGCCTAAAATGGATACCAGGATGGCTGTCCTGGGGAAGTAAAGAGGGCTGGCGTAATGCTGACCACATTACTCACCTAGTGCCGATTGGTCTGTAAAAATATGGGATGCTTTTCCCATAAGCCCAATGCGTCACAGGTCGACCCAGCCTAAAATGGGTACCAGGATGGGCTGTCCTGGGAAAGTAAACACAGCCGGCGTAATGCTGACCACATTACCCACAGAGTGCTGATGGTCTGTAAAAATATGGGACGCTCTGCCCATATGCCCGATGCGCCGAAAGGCGTGAAAAGGGAACTTTACTTTTTTTACCAATGCGCTTAAGGCGTGAAAAGTATATTATCAGCTCTGACACAGATTAGCAATAATGTTCTACCGATTGATAAACTCGCAACTGTAGATGTTAGATCTACCGACTTATACATAATAATGAATAATAAACTACAGAGGTTGCAATGGCTTGCTACACACAGATTAATACGCAAAAGATATACGAAACACAGATGCACTTTTTTGTTGCAAACGTCTGATGTCGCTAGTTTTGTTACTGAGATAACATAAAAATTACCACAGGTGACATTTTACCACAATTCACGCATGTCACGTTTGGCCAAAATCACATTTTCCAAAGAGTTGCAAATTTAGTCTCAGTCTATCATTTCACAAATAAAGAGATACTCTAGATTAGAAATTAGACATTTTGGAGCTCGTCGGTGGGAGAAAACTAGATAAGATAAAAGTGAAAAACAAATTTTACAAGGAAATATTCCTAACAACTTGTTGGTGTCCTACTACCGAATATTGAGTCCCAGACAATTATTTTACACATGAATAGACACGCTACATGCAGAGTAGGTAACATTAATGTCTGATTTTGCATTTTGGTACAATCTGGGTACAACAATTGAGATAACATAAAAATGACCACAAGTGACATTTTTTCCACAATTCCCACCTGTCGTATTTGGCCAAAATCACATTTTCCAAAAAGTTGCAAAGTTAGTCTCAGTCTATCATTTCACACTTGAAGAGATACTCTAGATTAAAAATTTGACACTTTGGAGCTCGTCGGTGGCAGAAAACTAGATCAGATAAAAGTAAAAAACAAATTTTACAAAAAAAATATTCCAAACAACTTGCTGGTGTCCTACTACTAAACATTGAGTCCCAGACAATTATTTTACACATGAAAGGACTCGCTAAATGCAGAGTAGGTCAGTTTGGAAAGAAGGCCTACAACTAAAACTGCTACAGGCAGGAGTTGTGCACAACATGTACAAGTGGATCAAAGACTTTCTTTTCCAACGCAGAGCCAGATTCAGAATTGATGGACACATTGGCAAACTGGCAAAACTTAGAGAAGGAGTTCCCCAGGGCAGTGCTATATCACCAACTCTGTTCCTGGTTTACATTAATGATATCACAGCAACCTGCCACCAGCACGTTTTTAATACCCTACATGCCGATGACTTTGCAGTTTGGACAGCCTCCGAATACACTACCACAGCCTCATATCTGTTACAAAAAACTGTGGAAAATGTAGAAGCCTGGACCGAAAAGTGGGGTCTAAAGCTAAATAAATCAAAAAGCACAGCATCACTTTTCTCTCTCTCCCCCAAAAAAAGAAAAAATCGAAATTTGGATTAAAAACCAGCTCATTCCACAGACTGACACTCCTACCTTTCTGGGCGTTACACTTGATTCGCGACTAACTTGGAAGTCACATGTAGAAGCAGTACAGGGAAAAGCATTCAAGAAGCTTGCAGTTATGAAAAAATTAGCGGGTACCACATGGGGCGCTAACTCTAGAATCCTAAATCAAGTATATACTGGAGCAGTCAGGCCAGTCATGGAATATGCCTCCACTGCATGGGCTGCAGCAGCCAAGACAACAATGGGAAAACTGGACAAGGTTCAGAATATGGGATTAAGGATTGTTCTCGGAGCCATGAAAACCACCCCCATCAGAGAAATAGAAAAGATAGCAGATACTGAACCACTCGAACTCAGAAGACAATACAAAACTCTTTTACAGTATGAGAAATTAAAAAGACTTCAAAGTCACCCACTGCATTTTAAATTTCAAGAGAGAACAAAAAACAGACTGAAGCGTCAGAGCCCCAACCACCTTGCTAGAGAACTGTACAGACAGCACCAAGATCTGCTTGAAAGAGATGTTGCACTGTGCGAAAAACTTAGGCCAGAACCATGGACAAGCAAGCCAGAGAAAGCAAATGTAGTCCTAAAGGTACCAGGAATCACTTCAAAAGATGCCCAGACTGAGACACAACAGAGAATCCTGGCTCTTGCTATGCTTGATGAGAAGTATCCAAACACCACTTGGACTCAGGTTTTCACCGACGGCTCTGCTACAGATGCAGTCAGAAAGGGGGGTTGTGGAATTTACATTAAACCCCCTAGCAGTAGAGCAGAAACTCTCTCTCTACCAGCAGGTGACATCTGCACTAACTTCAGAGCTGAGGCAACTGCTCTCCTCTCTGCAGTCCAACATCTCATCACTCAAGAACACAGAGGGCACCAAATTGTTATACTTAGCGACTCATTGTCTGTTCTCCAAGCACTATCCAGCAAAAAACAAGACAAAATAATTGCTGATCTAAGGACCAACATTGGCTTACTCTCCAAGGAAGCAGAACTGGTCTTGCAGTGGATACCAGCCCACTGTGGTATTCATGGAAATGAGAGAGCAGATGAGTTGGCAAAAGCTGGGAGTAATCTTCCACAACCTCATCCACCACACAGCTACAAGGAAACCAAAACAGCGCTAAAGCAGTCTTTCAAGCGGGAGTGGAGAAGGCAGAATGGAGATTACAGACAAGAGAGTGACAGCATAAACAAACTCAACAGGAAAGAACAAACATCAATTCTTAGACTTCGGACTGGACACTGTGGTCTTCGAGCACACTTGTACAGGATAGGCATAAAAGAATCTGCTGCCTGTGATTGTGGAGCAGAAAGACAAACCCCAGAACACATACTGCAGTACTGCCCTTACCTCTCCCAACAAAGACTGTGGATCTGGCCCAAAGGAGCCACATTGCAAGAGAAGCTATGGGGGACCGGTGGCGACCTTAAACGCACAATCCTATTTGTGACCCAGACGGGACTCAATGTTTAGCATGACTGATATCGAACGCAGAAGAAGAAGAAGAAGCAGAGTAGGTAAACTGAAAATCTGATTTTGCATTTTGGTACAATCTGGGGGCAACAAATGAGATAACATAAAAGTGACCACATGTGACATTTTCCACAATTCCCACCTGTCGCAATTGGCCAAAATCACATTTTCTAAAAAGTTGTAAATTTAGTTTAGGTCTATCATTTTAGACTTAAAAAAGATACTCTAAATGAGAAATTAGACACTTTGGAGCTCGTCGGTGGCAGAAAACTAGATAAAAAAAAGTTTTCTACCCAAACAATAGAAGGGTGCAACTCAAACCTAAGCAATACTGAGACTCTGTAAAGGTTGATTTTTGATCTAAATAGATCATTTTTGGTCGTTATTCAAAAGTGTGCCTGCGCCGGTTTTCCGAAAGACTCGACAGAGAAAACGATTTTCATTAATGGTCGACAGATAGCTATAGTGAGATTAAGCAGATTAATTTAGCTGGTGTTACCTCACCTGCCCCTGGCATTGATTCAATGTGTCAAATCACAGTTTGACACAGACCGAAGATACAGTTTCTGGAGTTTGACACAGACAGAAGATACAGTTTCTGGAGTTTGACACAGACAGAAGATACAGTTTCTGGAGTTTGACACAGGCCGAAGATACAGTTTCTGGAGTTTGACACAGACAGAAGATACAGTTTCTGGAGTTTGACACAGGCCGAAGATACAGTTTCTGGAGTTTGACACAGTCAGAAGATACAGTTTCTGGAGTTTGACACAGACAGAAGATACAGTTTGTGGAGTTTGACACAGACAGAAGATACAGTTTCTGGAGTTTGACACAGACCAAAGATACTGCTTCTGGCAAGAACAGTTTACACACGCCCAGCTCTGATCTGTGCTAGTCGATGTAATGATTCGCAATTCTCTACCGGAAACATTTGCTGATGATGTTCTTGCATAAATGCAAAGGAGTGATAGACAACGGATAGCCCAACAGCTGCAGGCAACTGTAAACAAAGTGACTGAATGGTGTGCAAAAATGGGAGCTGTCATCAGTCCACAAAAGGCGGCCAATGTTCCAAGCCTCACAATTAATAACAGTAACATCGAAAGTTAAAGCAAACTGAAGTACCTGGGTATCAGTTTCGATAGAAGCCTGTCAAGTAGGGAACACGTGGCGGCAGTTGCAGTGAAATGTCAGAAAGGACTCAATGCTCTCAAGATTATAGCAGCAATGGACATGGAACAAAGAATGCTGTTCCCAATGTTCCAGCACGTGATCATGTCGGTGATAGATTATGGACTTGGAATGCCTACCATATCAAAGAGTCAGCTGATGACACTCGAACGCATACATAATGAAGCCATGCGGGTAGTTCTGGGATGTACAAGAAATATCCCAGTAGCATGTATGCGATATATACTTGCACTGTCTACTATTGCAGATAGGCTCAAAGTCCTGCAGGTAAAAATCAAATCTCAGAGTAGCTGTAGACAAGAAGCACCTCCTACATGTAGCCATGGGTAGAGCGAAGGGTCACAGACTAACACGAAGAAGGTCTTGGATGGCCCAAGCTAAAGACACAATAGGGCATGTGTGCAGGTTCGATACATTTGAGCGAGGAGAGGAGCGGATTAAGGTGTCTAAACATGTTTCAGACATGTGTAGGATTCTGATCACGTGAGGGCAGAGACTGGGCAGCTGGTGCTGCAGAATGATTCATGACAATTCCCGCCCAAGTGATGAGATGATCTATGCAGATGGCTCTGTGTTGAGGGACAGACGAAGTGCATGAGGGTCCATAGCAAAGTCAAATGGACGTCGCTAAGTGCAGCTAAGCCTTGCAAATGATATCATAACGTCTAGCTTAAGAATGAAGGTGGAGGCAGTTTCTGTTGCCATTCGCTGGTTTGGGAATCAGCTGTACATGCATGGCGTAATTGTAACTGACTCACAGAGCATGTTGAGAAAGGTAAAGACAAGCGTGCCTCGTGAAGAGTGGCAAGCATCACTTCAGAAGTCCCGAGTAGTTAGCATCCTTTGGATATTTTCTCCAGGTATTACCGGTGTGTTGAGAAATGAGCAGGCAGATAGACTAGCCGGTTATGCACAACTTGGTGGTGAATTGATGTATGACAAGCTAGATATTGTTATCACCCTTCAGGAACGAGTCCACAGTGCGAATGCGCATATAGATCATTATGGTCTGAGGAGAATGGCGCTGCGAGGACATAGCAGGGGATGTGGCCGACGCTCAACACTCAGGGGAAGGATGCGACGGAGATACAGACGGCTGCTAGTGCAACTGGAATTAGAACTCTTCGCTTGCTGCTGAAGATAGGGGCGGAACACTTATGGGAGTGTCCCGAGTGCTGTGATGTCGATTCTTAATTCAACGTTCAACATTCTACCGTACGTCTCGTCTGTCACAATATTCGTACATTATTTAATACGTCTTGAAAGCGCTACATTACAGTTTTCTATTAAATAGAGCAGAAGACGTAGTCCTAGGGAATCTCGCGACAGTTGGAGAAACACTAAAGACGTGAAATAAAGTATAATTGCATTTGAAAACGAATGCTAGAGGAGAAAGTCGAGCATACCTTGGGATGAATTCAAGAGGTATAAAGAAATGATTTAAATGTTTGGGCAAGCATTAGTAACAACAACTGAAAAACAAAGAGGGAAGCGTTATATTTCACACATTCAGAGAAGAAATAATCAGACAGGCACTACAATTTGAACTGAAGGGATTGAGAAAGCGAGGACGTCGGGGAAAAAAAAAAGCATTAAAACGAAAGTAGATGAGAGAGGGCAAAGGTGCTAGACTGGACTGCATCCATGATATTGCACTGATTCTACATGATAGAACGGACTGGAGGAATAGACTGCGAGCCATATATGACATTTAATGGAGCAGAGGAAGAATGAATGACTGAATGAATGACTGAAAAAATGACTGAATGAATGAATGACTGAAGAAATAACAATGACTACTGAATGAATGACTGAATAAATGACTGAATGAATGCATAACTGAATAAATGTCTGAATAAATGACTGAATAAATGACTGAGCGAATGACTGAATCAATGACTGAACAAATTACAATGACTGAACAAATTACAATGACTGACTGAATCAATGACTGAATAAATGACTGAATAAATGACTGAATAAATGACTGAATGAATGACTGAATGCATAACTGAATAAATAACTGAATGAATGACTATGTGAATGACTGAATGAATGACTGAATGAATGACTGAGTGAATAACTGAATAAATGACTGAATGAATGACTGAATAAATGACTGAATGAATGACTGAATGAATGACTGAATAAATGACTGAATGAATGACTGATTTCGTAATAAATTACGGTTCAGG
>CAJHNH020001938.1:22500-60000 GCA_905116865.2 Candidula unifasciata | reverse complement strand
TGATCAGATCCAGTACAACTACACGATGGCGTCGATGAGAAACCTTCACATAATGCTGTTTATTGGGGTCGTGTGTGTCGTGCAGACGATGGCTCAAGTCTGTCCTTACAGTGATCCGGTGAGTCTGATACATTGTTTTAAACGTTGGCATGTTACTAATTTCGTTCTCACAGAAATAGTAGTGAGTTTCTGGTTAGTGGCTAACTTTTTCTGTGGTTTGTTTGAGTTTGTAATATTTCACTGGGTGTTAGAACTAGATAATGTTGTGTTCTTTTTGGTCTACGTTTACTGCTGCTGCTATTCTGGTTTCTGCAACTACCACTACTGCCACTGCTGCTAATACCACCACTTATACTACCTTCACTGCTACCACTAGATTACTTCTGCTACCGCCAACGCCATTACCATTACCACTGCCGCTGGCTATGGTACCGTTATTAATACTAATACCAGTACACCTATACTGCCACTGCAGCAACATGTAATGCTTCTTTATTTCTTCTTCTTCTTCTTCTTCTTCTTCTTCTTCTTCTTCTTCTTCTTCTTCTTCTTCTTCTTCTTCTTCTTCTTCTTCTTCTTCTTCTTCTTCTTCTTCTTCTTCTTCTTCTTCTTCTTCTTCTTCTTCTTCTTCTTCTTCTTCTTCTTCTTCTTTTTCTTCTAGATGTTTAAAACAGTTTTTTTTTTTCACTGGATGAGAGAGCCAATGTAACGACTAACTTCTTTAGTCGTGTCTTATGGCGTTGAATTTACAATTTCCCCTTTACATAAAATAAGAACACTTTATTCAATAAATCCATGTTATTGGAGGTTTGACAAAGAATACTCGAATCCTATATAAAGTCAATGTTAAGAAAGCGATGTGACCTTGAACAGTAATAAACAAGTTTTACAATTTCTTGGTTCCTTGGAGAAGCGGTTTAACAATAGAAGCTTCAGATTTAAAAAAAAAATGTTGTGTGTGTGTGTGTAGGTGGGGGGCGCCGGGGGGGGGGGAGGGGGTTGTTCGCTGTCTTCAAGAATGGCGTCGGCCTCGAGTTCTGGAGGTACCAGGTTCAAACCCCGCTGAATTCCGTGGAATTCTAGTAATTTTCCCTGGTCTGGGTAGTCCGATCGGACGCCCGTGTGCATTGCTGCGCACGTAACAAATACCTTGGCAGTTGGAAATAAAAAAAAAATTAGCAAAACCGAGCTGTATGGGGCTAATTTTTCAAGTTAAAAATCTACCCAAAGTATTTTAGTGTCCTCGCCGGTGCAACGGAGTTCCTGAACTGCGATGAGATTTTTCGGACTCAGGCTTGAATTAGAAGTAGAACGGAGCACTTTTGGGTTTACACCGGTGAGAATTGCTGTCGATCCGTCAACTAAACTACATCTTTAAAATTCATCAGGTGCTCCCCCCACACCCCCCCCCCCAATCCCCACACACAAAAAAAGAGGTTTTCAAAGAGGCGAATGGTTTAAAAAAAACTGATCACAAACATCAGAAAAAAAGACGGTCATCAGTCTTTGATCATGCTGTGAGAATAGGGAAAATGGAAAATGCTGTGGGCACTGGAAAGATCTGTGGACAAATGGGCAGGTGAAGACAACACAGGACGATTCTTGACAGTCTTTTATCATGGCATCGAGGGATGTCAACACACTGGACTGTGCTGTTGAAGATCGCAGATTGTGGAGGGGCATTATCGCCTACTCCAGTCAGTAAGGTGCTCGATGATAATGATAGTTTTTGTGACACATAGGTCATTTATCGTTTACAATAAGTGAGCTTATCGTTAAGATTATATTAGCTGCAGACAGTGCGTTAAAAACAAAGGAAACACTAAGTCAGTCTACACTCTATACTATCTCAAAATTGAGGAACACTAACGGCTAAACGGGACCAGTTTCACAAACCTCAATACCTTAGCCTTCATAAACAGAACCGCTCTAGAAAGACAGCAATGGTAGAAATGTTTCCTCGTAAAAAAGACGCTTAAGGGATTAAAAAAGGGCAGTAGAATACCTTGGACGTGAAATAAGATTGAAGCAACGAGAGAGACCTTTAAGAAGATGTGCTCCAAAAAGTTTTATTTGTTTTATGTTACATATTTAAACAGATATGTAAACTGTTGTCTCTCGACGTGCACACTTTCTGTATTAGGACTGGCTCTGTAGTTTTGTTCATTGTGTCTTCCAGTCACATTATTTTGGTGTACTGTGTATTCGGATACAGCGTCCATGTCAAAGGGCACCACAAACACTTGAGCACATTCTACGGGCCTGCCCACATTGCTTAAAACTGCTACGAGAATATGGTCTCAAACGCAAAGTACGCAGAGCAAGCTATGGGAAACCACATGCGACCTGCAAATTCATAGAGGCACCATATCTGACGATCTACCCTGAGTATAAGAAACCGAACGCAAAGAAGAAGATGAAGTATTACATTGATAAAGCAAGAGATATAGATGTGGAAAGAATAGACAGATTTCAATACTTAGGTTTGACATTTGAATACACTCTGTCCTACAAATATCACGTAGAGCAGACTGTGATCAAATGAGAGCCTGACATGGCGTTACTGAAGACTGGTAGCCACATCCATGGAACAGAGACTATTATTGGGTTTATTGTTTAACCCTTTTATTTCTTTAGTAGATGACTACGGATTATGAATTTTAACCCTTTTTATCTCACAATGTACACAGCTTGAACGGATTCAAAATAAACGAATTATACTATTGTATGTTGCACACGAGATGCGACAATTAGAACAATGGGGTAGTGCTTGGGCTGACATCGGTAAAGTCTAGACCGTCACTGGCACAAGCCAAAGCCTACATGACAGTCACAAGTGATGAACATCCTGGCAATCTAATTTATCTTAGGGGAGACCGACTGAAAAGAGGAAAGTAATGGATGGAACTAACTAAAGATACCATCGGGACCTCGGCCTCAGTCGAGCAAATTCACAGGGTCAGGAATAGGTTGATGTGAACACCTGCAACGGCAGTTTTTATTCAGGTTAATATCACCCTAGGAAGAAACTGTAGAGAGTGGTGTAACGGTATAGCATAATTAGAGGTGCAACAATTGATAAATGAAAAACTTGGCTAGATGAATGCAACAGTGTATGCCGATGGTTATTTTATTTTAGGTGAAAGATCCGGCTGGGCATTTTCAACTAGGGTAAAGGGAAAGATAGTGACAGAATAAAATGGAGGTTTCATTGCTTTATATTTTATCTACAAGTTCAAACATAGCATGATGATAGAGGTGAAGGCAGTCACTGCAGCTCTGTAGTGGAAAGAAGAAAACATAGTCAACCTAAGTATTAATATGTCTCATTTTCAGTGGGAAGAGAGGGAACAAACAGCCCGGGAGCTGCAAGCGACAGTAGACAAAGTGACTGAGTGGTCTACAGAAATGAGGGCTGTCGTCCTTCGGAAAAGGCGTCTGTTTTTTTGGTGTTCTCTGGACAACAGGATCGTCAAAGCTAATACCCCCCCCCCCCCCAATCCCTTTCCGGTCTCACGATAGATGGTAGAAAAGTAAACAGAGAGAGCAAACTGTATCTAGGAATTATATTTCACAGGAGCCATATGGAACCATACCCATCGTTAAATTTATTGAGAAGCAAAGAATGAAATGGTTTGGTCACCTAATGAGAATGGAACCAACGATGCCAGCATCAAGAGCATACAACATGAAAATCGAAACACCAAGAGGCAGGGGAAGACCAAGAAGAATATGGATTGAAGGAGTCACTGACAACTTGAGACTTCATAACATCACGGCATATGAAGCGACTGAGCGCGCCCTGGCTCGGTTGCCGATCATCTGATAGACTGCGACGCCTAGCGGCACAAGCAGATTTTGACAAAAGAAAGAAGAATATCACCCTAGGAAGAAACTGTAGAAAGTGGGTTAACGGTATAGCATAATTAGTGGTACAACAATTGATAAATGAAAAACTTGGCTAGATGAATGCAACAGTGTATGCCGATGGTTATGTTATTTTAGGTGAAAGATCCGGCTGGGCATTTTCAACTAAGGTAAAGGGGAAGATGGTGACAGAATAAAATGGAGGTTTCATTGCTTTATATTTTATCTACAAGTTCAAACATAGCATGATGATAGAGGGAAAGGCAGTCACTGCAGCTCTGTAGCGGAAAGAAGAAAACATAGTCAACCTAAGTTATAATATGTCTCATTTTCAGTGGGAAGAGAGGGAACAAACAGCCCGGGAGCTGCAAGCGACAGTAGACAAAGTGACTGAGTGGTCTACAGAAATGAGGGCTGTCGTCCCCCCGGAAAAGGCGTCTGTTTTTTGGTGTTCTCTGGACAATAGGATCGTCAAAGCTAATCCCCCCCCCCTCCCCTCCCCCCTGGTATCACGATAGATGATAGAAAAGTAAACAGAGAGAGCAAACTGTATCTAGGAATTATATTTCACAGGAGCCTGTCCTTAAGGACCATGTGAAGAGTGTTGTGACAAGATGCCAAAAAGGATTTAATGCACTTAAGACTATGGCTGCAATTGCAAGGAGCAGAGCATTTTTTTCACCCTATATCAGCACCTGATCCTGTCATTGATTGATTGAAAATTGGGACTGCTTAACGTCTCAAACAGTCGGATGGACAAACTAGGACCGATACAAAGCGCAGCTATGCTTGTCATTCTGGGTTGCACCAGAGTCACCCCAGTGGTGTGTATGCGATACATACGGATACATACATAGTTTGCCGACTGTTGCAGGTAGGCACAAGGTCCTGCAGGCGAAGTAATATCTCAGGGTAGCTGCAGACACAGACCACACTTTGCCCGAAGCGCTGGGTGCAGTTAAGGGTCAGCGGCTGATAAGAGGGAAGTCATGGATGGCTCAGGCAGAGGACACAATCAGACAGGTTTGCATCCTTGAGGAGTGAGTCAAAGTGCCGTCTGAACAGTCAGAATTGTGTAAGGTCATAATCACACTGAACCGGTAATGCAGAGACTGGACAGCAGGTACCACGGAGATGGAAATTGAGCAATTAATTCAAGATAATGCTCGCTCAGAAGATTTGATCATTTACACAGACGGTTCGGTGTCAAGAGGCAGAAGAAGTGCTTGGGGCTTCTTTGAATAAAATGTAATGGTCGACGTTTGGTGCAGGAGAGCCTAGCATATGATACAACAAAATCCAGCTTAAGAATCGAGGGGTGGGGGGGGGGGGCGGTTACTGCAGTTTTCGCTTATTAGAGAACACGACACACACACACACACACATCGTGATTGTAACTGTCTTAGAAAGCATGCTGAGGAAGATCAGGACAGAATGACTAAGGATAGATGACACAAGGTTAAAATAAGTAACGTGTGTAAGAATGTGTGATCGAGAAATTAGGTGTAGATCCAGCACGGATGGGTGTGTGTGAGGAAGAGAAGGATGTGTACAGTTAGTGTGCTAAGGGAACTGTTTGCATCCTTACCTTAATACATTTGCTGCCAGAAAAAGAGCATTTGTAGGTATACCCGGTGGGCTACAATGTCGGTTTTTAAGTCGGTAATCAGTATTCTAATGATACAGTCTTTGGTCGAAACGTTCTGATCTATTATGTGTACGTCCCCCCCCCCCCCCTCTTTTTTTTTTCCTTTGACCTTTCTAGTCATATTGTATGTAGTATTCATTACGTCTAGCCATGTTAGTCTGTCCTCTTGTCTGCAGGCGTGTACTTGCAGTAACGACAACCTGATATGCCGTAATCTGCAACGGATCCCGACTGTCAATACAGGAGTCAATGCCAGACACATTAGACATCTCTACTTTAATGTAAGTCAATACTTCAGCAAATATTATGAGTTTTTAGTTGCATTCCTTACCGCACTTTATATTCTTAACGTCTTTGAGTTGACCACTTAATAACCAGTACTAAGTACGAACAATTATTTCCTAGATTATGTAAATGAGATAATAAATCATTCAAATTCCGTGTGGATTTTGGGGCCCCATTGTGTCGCAGAGATATGGGTAAATAGGCGCATTGTGCCTTGTCAAGCAGGATGTGAGAGGCGAAATAAAACGTCTATATCATTCGAAGCTGGAGTGATTCTGTCGGAGGAAAGGAACCAATAGTCTGCGTACACATATGCTAGATCTGTGAAACGGATGTGCATGCAACACTCAAGCTCAGCAACAGGACCACAGTCCAGAAATTGACAAATGACCACAACTGCCCGTAAGAAGAAGAAACTATTTAAAAGTAAATTTTCGCTAAGTTGTCTTATTCTTGTCCGAAGGTCGTGGGATCAAGTCCTCATTGTGGCTCCTTTTTTCAGACATGACGTTGACTCCTAGGTCGACTCAGCCTAAAATATGTATGAGGAAAAATCATGTAAAGTAAAGGCGATAAGTAGTTGACACATCAACTATCAGAGGTTGTTTAGCCTAACTATACGAGTTGGGCCCAATGCGCCAGTGGCGTGAAAAATTACCTTTGCTTTACGTTTCTCGAAAGAAAAAAACTAGAATATACACCATGCCTAACCAAAGAGCATGTCCTAAGAGTCGACAAAATGGAGGCTTTCTTTGAAGTCGGAGTGCATCTGCCTATGAGGCAAAGAACCAACAGCCTGCATAAAATACATTGATCTGTAAAACTAATGTACACGTAGAAATTACATTTATGCAACAAGACATCGTCCAGAGTTTGACGAACAATCAGCAATTTTCGCTGGAGTTTACGATCAGTTAACACAATTAAAAAAGAACTGCTCATCTTCTGACATTCCGACTCGATAGGTTTACAATCATTGCTTTGTGCTACCTCCGTGTCAAAGGTCAGCTAAAGTAAGTGTCTAGTTTTTCTTTTCTGAACCTTGAGCCACCTACAGCCATCTTCAGCAAATCCAGCAACCTCCGGCCATTTTCAGCCAACATCAGCCATCTTCAGCAACTCCAGACATCTCCAGCAAGCTATCTCCAGCCATCTCCAGACATCTCCAGTCCTCTTCAAACATTTTCGGCCATCTCCTGCCATCTCAAGCCATTTCAGCCACCTTCAGTTATATCCAGCAATCTCCAGCCATCTTCACCATCTGCAGCCAACTCTAGTCATCTCCAGCCATCTCTGGACATCTCCAGCCATCTCAAGCCATCTCCAACCGTCTCCAATTATCTCCAATTATCTCCAGTTATCTCCAGCAATCTCCAGCCATTTCAAACCATCTCCAGCAATCTCCAGCTAGCTTGGTTTTAATCTATCTCCAGTACTCTCCAAACATCTCCAGCTATTTTAAAAGTCATCTTTAATCATCTCAAGCCACCTCCAGCCATCTTCAGACATATCTTACCATCTCCAGCAATCTCAAGCCATCTCTAGCAATCCGCAGCCAACTCTAACCATCTCTAGTCAACTCTAGACATCTCCAGTCACCTCCATCCATCTCCAACCATCTCTAGCCATCTAAAGTCATTTCCAACCATCTCCAAAAAATTTCAGTCATCTCCAGCCATCTGAAAATATATCCTACTATCTCCAGCCATAATCAGGCATTTCAAACCATCTGTTATCTCCAACCATCTCCAACGACTACGAGCCATCTCTAGCAATCTCTAACAATTTTCAGCCATCCCCAGCCAGGTATAACCATCTTCAACTATCTCCAGTTATCTCCAGGCATTTCCAGCTATGTCCAGCAATCTTTAGCCATCCCCAACAATCTGTATCCATATTCACCTTTCAGTCATTTTCAACCATCTCGAACCCTCTACAGCCATCTACAGCCATATTCAGCCATGTTCAGTCATATTCAGCCACGCTGCTTCCCTTCTACATAATTACATTTAACTTAGACTACCCCTGCCATTTACTCTAAAGAGACACTTTTTTCAAAAACAATGCGTCACATTGCATAACAGACGTAAGTATCATTTCAGGAGTCCCGAATAGTTAGTGTTCTCATGTCTCTGAGTATGCCGGTGTGTTGGGAAATCAGTAGCCAGGCAGATTGGCAGGTTCTGCAGCACTGTGCGGTAAACAGATACAAGACAATCTAGAATGTGTCTTGACCGTGTAGAAGAAAGCAAACAATCTGGAATTGTAAATATGTCATCACGATCTGAAGACAACGCTAACGTTGGAGTGGCCAGACGGTTTAATGGACAGTGAACACTCAGTAGAAAGGCAAGATGGATATCTAATAACACTATCAGTCTTACGATCGAATTGAAATCCTGTGTTGGCTGTTAAAGATAGGTAGCCAACGCCTGAAGAACAGAAATGTACCGAGTGTTGTGATGTCGATTCTTGATTCAACTCGGCTCATAATGAAGTAGATCAATTGTCTGATCGTGGTGAAGTTGGATGACACCGTCTAGTGTTCTGTGAACATTTGTGTTATGATGATTCAGATGCTAATACCTGGAGTAACTGGAGCTATTGTTTAACTGTCATCTTGTCGTGGGAGGCTGCAGTGAGCAAGTGACAACGACTAGGATGAACTGTGGACATCGACGGAATGACTTATTGTTGTGCCACAATACACAATATCAAAATTATCATCGTGTTCTGAATGGCCATTCATGAGTGCAGACTTTCATCTTGATTGAGGCACGCAAAAGGTCAAACAAGTAGAACGAGCCAATACCTTTATCGTTATAGTGAATAATATTTCTTTTAAATCAATGTTTAGCAACACTGTTTTATATTTCGGCAATTCAAATTTGTATGTATCACATTCTTACCTGGGCTTCTTTATTTTTCAATTGTTTTGTTTTCCTTTCCCGTCGTTTTTCAGGGTGGAAACATAACCAGCTTATCCAGGAATAATCTACCGTCTGGTCTTCAGTCAATCTGTTTTTCGGATGTCCCACTGGAAGATATTTCTGAAGACGCCTTTGAAGGATCAGCTGCCACACTACAAAGTGTTTCTTTTATAAGCGTACATCTTACCGCTTTACCAACAGCTCTAAGGAATTTGACCAGCCTGAGCCTTCTTCTTGTGACTGAAACTGAACTACATGTTTGGGATAATGCTACAATGACGCATCTTGGTGCAACACTCAAACATCTTGTTCTCAACTGTACAGGTTTATCTGCATGGCCAAGCTGGATTTCCAGCTTTCACGTGCTCCAGGAGCTAGAGATATCGTGGAATGCTATCTGGCACATCCCTGACGATGCTTTCAACTCTTTTAGAGACTCATTGAGGAGGCTTGTCTTTACAAACTTCGTGTTGAGCTTTATACCACAAGCACTGACCACACTTTCAGGTCTCGAACACTTGGACTTGACTGGCATGGGTTTTACTAATATGAATGAATTTAAGAAAATAACTGAGTCACCAGTGACCCAGACTCTCTCCTATTTGCATATAGGAGACATGAGACTGACTAGAATGCCAGACTTCTCAAACTTAACTGATTTACAATTACTGAATGCAAATGATAACAGCATATTGGATATACCTGCTGGATTACTTCCCGTATCACTAACTGATTTGTACCTCGCAGACAATAATCTTGAATCTGTACCAATAGATGTTGCTAGAATGACCAGTCTGGCCGCTTTAGACCTAACTCGCAACTTTATAATAGACATTGTACCCGGCACCTTTCCGTCAAGTCTGACCGATCTAGACCTGACCTATAACGATATAACTATCATTACAAACACAACTTTCCGAAACCTCAGTCTCCTGCAGCGTCTATCCTTGGAGCAAAATCCAATCTCAACAATCTTACCTGCAGCATTCTCAGATCTTGTAGCCCTGAGAAACTTGGACATTCGAAATTCGCACCTGACAAAAGTCCCTGTAGCTTTCGCAAAATTGAGCCCTCGGATCAGATTATTTTTTTCGACCACCCAGTCGCTGGATTGTCCGTGTCCGGTGAACCAAGAGCTAGCTCAGTGGTTTGGAAGATTAGAATTTCTTTTCCAAGCAAACTGCAGCAACGGACAGACTATTAGCTCATACCTGCTTAACCGGTGTAGGCAACCAATTATTCGTCTTCGTATTTATCCGAATAGTTAGTCCCGCTATTTGTATCCCCCCCCCCCACCCCACCTCATCTCGGGGCCTCCGAGATTTTGTGGGGAATTACCGGACAAGTTCAATATTACGGGGTGGGGGTGGGGGGGGGGGGGGGGGGGGAAATCGGTTAGGATTAATGTTAGTCACTTTTAATTTCACACTTTGACACCTGTATACTATTTGATTTTCCAGGGAATTTCCCATAAATTTTCTGAGTCTTTAAGATGGGTCGAAATCAAGAAAAAAAGTTCTGTAATAACCGAGACGACTAATTTAAAAATGGTGAATTGTTAAGACTTTATTTTATTAAATGAAAGCCGTTGTTACATAAATTTACCTCAAATAAAAGCCTTTATTACCGAGAGTTTCCTACCTTAAATAAAAGCCGTTGTTACAGTTTCCTACCTTTAATAAAAGCCGTCGTTACAGAGAGCTACCTACCTTAAATAAAAACTCTTGTTTCAGAGACTTACCTCAAATGAAACGTCAAAAATGTCGCTCACGTTGACTCCAGTATCAAATAATGGGATTTCTTGCAGGTCACTGCAGATGGCAGTTTGTTGCAGACACCTACATCTCTGCAGACAGACAGAAGAAAATATGCCATCATGACTGGCTCTGACGTCGAACGGAAACCGTGAGACTTTAATAAATCAACTTTCATAAACAGACAAAAGGATAAATGGCATACAGACAATACTGACAGTATTATCATTTAGCAAGTCTAGTTTCGTAGAACATTATCTTTTCGTAAATTTGGAATTGCAATCTGTGTAGAAAATGATCTCTTCAAAATACAGTTTTCCCAGAGAAGAATAATTTCATTACTTTCCTTTACGTTAAATCACGTTACTTTATATTAATTTTGTTTGATCTTAAGGATACTTCTCCGCTCCATCAGCCGAATTAAGCATACAGTGAGAGAAATACACTGTACAGACAAATTGGCACTCAGAGGGTGATGTTGTCAGCATCATTCAGCCGCCTTTACTTCCCATGATTGCACCTGGTACCCGTTAAGGGCTGGGGTAACCTCGGAGCCATGGTGATATTTGGAAAACAACGTTGGCCTCCATCAGATTTGAACTTACGACCTTATGAACCGCTATACCTCTTCAGATACTTTACATAATTTTTTTTGTTACTTCAGTTGACATTACTTTACCTCACCTCACTAAGCTTTACTCCCTGTTACTCTGCACTACACTAAATTATTTTACCCAACTTTACTTTACTAGTTATATAAAACACTAGCTGTGCCCTGCCACGCGTTGCTGTGGCCCCGAATGGTGAAATGGAAAAGAAAGAAAGTAGTGTCTGTCATAACCCTCAACCCACGTCCCTCTCCCCTCCACCCAGTCATATCTCCCTCTCCGAAGGATTGAAAAATCATCCCTGGCCAAAGTATCAAAATAAAAATAGTTAAGAAATGAGAACTTAAAAATAATGTGTTAAGCTCTCTGGCATAACCCCCCCCCCCCCCCCCCACCCCTCCCCCCCCCCCAATAATATATTCCACTCCGAAGGAATAAAATATCATCACGTGGCGAAATTATTAAAACAGAAATAGTTAGGAAATGATAACTTCAAAATTATGTTTAAGGACTCTCAGTTAACAGTGTCTGCTATCAACCCCCCCCCCCCTTTTCCCCCTAATCATATCATCCTCGCAGAAGGACGGAAAAGTCATCATCAGACGAAATATTGTAACTGAACTGAGCTTTGCATCCGTGTCCACCCAGAGACAGATGGATAGCATTAATGTGTAATGAGAAGTAAAAGTGGCTAGTGTAACAGCTACCACATTACCCATCCAGTACCAGTACTACTGCTACCACTACTACCACCACCTTCAGAACAAAACCAAAAAACAGTCACTACTGTCTGTGCAGGTCGGTGTGGACAGAGGGGTTAGCGCTGCATGATGTCGCCACGGACTGTTTAGTGTAATTGAGCTTCCAATAAAGAAAAAAAAAGAAAAAAACTCCATCACCTAACCAGTGATAGAACCCACAGTAATAGTCCGTTCTATACTCACAAATAGCGGAAATAAAAAAAAACAACCACCCGTCATCTCCCCTCTCCGAAGGGACAAATGTTAAATGACCTTGGCATCCGTGTCCACCCAAAATAACCTGGACTGTAAGCAGTCTTAGTTAACAGCTTCTGTCATCAACGAATAGTTTATGATCGAGTGAAGCGTCGCGGGGAGGATAAATGGAAATTTACTGAAATCTGATGTCTTTGGGCGAAAGGTTCAGATGTCGCAGCCTAGCTGTAAATCACAACACAACATGCCAACAGCCCTCTTGAGGGAAAAAGAACAATTAGCACCCAGTGGGAAAGTTAACACCGGTCAACAACGTGAAAAGGGGGGGGGGGGAATACGTACAAATATACTACCTAAGACTGAAGAGTTTGCGTCCGATATCGCAGCTTAGCTGTAAAGCACAACACAACGTTCCAACCACCCTCTCAAAGGCTAACGAAGATTACCCGTGACATGACCAACATCTCGTCACCGCTATCTCAGGATAGCTGTAAACCCCCAAATCGAGCGGAAAGAAGACGTAGATATCGCAGCCTAGCTGTGAACCAGAACAAAAAGTGCCTGGCGCTTAGTTAACGGCAGCGGGGCATTGATCGCCAGTCACCCACGTAACACGCAAAATAGACAACTACGCTACCAAGGACTCAAGCATCTGCCCAGTTATATCTCCTTCTCCGAATGATTGAAACAACATGTCTGGCATCAACCTCCCTCTCTACCCCCCCCCCCCCCCCCCGTGACAATCATATTATCCTCTACGAAGTATGGGGAAGCCATCGCCTGACGAAATATTGTTGTTCAATTGAGCTTGGCATCCGTGTCCACCCAGACAAAAATGGGTAGCATTAATCTGTACTGAGAAGTAAATGTGGCCAGTGTAACAGCTTCCACCTAACCCATCGAGTACCAGTACTACTGCTACCACTACCATCACCACCATCACAACAAAAACAACACAAAACGGTAACTACTGTCTGTACAGGTCGTTGTAGCCAGAGGAGTTGGCGCCGCATGCTGTCGCCACGGACTGTTTCGTTTAATTGTGTCCCCGACATAAAACTCCATCACCTAACCGTTGATGGAACCCAAAGTAATATTCCGTAATTTAAAAAAAATGTACACTATACTCACAATTAGGGGAAATAAAAACCTGCACTCGTCATCTCTCCTTGTCCGAAGTGACGATGTTTAATTAACCTTTTCATCCGTGTCGACCAAGTCCAAACTGGACCGTAAGCCTTCTTAGTTAACAGTTTCTGTCATTAACGAATAGTTTTTGATCGAGTTAAGCGTCGGGGGAGGGGGAAGGCTAATGTGGACTCTACTTAACCGGATGTCTTTGTGCGTAAGGCGCAGATGTCGCAACGTAGCTGTAAACCACAACGCAACGTGCCAATCACCCCTTTGGGTTAAAAAAAAATAGTACCGAGCGGGGAATCGAACACCCGTTATTCACGTGAAGGGCGGAATACTTACAAATCTACTACTTAAGACTGAAGAGTTTAGGTCAGATATCGCAGCCTAGCTGTAAATCACAACACAACGTGCCAACCGCCCTCTCAAGGGCGAACGAATATTACCCGTTACATGAACATTGAGCATCACATCGCCGATATCGCAGGCTAGCTGTAAACCCTAAAATCGAAAGGTTAAAAAGCGTAGATACTGCAGCCTAGCTATAAATCACAACAAAACGTGGCAGCCGCCTAGTTAGACCCCCCGCCCCCCCCCCCCCCCCCCCACCCAAAAAAATAAAAATTATACGACCCAGCGGGAAATCGAGCTCCTATCACCCGAGTAAAAAAAAAAGCGAAATGCTTACAACCAACTACGCTACTGAATACTCAAGCATTTTGTAGAAATAAAAGTATATAATAATAATGTGAAGGTCGGTGTTGCCCAGTCAAAGGTGCCCAATTCATTAAAAATAAATCCGGGCGGGCAACAAAACAAATAATGATTTGACCGTTGCTGAAGCTACGTCGCTCGTGGTTTGTGCGATATTATGACAAAAAATAACGCTTTGAGTCAGAGGCAACGTTGTGTGCAGATTTGAAAGCAATCGGTTCAGTAGTTTCCGAGTTTAGAGCTAACGACACCGGAAAATTAGGATTTTTATTATAAAGATGAGCAGTAAACAGTTTTCCCAGAATGGGGTTTCCTTTCAAGTAATTTCACTTCCGTAACTCTGAATGCTATTCTTTTACCAGAGCTTTCCAAATTTGAATGATGGTGACACATCATTGAAACGTTAATAATTTCGCGACGCAGTTATAGGTCAAAAGCGAGAGTATCGATTAGGTTGCACTGGGTTTTATTCCATATAATTCGGTCTCACTCAGGAGACCACAATTCACCTATTGAAAACGTTGCCTAAAGCACGAACACACTAGCTCCGTTGACGATCACCAGGAGTCTATGTAAATACTGCATCTGTGAACTGAACAGAGCAAAAGTGAAACGAACCTACGACCCTCAGAGCGCGAGTTAACGGCTAGCCCACTTCGACACAGAGAACCCCATCGCAAATCAGTAAAATGAGTCTAATAGCAAACAAGACGTCAAACATTGATTTTAGGACACATTTACGCTTTCACTCGACACATCTTCACACTGTAGCCGGCACACAAATGCTTTTCGACACAGTTTGAAAAGCTCTTCTCTAGACATTGACATCACTGTAGATACACAACACTCTATGTTTAAGTCGAACAGCAACAACAACAAATATCAATAAATATTAAGAAGCAAATAGTAAAACAAGATAAGTAAAGCAAAGATAAATAAGCAGAAGAATGAGAAGAATAAGCAGCAGCGACTGGGGAAGAACAGGAGGTTTCGAAGAAGAAGAGCAGCAACAACAACAAGATGAACAACAAGAAGAAGGAGGAGGTGGGAATTACATATTATAGAACATACACAAGAAGAAGGAAAAGGAGAATACAGTTCTCAGATTAGCACAAAGAGGAAGAGATGAGAAGACATTTCATATCAAATGGTGAAATATCGATATATGCACATTATACAAGTTCCGACAATTAGGTAGCAACAGTTGAAGATGTAAGCCTCAGGCGTTTATTTGTACATTTTCCTGTATTGTCACACTCAACAGGCGATGTAGAGAAGAGAATCCTGTTGCTGTTAATGCAGAGGTCAACGCTCTCATCGGTGAAAATTCAGACGAAGCAGATGCACTAATCTATACAGACGGATCCGTTATACGCCAAAGAAGAAGCGCATGGGCATTTACAGCACGCTCAGCGGGCAGAACAGTCAAAGAAGCCAACGGCGCCTTCTCCATGACAACCAGCAGCATGACGATGGAGGTGATGGCAGTGACACAAGCGCTTGCCTGGCTTGAAACACACAAATACACCCGCGTATGTATACTCAGTGATTCAATGAGTATGATCCGGAGGATTCAGGCAGGTTCAGTGCGAAGACAATGGCTTGAATCATTACAGAAGTCCGCTGTGCGTGGAGTCACCTTTATTTTTATTCCGGGACACGCATGCGTCGATGGAAATGAAAGAGGTGACAGGTTGGCTGGATCCGCTATCACTACCGACGGTCGGCCTGTGGATCATGCTGATATTATTAATGCCCTCAGAGAAATGGGAAGGATAGAGGACTTTGGTGGCAGTGAATCCACATCACTCGCCAGAATGGCAGACTTGGGAATTAAGATCGGCACAGCAAAAAACGAGACGCATACCGGACATGTCAGTAGACACCCTAATCAACATAGAACTGGTACTATTAGCCATCGGACGTTGGGGTTCATGCTGAGGGGAGGATCTGAGCACCTATGGACATGTCCGGAGTGCAATGATGATAACCCAACTAACTAACTAACTAACTAACTAAGTTGAAGATGTAAATTGTATTTTATTCAAAGTAAGCCCCTTGTGCATTGATACAGCGAGTGACACGATCTAACAAACACTGGAGCGACCTCTGTAGTTCTTCTATCGTTATGGCCCTTAAAGTCGAAGTTACGGCCCTTAGGGTGCCATCAAAATTGTCAAATAATCGTCCTTTCAAAAGGCAGATTTAATTTTCGGAATAGAAAAAAGTCACAGGGAGACAAATTTGGGAAATATGGTGGATGGTTGAGAACACGCATCTGTTTTAGTGGTAAAAATTCCTGTACAACTACCTCCTTTTGAGCTGGTGTATTGTCATAAAGAATGAACAAAATTGCCAGATGTGAAATACAAACCGACAAGCCACATTTTTCTTTCCAAATTTTCCTCAAAATTTTTACGAATAGTCTTTGTATTAACACTAAATTCATTGACCATCATCCTTACAGTCAAACAACGATCTTCTTGTGTCTGTTCTATGAATTTTACAACGAGTTCCTCATTACGAACATAAATTTGGCGTCCGGGTCTAGTTGCATTAGTAATAATTTCCACACCACTTTTGAATCGTGAACACCAGCTGAAAATCTGTGCAATTATACCGATAAACTTGTCGCATTAATTGAACTGTCGAAATGGAGCTTTTTCCAAGTTTTAAATAGAATGTGGCTATCCTTCGATTAACGGGCACTTAAGATGGCGGCTGCAAAATATCCGTTCGAGCCGCATTCATGTGTCAATTGCGCACTTTCGGCTACCTAATTTGCGGTTTTCAGGCGACTATCGCCACCGCCACGTGGCCCCCACGCCTCTCGCGCGGCGTGGATTGGGGCTAAACTAGATGGCTAGGACTCACGAGCAAAGCAGCAGGAAATGCGGAAGCAGCTGCTCGTGAGTCCTAGCCATCTAGTTTAGCCTCAATCCATGCCGCGTGAGCGGCATGGGGGCCACGTGGCGGTAGCGGTTTTTGGCGGAAAACCGCAAATTAAGTAACCGGAAGTGCGCCGGAAGAACAGTGCAATGAATTGCAGAGAAGTAAATATAAAAATGTTGTGGACTTTGAGAAAGCTTTTGACCGCGTCCATAGAGACAGTCTATGGAAAATTTTACGACATTATGGAATTCCAGGAAAAATAGTCAACATAATTGCTCTCTTCTATAAAGACTTTTCCTGCAGTATAAAAATATTACAATACATCTTTTCCAGTAAAGACAGGTGTAAGACGGGGGTGTGTTATGTCATCTCTCCTCTTCAACCTTGTGATTGATTGGATACTAAAGATCACAGTAGAGAGGACACAGAGAGGCATACGATGGACTCCATTCACCATGTTTGAGGACCTTGAGTTTGCAGATGATATAGCACTCCTATCACATAAACATGAACATATACAAGAAAAAAAAAGTAACAGACTACACAGCACAGCAGAAATGGTAGGACTAAGAATAAATACAAAGAAAACTAAGCTTATGACAAGCAGACCAAACCAACAACCAGTGACCATAAGTAACCAAACTCTTGAAAAAGTAGAACATGTCACATATCTTAGCAGTGTGGTGTCCCTACTGGGAGGGACCAAAGAAGACATACAGTCACGTCTGAATAAAGCTAGAGCTGCTTTTGGAAGGATGAGGCAAATCTGGAAATCCAACAATTACTGCAGAGGAACGAAACTCCGACTCTACAAGAGCATCATTTTGCCAGTTCTTTTTAATGGAGTGGAATGCTCGAGAATGACCAAAAAGGATGCACACAAGCTATCGACCTTCCACCACAGATGTCTACGTAGAATTATCAAAATTTTCTGACCAGATACAATCTCAAATACTAAACTACTCCAAGTCACAAACCAAGAAACCTTAGACAGTATGATAACCAAGAGAAGATGGAAATTGCTTGGCCACGTTATGAGAATGAATCCTGATATACCCCCCAAAACAGCTCTCACATGGACACCAGAGGGAAAGAGAAAACAGGGTGCCCAAAAATTACATGGAGACGAACAATGGAAAGTGACCTGAGTGCGGCATCTCTGACATGGAAAACAGCACTAAAGATTGCACAGGACAGGAAGGCATGGAAAGTCCTCTCTAAAGCCTCATGTGCCACTAGGCATAACGAGAACTGATCTTTAGTGCCCGTTAATCGAAGGATGGCCTGGAATTTAATCTTAGCTTTGTTTGCTCCATGCTGACTACGTAACAATACACCTCTGACTAGGTGAACAAAAGAGCGGCTTGTTTGTTGTCTGATTATGGGGCGACGATAAAAAGTTGCCAGAACATAGATGAAGGTTGCCTCTTTGGATTCTATGTTTTGATTCATAGATAGTGTCACATATCACTCCTGTCACGTGCCTGATGTAAGGATTTCTCCTTCAGAACCAACAGCACTCAAAAATAATTATGTTGAGTCGTTTGGCTCGTAATGGTCTAAGGGATTCCCCGTGGCCGATATACGCTCAACTTATTTCTGGAGTAGGGCAACTCAAGTATTGGCACTACAAAATATATCAGTATATGAATACAATATTCCTAGGCACACTTGGCTGGACACCCCCACTACTTACTAAAGAAAGCCCCCAGGTTATGATAAGTCATTATCATAACCATGTTAACACATATAGTTAAGATTCCTACACACACAAATGCTAAACACTTAAAAAGGTGAAATAGAGAAACCTAAGTCAGCCATGAAAATGAATGCATGTAATCATTACAACATGTACAAATAGAAAATAGTGAAGTAGATGCCAAATCACAATAGCTGGATTCCAGAATACAATGTCCAGATTGCAAGGACTCCTAAACAGCCAGAATGATCTAGAGATGACACAACTTCATCCTCGGGAAACATGGGAGCTGTGAGGAATATAGCACATAAGCCATCAAACTGAACTTATCCTCTTTCCGTCTATGATGCTTCCCTCAGCTCCTGATGATTCGTCTGTCTTTGGTGACTCTGCCTCAACTGGATCAACTGGTGGAGGAGTACCTCACCATAAAGGACACAGCACTGGATAAGCACACAGCAAATGGCTCCCACTAGTCATTAGCAGCACTGTCCATGAGCTACACACATGTTCTGGCACTGTAGGAAGTTTGGGGTATATGGCACCTCAAACTGACATCAATCTCCACACTTGGTAGTTGGGTGATAAGTGGTAGGTAATGGGTTAATTGATGGATGGGTTATGGTTGGTGGGTGTTGGTTGGACTGTGAATCTTCTGCCAGCTCCTCACAAAGGGTTTATCCTGCCAAGAAATAACTTTGAATTAGTCATCACCAAGAGGGTAACATCTTGACAAGAAAGACAGAACAAGCATCAGTCATCATCCCACATCTGCTTACTCCACCTGTGCTCCCCTGTTTCATTCCTCAGAATGCCTCTCAAGACCAGGAGACACAAGTCTCCTATCATTCATCTGTCTGTTTAGTGCAAGAGATGAAAAGTCAGATATATAGTGGAGATAGATAGACACTCTAACACATATATCAATCTCTCTCCCCCCTCCCCTCTGCACACAGACACCAATATTTACTGTCAGTACCTTTATTCCTTACGACTCCCAAGCCAGTCCCACCATTCAATGATCTGGGTCAAACACACTCACACACTGGCTGACCCCGTCCTGACCTAATTCTGTCCCCGTTTGTATGCACAAACTTCTGTTGTTAGTTTAAATAGTACACACTTGTAAGGTTATTAGTTTTACCAGTATGAGTGTGTTATTTAGGGCATAGGCTATTTAGTCTGTACAGAGGAAGGTCTAAGTTCGAATCCGCTTCTCTAGCGATCAAGAACGGTCGAATTATGCGTGATCCCACAGCCGATACTGACCACTTTAACAGACATTGTTTTAGGTACTCGTAAACTATAATTAACTTACCCAAGCATAGGAAAAGTCTCCGACATTACAGATAGCCTTATGAAAGTGAAATTTTCTGGCGTCGATGCACACATCTGAACGCTTGGAAGCAGGCAAAAAGAATGGCGCAAAATACGCACTTCAGGCGTTGGTAAAAAGGAGTTCCTAGTATACATGGGCAAGGAGTAAATCAGTTTCTATGAATCTCAAATAACTCCTCTAATATTTATCCAATAGATGTACATTTAAAAGTGGAGTTAAGTCAAAGCAACTAGAAAATGTAGACATAATAATTTTGTCCAATAAAGGCATATATATCGATATAAGGTACTATATCTTTCCCGGACGAGTCCAAGTTTAAATTTTGTGCCGATTACAGGTAGGTCAAGTTACCAGTCTTACGGACTGATGTGTAATGGCTTATCATTCCACTACAGATAGCCTTTTTGCCTCAGCTATAATACAATCAGTCTCATTACCTCATTGTCGGACCTTGTATGGATTAAAAGCAACCCTGTGGCATAAAAACAGTCACATATTTGCTTTTCTGTCTCTAAGGAAATGTAACTCACCGTATCACTGTATGGACAAATCTGAGTTATCGTCTGCACGAGACACATGACCCCAATAAACAACACAATGTGGAGGTTTCTCGGAGATTTAATCATCATCATGTAGCTGCACGTGTTATTAAATCACGCAAATACAAATATTTCAATAAAGTTGTGGATTTTTCACTTGTCTCTTAGTAAAAGTAAAGTAAAGACCATTTTAGGGCATATAGGGCTAGACCTATTTTTTATAGACCAATTAGCACAAGATATGTGATGTGGTCAGCATCACGCCGGCCGCCTTTACTTTCCGAGACTGCACCCGGTACCCACCCAAGGCTGGGTCGACCTGGGAGCCAAGGTATTTTTGAAAAAAGTCCGGCTCCGCCAGGGAGCACACCCACGACCTTCCGATCCGCAGCAATGGCCAGGCCGCTCGGCCACTGCTACTCCCCACTTGTTTCTTGCTTAAACATAATTTACTATTGATCTTTATTCATAAGGTGGTCTTCTAAGTTATAAATTGTGAGTTGGGTTGTCCTCGTTGCACTCCGGTCACTACTATAGGTGCTCAGATTCACCGATCAGTTTAGTCATTATCGTCTCACTAATTGTAGCATGTCTTGCTAATTGATTAATCTTATACGCCTGTTGTACCTCTCGTACCTGGCTGTGCTGATCTTTGCTATAAAACAGGGCTGTAAATATACTGCGTTAAAAATTTATCTAAACGTCATTTATCTGTAAGAGCATTAGAAATGTTAGTGCGATTCATATACTGACCATCTACAAATGTGACAACAACCAGTCCAACATGGTTGGTGTTAATTATTATTTACGAGGGGTCCTTAAAAAAAACCTTACAAATGTGACAACAATCAGTACAACATAGTTGGTGTAATTAGTTATTATTTACAAGGGGTCTGTTAATGAAAACCTTACAAATGTTTTAAGAAAATCAGAAACCATGCCATTGTTTTGTATCATGTCGAAATATTGTTAAGGATGTTGAAAGTGACATCATGGTGCAGACAAAAACGGTCTTGTCAAAAACAATTTTAAGATGGCTGCCCCACTTCTGACATGCACCAACGATAAGCAGCTTCTGTTTTTCTTTTTTTTTTTCTATAGACATTCATCGTCGTGCATTTCTATACTGGTCCCTCATTCGCTGTCCATTTTTTCTGCCTCTTCTCGACATACTGGTCCTTCAATCGCTGTCCCTTTCCCCCTGCCTCTTCTCGACATACTGGTCCTTCAATCGCTGTCCCTTTTCCCCTGCCTCTTATCGACATACTGGTCCTTCAATCGCTGTCCCTTTTCCCCTGCCTCTTATCGACATACTGGTACTTCAATCGCTGTCCCTTTTCCCCTGCCTCTTATCGACATACTGGTCCTTCAGTCGCTGTTCCTTTTCCCCTACCTCTTCAGGCACATACTGGTCCTTCAATTGCTGTCCCTTTTCCCCTGCCTCTTCTCGACATACAGGTCCTTCAGTCGCTGTCCCTTTTCCTGCGTTCTCTCCACATACTGGTCCTTCAGTCGCTCTCCCTTCTCCCTGCCTCTTCTCCACATACTGGTCCTTCAGTCACTTTCCATTTTCCCTGCCTCTTCTCCACATACTAGTCCTTTAGTCGCTGTCCCTTTTCCCTGCGTATTTTCGACTTACATTTAACTGGACACCAGTCGCTGGTTTTTTTAATAATTTCTCCACGGGCTAATATAATGTCGGTAACTCTTGCCTGTACCCATTATAATTTTATTACTTCCCTCACTCTATCAGTCTATGACAACTAGGGGTAAGTTATCGGCGACCTGTCGCCCATTGGCTCACCGGTAGACGACTACGTCTCTGATCGGGACAGTATTTGGGTCTGTCTCCTTTGATCAGTCGGCTCTGTGGCAAAGTCGATGCGAACGCTTCGTAATGCCGAAATGCCGGGTCCGATCCCAGCTGCGGCCATACACCTTGCGTTGGTTTCGACAGTGGTATCAAGAAAGCCGACCGTCCAGGAGCAATGGCAAACTACTAGACGTAAATTGCCTGGAAAAACCACACAACAGCCAGGGGCTGTTAGGGTTGGTTCTACAACGTCCTGTAAAGGATACGCAACTAACCTTCTTTGATCACATTAACACTGCAAACGTCCGTTTCAGTGCTTCTTGGTGGCGAGAAATTCTAAGCCGTTTTATATGGCTCACGTAATCTAGTCTGATTTCTAACCATGACCATAACGTTTGGATCTAAAGCAAACGTCTAACCGCTAAGCCAAAGGGGCTCCAAATGTGTAACTGAAGTTAATGCAGAAAGCAGACTATTTTAGGAATAGTTACACATTTAATGGTATGTTTTATCTATCGCATCTTATCTTATCTTTATCATCGCGTACCTTGTGGTGTAAAAGATAAGTTTAATTTACGGGAAAGAACCCGTTTGTCTATCTATCGTCTTCTTCACTTTTACCGGGTTGCAGCCCAGTGTCGTGGTTTAAAATATTTGTTTTGTGCCTTCCGCGTGATTTGAGTGACAGTTTTCTGGATCTTCTGGCCGTATTCAGCTACTCCATCTATCCATTTTTTCCTGGGTCTTCCTCTGGCCTTTCTTCCCGATGTTCTACTGTAAAAGGCCTTATAGGCAATCTGATCCGGTTGCATTATTACTAAATGACCAAACCACTTCATTCTCTGTCATTCAATATGTTTCATGCATGCTCTTGTTCCAACTTTGTCTCTAATGCTGACGTTTGTGACTCTGTCTCTTCGTGTATTGTTGGTGACTCTTCGGAGACATCGCATTTCACACGCAGTTATTTTTTGCATATGTGATTTGATCATTGTCCACGTTTGGCACTGATAAAATAACATAGGGATGAAAATGCTGTTGATCATCAGTTGTCTGGCTGGTAACGAGATCTTTGGATGAATTGCTGATATCAGAAAAAAAGCTCAAGGCGTCCAGAAAATTCATAAGAACTTTGTTCTGATTTGGAAAGGGACTCAACCACAAGAAACTAACAAACATGGAGTGGGTTTTATCATTGCTCCAGAAACAGCCAAATATTTACTAGATTCAGAATTTGTGTCAGAGAGAATCATAAGTATCAGACTGGCTGCAGGTAAAAGAAGAGTATCGTATATTCAAGTATATGCTCCTTGTAACGACACTTACACTGAAGAAGAAAGAACGGAATTTTTTGACCAACTTAGTGAAACCATCAGTAAAGTTACAGACACTGATGGCTTGTATGCGATGGGAGATTTCAACGGACATGTGGGAGAACGTCGACCTCCATGGTCCACATATATGGGACCATTTAGTGACAAAGAAAATAAATGTAACAACAATGGAGAACAATTACTCAATGTATGTGCAGAGCATAATTATATCAGCAACACGCTATACCAACATAAGAAAAGCAAGATATTGACCTGGTATAAATGGAATAATATTAACCAAGCATCACAGATAGATTTTATACTCACAAAAAAAGAGCTACAGATGGAGAATAAAGAACTCCAGGGCCATCCCAAATGCAATAATAGACTCTGACCATAGACCTGTAGTACTTTGGCTCTATAAACCAACAAGAATTTACATTGATAAAACACCACAGCTAATGGATCAGATAGCCATAGAGAAACTAAAAGACAAAGATGTGGCAATTCAAGTTGAGGAACCCGTTTGTGTGCTTCATAAATTGGGACTCCTAGGGCCTCTGTATGTAATTCGTCCTGTCCTTCGTTCGAGTGGTCGGCCTCTTCTTCGCTTTTCTTCTGGTCTGTAGATCACTGCTTGCTGTGGTATACTGTCTGTTGACATCCCTGTTATATGGCCAAACCATTTCACCTGTTGTCTTCTACTGAAATTCAGAGTTTTTTATTTTTTTCTTTTCTTTTCTTTTGTCTGATAGATGGGTCGTAGAAAAAAAAAACGTGTTAAGAAGCGGTTGATGCTCTCCCACACTGATCACTCAGATAAGAGCGAATCGACTGTTCACTGTTGCACTTGACCTGAATATACTCAGCAAACGCACGTGACGTAAACCATTGAATGAGTTCTTGGGACGCTGGACAAGGACAAGTCAATGGCTGGTTCGTGGTCCAGTATAAATGAACTTCTGTGCTCAAATGTGTGAACGCTAGAGGGATTTCTGTCAGTTGTGAATCTACCATGGAAAGGTATTTTAGCGATACGAGTTCTGAGAATGCTGCAAGGCACAGTTCTGAGATTGGATTGGCATCCAAATATAAATCCATTAACAGACTGAGGTTTGCAAAAGTTGCATTTGTAATTGTAGTTAAATTGTTGTAGCTCAGTTGTAAGTATGTTAGACTTGGCGGAAAGACATTTGGCTCAATCCATGTGATTAGATTGCCAGACAAGGCTAAAAAAGACAGATTTGACATCCTGGCAATGTCTGCAGGCACAAATGAAAGAAAATTGTCTGAGAGATACAACACTGATAGAGATGCTGGAAGTGAGACAGGGGGAACCTGTGATATTCTGTTGCCAGATAAGCTAAGTGTGTCTAGACTTGTCAAGACTGAAAAGTTTGCTATTCTTGTCAGCCCAGATGAGTCTAAATCTAAGTAGCTAAGTTTCTGAGCAATCTGAGTCTCTGTTATAAATTCAAGTGCTGGTACATTTGTAAAATTGCTGTAACTTAAGTGCAGTCTGCTCAGATTTGAGAGTATGGACAGTGCATAAGGTACGTGAGTCAGACCATTTCCTCTGAGGTCTAAAATTACCAGGGAGTCTTTTACGGAGCTGAATGCGTCGTCAGGGATAAATCTCAGAGAGTTCCAGCTGAGGTCGAGTTTGTGTAGCAAACGGAAGTCAGAAATCCAGCTTGGCCATGCAGATAAACTCACATTTCTGAGTTCCAGCTCCTTAAGTGTGGTAGCTAGCTGTTTAACTATTGCAGGATCCCACTGTTC
Organism: Candidula unifasciata; assembly: GCA_905116865.2. NCBI lineage: Eukaryota > Metazoa > Mollusca > Gastropoda > Stylommatophora > Geomitridae > Candidula > Candidula unifasciata. Next base: position 34,727 of record CAJHNH020001938.1, on the reverse strand, counting down.
AATCAGAGTGTCCCTGATAGCTAGCTGAGTTAATGAGGCCAATTTCTGTAGAGCTGTTGGTATTCCTGTGAACTGAGATTCAGAAAGGGATACAAACTGTAGAGTTCCTGCTGATGCGTCAAAGGCGTCTTCAGAAAGGTTAGTGAGTGGGTTGTGAAAGGAACTGAAGTAGATAAGGCCGGGGGGTAAACTGTTCTTGGAGACACTATTTATGTTTCCTTCCTGCAAAAATGAGAAAAACAAAATACAATTTTAGGTTGTGTAAATAACGAATGAGTGGATGAATGAATGACTGAGTGAATGAATGAGTGAGTGTGTCAGTCAGTAAATGAATGAATACATGAGTGAGTGAGTGTGTGAGTTAAGTGAGAGGGAAAGTGAGTGAATAAGTAAGCGAATGAGTGAGTGAGCGTGTGAGTTAATGTGTGTGTGAGTGAATGAGTGAGTGAGTGAATTAGTGGGCGAGTGTGTGAGTCAGTGAGTGAGTGAGTAATTGAGTGACTATGTGTGTGAGTCATTGAGTCAGTGATTAAATGAGGCAGTTAATGAGTGAGTGAGTGAGTGAGCGAGCGAGCACGTGAGTGGGTGAGTTAATGAGTGAGTGAGTGAAAGGGTGAGTGTGTAAATGAATGAGTGAATGGGCGAGCAAATGAGATATTGAAATGACACTAATATATTTGGAACATTCCTATACATGCTCCGTTTCTGTCTTGAAGACAACGAAACGTTAACACGCTTCCTTGGTAGAAGTGGGGAATCGAATGTCAGATTTATAAAATTGATCAATCAAAAGATAACATCAAAGGAGAGACAAAAAGAAGACGATAGTGACATTGGTCGGGTTTTTCAAAATTTTTAATAATTTCTTTACATTAGCTTGAATGCAATCACTCAGAGTTATGGCTCTTCTCTTTTATTTCACCCCGATCTCGGGGCCTCGCAGATTTTGTGGGGAATTACCGGGAAAGTTTAATATTATGGGAAGGGTGGGAAAAGGAGGAGGGGGGGGGGCGTTAGGATTACCTAAGAGAGTTACCTACCAGAGAGTTACCTACCTTAAATGAAAACCTTTGTTACAGAGACTTACCTCAAATGAAAGCCGTCGTTACAGAGAGTTACCTACATTAAATAAAAACCTTTGTTACAGAGACTTACCTCAAATGAAAGCCGTCGTTACAGAGAGTTACCTACCTTAAATAAAAACCTTTGTTACAGAGACTTACCTCAAATAAAAGCCCTTGTTAAAGAGACTTACTTCAAATAAAAGCCGTTGTTACAGAGAGTTACCTTTCTTAAACGAAAGCCCTTGTTACAGAGACTTACCTCAAATAAAAGCCGTCGTTACAGAGAGTTATTTACCTTATATGAAAGCCTTTGTTACAGAGACTTACCTCAAATGAAAGCCCTTGTTAAAGAGACTTACCTCAAATAAAAGCCATTGTTACAGAGTTACCTATCTTAAATGAAAGCCGTTGTTAAAGAGACTTGCCTCAAATGAAAGCGTCGTTAGAGAGAGTTACCTATCTTAAATGAAAGCCCTTGTTAAAGAGACTTACTTCAAATAAAAGCCGTTGTTACAGAGAGTTACCTTTCTTAAACGAAAGCCCTTGTTACAGAGACTTACCTCAAATAAAAGCCGTCGTTACAGAGAGTTATTTACCTTATATGAAAGCCTTTGTTACAGAGACTTACCTCAAATGAAAGCCCTTGTTAAGGAGACTTACCTCAAATAAAAGCCATTGTTACAGAGTTACCTAACTTAAATGAAAGCCGTTGTTAAAGAGATTTACCTCAAATGAAAGGTCAATAATGTCGCTCACGTTGACTCCAGTATCAAAAGATGGGGTTTCTTGCAGGTCACTGCAGATGGCAGTCTGTTGCAGACACCTACATCTCTGCCGACAGACAGAAGAAAGGATGTCATCATGACTGGCTCTGACGTCGACCGTAGACGTTGAGACTTTTATAAATCAACTTCCATGAACAGAAAAAGGATAAATGTCATACAGACAACAGTGACAGTATTATTATTTAGCAAGTCTAGTTTGGTAAAACATTATCTCTTTGTAAATTTGGAATTGCAATTTGTGAAAAAAAAAAAAGATCGCTTTAAAATACTATTTTCCCAGAAAAGAATAATTTCATTACTTTCTTTTACGTTAATTTACGTTACTTTATATTAATTTTGTTTGATCTTAAGGAAACTTTTCCACTCCATCTGCAGTATTGAGCATATAGTGAGAGATCTATATTGCACTGACAAATTAGTACTCATTGCATTATGTGGTCAGCATCACACAGCCGCCTTTACGTTCCATGATTTTACCTGGTACCCGTTAAAGGCTGGGGTAACCTCAGAGCCATTGTGATATATGGAAAACAACGTTGGTCCCAAACAGATTTGAACGAACGACCTTTTGAAACGCAGGCAAAAGTCTAGCCGTTATACCTCTTCGAATACTTTAGTTTAGATTTTCTTTTAAATTTTTTTTTTTTTTTTTATACTTCAGTTGACATTACTTTACCTAGCCTCACTACGCTTTACTCCCTGTTACTCTGCACTACACTACATTACTTTGCCCAAACTAACTTTACTAATTACATAGGCAGTAAACAGTTTTCCCAGAATGTGGTTCCCCTTCGAGTAATTTCACTACAGTAACTCTGAATGTTATTCTTTTACCAGAGCTTTCCAAATTTTCCTGATAATGACACATCATTAAAACATACATAATTTCGCGACCAAGTTAAAAGTCAAAAGAGAGAGGATCGACTTGATTGCACCGGGTTTTATTCCATATAGCTCGGTCTCACTCCGGAGACCACAAGTCACCTGCTGAGAACGTTGCCTAAAGCACGAACACCCTAGCTCCATTGACGATCGCCAGGAGTCTCTATAACAACTGCATTTGTGAACTGAGCAGCGCAGAAGTAAAACGAACCTACAGCCTTCAGAGCGCGAGTTAACGGTTTGCCCACTTCACCCCAGAGAACCCCCTCGCGAATCAGTAATTGAGTCCAATAGCAAACAAGACAACAAAAAAAAGATATAAGGACGCATTTACGCTTTCTCTCGACACACCTTCACACTGCAGCCGGCACACAAATGCGTTTCGAAAGTTTGAAAAGCTCCCCTCTAGACATTGACATCACAGTAGAAAGGTTAGTTGCGTATTCTCTACAGGACGTTGCAGAACCAACCCCAGCAACCCCTGGCTGTTGTGTGGTTTCTCTAGGCAAATTTACGTCCAGTAGTCTGCCATTGCTTACTGCACGGTCGGCTTCCTTGATATCACTGTCGAAACCAACGCAAGGTGCATGGCCCGCAGCTGGGATCGAACCCGGCACCCTGGCATTACGAAGCGTTCGCATCAATTTAGCCACAGAGTCGACTCACAGTAGATAACCACATTCAATTTTCATTGTTTGCACGTTGATGAAGTCGAACAACAACAACAAAGGTCAATGAATATAAAGAAGAAAAGAGGAACATCAGAATGAGGAGCAGCGACTGAGGAAGACCAGGAGGTTTAAAGGAAGAAGAGCAGCAACAACGACAAGGAGAACGAACGAACGAACAAACTTTATTTTCAAAGGGTTACAAATTGGGTACGCAGGCCCGTCTGACATTCGGCCCTTCTAAGTACTCAATTTTCAGAGTACCAATGCCTGTTATCTAAAATACATGTTATGGATATAATAATTAAATATACATTACCGAATAATGCATACACACATCAGGTGTACACAGTCTTACACACTCACACACACATATATATACTCTCAAATTCTCATACATGCAAACTCATATACAGACATACCTAATACATACATAAACACATCTACATATGTACACAAACAGAAAAGACACACACATAATATATGGAGATATATGCACACACACATTCCATACATACACACTACACATGCCTTCATACACACACATACAATCACATGTACAGACACCCACAACCACATATACACTCACATGTAAACATACATACATACAAACATATACACACATCAATACATACACCTACATCTTTACACACATACATGCATACTTGCATACATACCTAAACACACACACGTACACCCACATACTTATAAATCTACAAATGCATACACACATCAACAAACATGCATACATACACACACCCAGAACAAGAAGGAGGAGGAGGTGGGAATTACATTTTACACGACATACAAAAGAAGAAGGAAGAGGAGAATACAGTTCACAGATTAACACAGAGGAGGATAAGAAGATATTTCATATCAAACGGTGAAATATCGACATATTAACATAATATGTACTAAGAGCAACCCTATGGCATAAAAACAGTCACATATTTGCTTTTCTGTCTCCAAGTTAATGTAACTCACCGTGTCACTATATGGACAAATACGTGCAATCGTCTGCACGAGACACATGACCCCAATAACCAACACAAGATGAAGGTTTCTCATAGATTCCATCATCATGATCGTGTAGCTGCCGGGTTATTGAATCACGCAAATGAAAATAATATTTCAATACAGTTGTGGATTTTTCACTTGTCTCTTAGTAAAAGTAAAGTCAAGGACCCTTTTCCAACTCTTTAGGCTTCTTGGCATATAGGGCTAGATCTATTTTTTATAGACCAATCGGCACAACATAGGTGATGTGATCAGCATCACGCCGGCCGCCTTTATTTCCCGAGACTGCACCCGTTACCCACTCAAGCCTGAGTCGACCTGGGAGCCAAGGTCATTTTTGAAAAAGGTCAGGCTCCGCCAGGAAGCAAACCTACGACCTTCCGATCCGAGGCAAACGTCACTTGCTTAAACATAATTTACTATTGATCTTTATTCATAACGTGCTCTTTTAAGTTATAAATTGTGAGTTGGGTTGTCCTCGTCCTATCAAATAACGTTGGTGTTACTAGTTATCATTTACATAGGGTCTTTAAATAAAATTCTTACAAATATGACAACAACCAGTCAAATAACGTTGGTATTACTAGTTATTATTTACAAGCTGTCTTTTAATGAAAATCTTACAAATATGACAACAACCATTCCAACATCTGCGTTGGTATTACTAGTTATTATTTACAAGCGGTCTTTAAATGAAAACCCTACAAATATGACAACAACCAGTCAGACATCATTGTTAGTGTTACTAATTATTATTTACAAGGGGTCTTTTAATGAAAATCTTACAAATATGACAACAACCATTCCAACATCTGCGTTGGTATTACTAGTTATCATTTACAAGCTGTCTTTTAATGAAAATCTTACAAACATGACAACAATCATTCCAACATCTGCGTTGGTATTACTAGTTATCATTTGCAAGCTGTCTTTTAATGAAAATCTTACAAATATGACAACAATCATTCCAACATCTGCGTTGGTATTACTAGTTATTATTTACAAGCGGTCTTTAAATGAAAACCCTACAAATATGACAACAACCAGTCAGACATCATTGTTAGGTGTTACTAATTATTATTTACAAGGGGTCTTTAAAAAAAAAAAAAACCTTACAAATGTGACGAGTCCAACATCGTTGGTTTTACGGGTCATTTTTTACGAGCGGTGGTTTAATGAAAACCTTACAAATGCGACAACAACCAGTCCAACATTATTGGTGTTACTAATTAATATTTACAAGCGGTCTTTAAATGAAAACCTTACAGCTGGTTCGAAAACCAGTCCAACATCGTTTTTGTTACTAGTTATTAATTACCAGGGTTCTTTCAATGAAAACCTTACAAATGTGACAACAACCAGTCCAACATAGTTGGTGTAAGTAGTTAAGATCTACAAGCGGTCTTTTAATGAAAACATTACAAATGTGATAACAACTAGTCCAACATAGTTGGTGTAAGTAGTTAAGATCTACAAGCGGTCTTTTAATGAAAACATTACAAATGTGACAACAACTAGTCCAACATAGTTGGTGTAAGTAGTTATTATTTACAAGAGGTCTTTTAATGAAAACCTTACAAATGTGACAACAACCAGTCTAACATAGTTGGTGTAAGTAGTTATTATTTACAAGCGGTCTTTAAATGAAAACCTTCCAAATGTTTTAGGAAAATCAGTAACCATGCCATTGTTTTGTAACATGTCAAAATATTGTTAAGGATTTTGAAAGTGACTTCATGGTGCAGACGAAAACGGTCTTGTCAAAAAACAATTTTAACATGGCTGCCCCACTTCTGACATGCACCAACGATAAGTAGCTTCTGTTTTTCTTTTTTTTTTCTATAGACATTCGTCGTCAGGCATTTCTATACTGGTCCCTTAATCGCTGTCCCTTTTTTCTGCCTCTTCTGGACATAGTTGTACTTCAATCGCTGTCCCTTTTACCTGCCTCTTCTGGACATAGTGGTCCTTCAATCGCTGTCCCTTTTACATGCGTCTTCTGGACATAATGGTCCTTCAATCGCTGTCCCTTTTATTACCTGCCTCTTCTGGACATAATGGTCCTTCAATCGCTGTCCCTTTTACCTGCGTCTTCTCGACATACTGGTCCTTCATTCGCTGTCCTTTTTCCCTGCGTCTTCTCGACATACTGGTCCTTCATTCGCTGTAGATTTTTCCCTGCCTCTTCTGGACATACTGGTCCTTCAGTCGCTGTTCCTTTTCCCCTGCCTCTTCTCGACATACTGGTCCTTCAGTCGCTGTTCCTTTTCCCCTGCCTCTTCTCGACATACTGGTCCTTCAGTCGCTGTTCCTTTTACCTGCCTCTTCTCGACATACAGATCCTTCAGTCGCTGTTCCTTTTCCACTGCCTCTTCTCGACATACTGGTCCTTCAGTCGCTGTTCCTTTTCCCCTGACTCTTCTCGACATACTGGTCCTTCAGTCGCTGTTCCTTTTCCCCTGACTCTTCTCGACATACTGGTCCTTCATTCACCATCCATTTTTCCTGCGTATTCTCGACTTACTGGTCCTTCATTCGCTGTCCTTTTTCCCTGCGTATTTTCGCCTTACATTTAACTGGTCTCGAGTCGCTGGTTTTGTGAATAATTTTTCCATGGGCTAATGTAATTTCTGTAACTCTTGCCTGTACCCATTATAATTTTATTACTTCCATTACTCTATGACAACTAGGGGTACATTTCGATGCTAAGTCATCGGCGACCGGTCTCCCATTGGCTCGCCGGTAAACGACTTTGTCTCCGGTCAGGACAGTATTTGGGTCTGTCTCCTTTGATCACAGTAACACTGCAAACGTCTTTTTTAGTGCTGCTTGGTGGCTAAGCCGTTTTATATGGCGCACACAGTCTAGTCAGATTTCTAACCAAAAACTCACCCTTTGGTTGAAAGTGACGAATTATTTTTTGCAAGCTAGTCAAGTCAAGACTACACTTAATCATTCCTACTTTCCGTTCACAGCTTTCCTGGTTATGTATTTGACATTGTTTTACATCCATTAATTTCGCTTGAGATTGAATCAGTACCACTGCATTGAAAATAAATGAGATTATGGACAACCATCAGAACGGAGATGACACTGTTTAATGACGGGGTAATTTTATTTGATCAAAACAATTGTACTTACTTTGTCTATTTGTTCTAGATTGATTTGAGAAATTAGTAACATTGTTTCTTTATATAGCATGCGAAAACAACAGTCTGGCGCGATTATGAACTGATTAGATAACACACATACATATTACACACAGAAATGTGCACATTTCCGAAACCAAGTGCTTTGAAAAGGAACTAGAACATAGATAACGGTAGTACTTGAGCTTGCTTGCTCATGATTCAGAATTTATATTTGTATAAAACCTAATCATGGATATTGAACTATATTCCTGTCCGTCAAATTTGTGAAACCTAGAGCTGAGTTACATCATCATCATAAACCACTTCTGCTGTTAAGCGGCGTGGGAAGGAATAATTTGCGATCCAGTGCACGTTGGCTGCCACTGGCTATTGTCATGCTGTGAAAGCGTAGAGTGTCTTTAATGTTGTCGATCCATGTTTTCCGTGGCCTTCCTCTTGCTCTTGTAGTTGATCATCTGAGATAAAGTGCTTGTGATGGTATTTGATCTTGCTGCTTTTTATTGAGATGGCCAAACCACTCGATCTGCTGTTTCTCGATTAATCTAGTACATGGTGTCGTTCCCACAATGTACCTGATAGTTTCATTATTCACTCGATCTCGTATGGTTAGGTTGGCTGCTTTTCTTAGGCACCTCATCTCGCAGGTGGTGATTTTGCGTATATGGGCTTTAGATAGTGTCCATGTCTGGCACTGGTAGCTTAATGTTGGAATGAATATGCTATTATTAATCTGTCTCTTTGCACTCATAGTTATGCTTGGATGTCTTAATAATGGTGACAATTGGTGTATAAGTGCACTTGCTTTCTGACATCTGGTTTCTTTTTCTCTGTCAATTCTACCATCTTCTGTGATCTTACTTCCTAGATATTTAAACTCTCTACCTTGATCAGGGCAGAACCATTCAGCTGTATGTGTAGTGGGGCAGGGGTTCTATTAACTTGCATTGTTACAAGAATCTGAGTTACAATAATCTAATTATCCTTAAAAACAGAACTACAAGAAATCGAAATATCTTAAACTTTCTATATTGGAAATTGAACAGGATCGCAAATATCTCTGTATTTGTATCCTACATAATGTATTCATGATTCCATTTAATGTATTTTATGATCCCGTTCAATTTTTATCCTACAAATAATGCACGTGCTACGGATACATTGTGTCTAGAAGCTTTGAAACAACATAAACATGGAGACAACAAAACAACAAAACAATTCACACTATATTTATACGGTTGCTTCCCTTCAGTGTTTCTAAAGTCATATCTTATATATTAATAAAGTAACAGAAAATGTATTGATTGGCACTCAAAGAAAGAAGCAGAAAGATAGAAGAACACACTAGACAACATAAAAAGCGAAAGCTATAGTTACCGTTCCGGGAATCGAACCTGTCACCTCCAGACGGCGTGTGCGCCTTGCTTTGAAAACAAGCACACTAAGAACATGGTGAACTAGGCACACCCAAAATAAGGTGTCTTATTATCCGTGTCTGTGGCACAGCTTGAAATCCACAACTATGGAATACGGTATTAGATCAAATCTTGAATGTCTGCACACTGGTTTTACTTACACTTCGGCGTAGGGCTTATTTTTGGATTAATTAAAAAAAAAAAAGCCATATGTTAACTTTCATGCGTAAAACATTTGTCCTTAGCACAATCTTGAGTTTGGCTCACGGATCAACCCAGCCCTATCTTAATGAGTCCCGAAGGCCGACTCAACTGGTTTGTTTGTTTTAAGGCCCCAACCTGGCTGTTACCGAGGGTCCTGATATAACCCAACATATGGAACAGGGGTTATGGGACCTCTCCCTGGATAATCATCATCCGCATTGTGGCACTTTGTGTCACCAGGTGTTGATCACTTGGTCGATGTCCTGGTGGGTTGAATCTCACTCACTCACTCACTCACTCACTCACTCACTCACTCACTCACTCACTCACTCACTCACTCACTCACTCACTCACTCACTCACTCACTCACTCACTCAACACTCACTCACTGACTCAATCACTAACTGACTGACTGACTGACTCACTCACTCACTCACAACCCAGCCTTTTAATGTAGTCGAGCTATTAATTTTTGTTTTCTTAAAGGAACCGGAACCCTTTGATGCATCCGCGTCCCTAGGTGGGACAAAATGTTTGGTTATTTTAAAGCCTCACCTTGACTCTTGCCAGGGTCCCTAAAATAACCAAATCCATCGGTTAAAGCGAGTTTCTGGGACCTCTCCACGGGTGATCCTCATCTGCATGTTGGCACTTTGTGTCACCGGGTGTTTATCGCTTGGTGTGATATCCTGGTAGGATGAAACATCAACCAGTCAATCAAACCCAGCCCAAACAGCATACTGAAATGTTCCGAACAGTAAAGAGATCTGACTCATAACAACCACATCCCCAATGGAAGCGACTAGTCGTTTTAAGTATGAGCCAAGCCAGCGAGCGTGTCAAAGCCCCTTTACTACTTTCTTTTGTTCCTCAAAATTTGAATTGTTTTGTTTTTGTTATATTATTTACGACACGATTCTGCAGAACGCGTTCACTAACGTTTACACAGCAAAGTCACATATTTTCAAGGATACAATCTCGACTCTCTTCGTCTTTTTTCTTTCTAATTAGTTTATGGCTTGCACATTTCACAGAGAACTGCTTTATTTATTTTTCCTGTCCGCCCAAGCTTCATTTTCCTAACAAATCTCATCTCTTTTGACCTTATATATTTTTAAAGCTTGTCTTCCACTTACCTAAATTTCACTTGCATAAATATGTACGGGTTCTACGTAACACACTGGTATCCAGATCTGTTGGGGTCGCCTGCCCCAGGATGGAGATCACTGAAATAACAGGTGAACACCTTTGAATAACGCTGCCTAACGTTCTGTTTACTTCGTTTACTTCCACACTTACTGAAACATTCAGTTTACTTTGGAGCTTCATCGTCTCCTCCTCGCTCTCTGGTTTCAAACCCCAGTGAAGGTTAGGATTTTTTTTTACGTGGTTTAATAGCATTTCACCCTGGTCTCTGGGTAGTAAGACTGGACGCCCGTGTATATTGTTAAGCACGTAAAAATATCTTGGCAGTTGGACATCGAAGAAGAATAGCATAACGGCGCTGCCCGGGCAAATTTTGTGTTAAAAAAACAACCTAAAGTATTTCAGGATCCTCGCCGGTGCTACAAAGTTAGTACACTGAGATTCTTCAGACTCAAGCTTGAGTTGGAAGTAAAACGGAGCACTTATGGCTTACATCCGTGTGCCATGATGTTGGTCCTTAGAATAAACTGTTGAAGTTGAAGATCTTTGTGGTACTCAGAAGCCAAAGAGAGATAAATATATCTTGCTTTATCAGAGACTCGTATATTAGTTGATAGACACTCACTTTAGGTCCGAAGGATGTAGGCTCAAATATAATCTGTATCGAACATAATTTATACATTTTTTAAATGACCTCGGCTCCTAAGATGTCCTAGCCTAAAGTGGGTAACAGGTGAAGTCCTGGGAAGTAAAGGTGATCGGTATGATGTTGTCTCCATCACCCACCGATTGCTGATGAACTATAAAATATAGTTCTAGCACCATATGCCCAGTAAAGCGGCGTCCGTGGCCTAGACGTTGAGAGTCCGACTCGTAATTCCAACATACCGTGATCGAAACCCACTGTTGGCTGCGTGAATTTTTATCATGGTATGGGGCGTCGCAGGTCGACCCAGCCTAAAGTGGGTATCAGGATAGTTGTCGTGGTGAAGTAACTACCCACCTAGTGCCGATGGTCTGTAAAAATATGGTCTCTCTTCACATATACCCGATGCACCTAAAGGCATGAAAAGGGATCTTTACTTTTACAATATGCCTAGTACGCATAATGGCATGAAACAAGGTCATCTAATCTACTCCATTGGAGCATCAGATTGGGTAAAGAGCCAACCGAAGGCCTAGACTAAAAACTATCATCTTTAAGAACAAATCAAGACTAGCCAGACAGAAATACTAAAAATATCTCAAGAGTTTTAATCTTCTTAACTGAAATTAGTCTTTATTGTAAAAATAAAACCACAAGCTTTGCCTCAAATCTTTTAAGGTGCACGCCGAAAAAGAAGGCCATTTTATCATTGTAGAAACTGAATTATGATGGGCGACTAACAAACAATGCTGGAGTCTCTGAGAATGGCTCTTCGTCAGGGGATGTAATCAGAGCAACACCAATCCGGCCAAGGGAAAAACAAATTATATTATGATGAAGAACTAAGAAAACCTGTTAAGACTGCGAACTCAAAAACTATATTATGACAGAAAGCTGAGAAACGCTATTTTGACTGGAAAATGAGAAACTCTCCGGCGTCTAAAACAAAAATCCGTGGATTATTTTGATAACCTTTCCAGCAAACAATGAAAAATCGTCTTCGTGTAACTCACGTAAGGCTAATGCCGAAGGTGACCATCTGAGAGTAAAACGCGGACAGTGGTTATCTACTCAATAGTTCTAGTTACTTCTTTAACTCTAACCACGCTGTTTGCTTTCAGTCTGTGTTAGTTCTTGGTTTTTGTTTTTCAACACAAGGTACAATGAAAATGTGATGGTTGTTTGCATTAAATAATGTTATATAATTACATGATTATTAACAGGATGCATGAATGGGTATGGTGTTCGCCT